>OW285236.1:217400637-217895233 GCA_935421215.2 Melolontha melolontha
TATTAATTCCTAGGTAACGAGGGTTATATCTACCCTACATTGCGATATATATAATTGGGAAATTATATACCGCCTCATTCTGAGCAAACGCAACGATCCGAATGTATGAATATTTCTCCCGCTCCAAATACAAATCCCCTGAACGCGTTTAGCCAATCACAACTCAGTCTGTCTCATTCCGAGCAAACGCAACGATCCGAATGTGCAAACGATGTCATATGTCATACATACTTACATATTATGCAGCCGCGTAAGAAAAATTATCTGATTACCAAATTACTATTAAAGGACTATAAATTGTTTAGTCCTGTGTTATGGTAATGAGTAAATTGCAATACGTTATACTGACGATGGTTACACAAAGCGTAATGATATTATTAATAAGCGATCAAGAAAATTGCAAATAAGGCATCAATAGATTTAATAAATTAAATTTTAATAATAAAGGTCACAAAAACTATTCATAGTATACTAAATAAATTTCAGAACTAATAAAAACTAAATTAAATTCAAGTAATGTAAAGAAAAATTTACTCTTACAAATAATAAAATAAATTGTTCATAATGAGAAATTAATTATATAATAACGGAAATTCATCCGTTTAAACTCATCGCCGTAAAATAATTGATGATGTTTGGAATATTTATAATTACGAAAACCATTTAATTTTAGTATGCGGTTAACGGAAGAGCAGCATATGCCTAAATCATTGGAAATATCGCTAAGTGTCAAATTTCAATTTAGTTCTATTGCAGCGCATACTAAAATGGACGTATCATTAGGAACTCTGCGATTTGGGAATAATGGTTTTAAATTTTGTACAGAACCAGTAATGTCTATTTTCTTTTTAAGTCTACAAATTGTAGCTTTGTTCGGGATGGGCCTGTCGGCATACCTTCCGGCAAATAAGTCACATACTCTTTCATAAGAATTATCAGCGTGATACCATTTCATCATTTCGGCTTTCTCTTCTAGTGTATAACGCGGCATGATCACTATTCAAACGCTTAAGAGACTCCGTATAGGGTGACAGTGGTGACACTAATTTGTGACATTAATTGTCAAATGGTTGCGCGACAGACTGTTTTGTGATTGGCTAAAAGCGTTCAGGGGATTTTTATTCGGAGCGGGAGAAATATTCATACATTCGGATCGTTGCGTTTGCTCAGAATGAGGCGGTATACACGTTTCCTGCGTTTTTACTTGATTAGAACCCAAACACTTTTAAGTTGGTGGGGAATGCGACAGCCAATCCATTGATGCAATACCATTTGCAGCCTTCCACACTCTACACTCCTTGCTGGAATTTTGTTGAAGAACATACACATCTGCAGAAGAGGTTTATCGGACAGAAACGATTTACTAATTGTGCTTCGATAAGCGATATCAGTTAATCTGCTTCTAATGGTCATTAAGCTAATGTTTATGTTCTTCGTGGCTAGTTCGGATTTCCCTTGAGTCAGACTTAATTGCGATTTTTCTCCAATGAACTAATAACAGCCTTATTTTGTCGCCCTGTTGTAGTGCGGCTTTCCACGCGCCCTGGAAGATCATCTACACTTTGACTGGTTGATAAGACCTTACATCGTTTGACGAAGTATCGCTGCAATTATTTTCAATTTAGGAGCTTTACGGTGCTCGCATAAAAAAACTGCTCTTGTTACGTTTTGCATGAGCTACGCTCGTTTCAATAAAAACTGTTAGCTAAGTGATATACAACGGATAATTGAACTAAAACCAACTAGACGTATTAGAGGGAAGATATTTCTACTTTGTTTCGTATCTTATTTGTTTCTTCTAGGATATCATGTCCTAGTGTGATGATCATCGTATATGTAAAATGGTTTACCGCCTCGATATTCGTTTACTAATTTCTGATACACGGAATTTTATGGCTTACCTCTATTAACAGTTTTATTACCGTAAACGGATTCTATTGCCGTAAACGACGATAAATGTTCATTTAATTTTTTATTTCGATTTTTAAAATTCAATAACTGAACATAGTTAATATATTGAACTTACTGCAAATGAGAACTAATGAGTATTAAATCTCACTTTACATGTAAATATACCCTGTGTTTCGGTAATTTCTACATTTCGACAAACTAAGTTTGTACCAGTATGCAGAACATTACACGTCACGACGCCACCTCCCGGGTTGTTAGGATAAAATCGTGAAAAGTGCATTTTGCTCTTATTTGAGCTTGTCAAGACATAGTATCCTGGTGACAGACATGATTTCCACTTCTATACTGCGCGTATACAGATTGGCGTAGTTAAAAGTAGATATTTAGCTTCAAATTCACACATACGAGGTGTGGCAATTAAATAACGGAATTGGTGTCAGAAATGTGATTTATTAGCAAAAATGTTACCACAAACTTTTATCTCCTTCAACATACTCCAGAAGTTTTTCCTTTTACCTCTTCTACAGATTGAAAATGTGTTCCTTTCAATGCACTTTTCACTTTTGGGAAGAGGTAGAAGTCAGAGGGAGCCAGATCTAGGGAATACGGAGGATGATCAAGCCCAGGAATGCGCTTGTCCGCTAAAAACTGCTTCACAACCAGGCACAACCTGACGCAGAATCCATGCGTTTGTTCTCCCATAAATCTGGTCTTTTCTTCTTCGCTCTTTGTCTCAGCTTGATTAGGACTTGTTTGTAATATTCTTGATTAACGGTTTGACTCTCAGGCATCCATTCAGTCATGATTACATCCCTGATATCGAAGAAAACGATCAACATTGCCTTCAATTTTGACTTGCTCATTCGCGTTTTTTTCATTCTGGGCGATGTGGAGGTCTTCCAATGCATCGATTGACGCTTTGTTTCAGGGTTGTACTGGAAGATCCAGGTTTCGTAACATATGACACATGTAAGTGGGTCTGGTTCTTCTGTGAGGCGTTCCATAATGTCAGAGCAAATGTTCTTCCGACTGTATTTTTGTTCATGTGAGAGGTTTTTCGGAACCATTTTTGCACAAACCTTTGACATGTTTAATTCATTATGCAAAACTTGTCTTACTGTCTCTTTATTAATGTTTATCATGTCTGCGATCATCCGAATGCTCAAACGTCGGTCTTTCCGCACAATTTTATTAATTTTCTGCACGTTTCCTTCGCTTCTTGAACTCACAGATCGACCTGGACGTTTGTCATCTTCGACCTCTTCCCGGCCTTCTGAAAATCGTTTCTGCCATTCAAAAACTTACGTACGTGACATAGCATTATCACCAAATACCTCCTTTAACAATATGATAACATTCCGTTGGTGATTTTTTTAATTTCACAAGGAATTTGATTTTAATGCGCAGCTCGATTTGTAAGTTCACCAAGATCGCGGCACTACTACGAATCAACGTCCACTTCAACCAAAACTCAAAAGCAAACTAAGACATACAGAACGACGGAACGAACGGCGGATGTTACTGAACGTTTAAGGTCAACTACATTCCAATACCTACCCATCCCCCACTACGACTGCGTTATATGAGGTGCGCAATCCCGATATATAATTGCCATACCTCGTATACGTATATGTACAACAAATTTCAAGAATACTGATAGGGATGACTTTCACTCATATAGTGGGGTATATGAAGAGCGGGGATGACATTCGTTGTACGCATCTCGATGCGTGCGTCCGAGCAAACTTGCGCGAAAAACTAAAATAAATTTTGTCCATTTCATTTAGAATTTTGTTTCGTTTTTTTATAAGAATTTTATTTAGTTTTCATTAATAATTTTATTTTAGTTACAATTTTTAAAGAGTTTTGTTTCAGTTCAATGTTAACGCATACATACATCAACTATTATAATAGCGGCTGCAATTCCTTAAAGCAAATCTGTACATCCACACTTTCATTCTGCCGTACTAAACACATACTAAATGCTAACGAATGTATCCCCACTGTTGTAACTAAACTACGCTTACGGGCGTTAGAGTCATATGTACGTGTAAATATGCGTGTGCTAGCGTGTGTAATACGCTTCGCAATTTCCACCGTTACTTCAGTCAATCTGCATATAGTTAATATATTGAACTTACTGCAAATGAGAATTAATGAGTATTAAATCTCACTTTACATGTAAATGTCGCCTAATGATGTCCCCTGGTCCTGGTTGTAGCTTCGTTTCTCAGGCGGACTCATTAGAGGGTTTATTGTTGAATAAATAACTCGTTCGGGAATTATATATAATATCGTTTAATTAAATAAATAACAATATTATTACAAGTTACAATGTTCACTTGTATAACAACATTACGATCTGATACACAAGACTGACTTCAGTCTCTAATTTGTATATCATCTCTGCTTCTACTGTTACGCTTCGCATAGATAAGAATGTTTAATTCTATTTTTAAATAATATTTCTTTAAATATCTCGCATTTTAAAATATAAATTAACTTAGACATTTTTCTGCATATTCGTTTGCAAAGAGAAAGCATTTCTTTTGTTATATCCCTAACCGGGAGACCCTCGAAATATACCTGCTTACAATCATAACGTTCACTTTGGAATTTCTATATACATTTCGATGTTAACTTAAGTTGTTTAATCTAATTATGTACATCTTCTTTTATATGTGGTGTTTCATATAATTTGAAAGCTTGTTTCACAAGGGATATTTCAATAATATTTATGCCATCGATAGAACACCTCTTCAAGTCGCGCTTCTTATTAATTATTAGTCAAGATATAAACAGCCTCTTACCCTCTCTTCGACTTAGGAGTAAACAACAGACCTTTTCTAGACCAGTGTTCTATCTACACAAATTCTCAGTCTTCTCTTTAGAACCATCGTAAGATACACATCTTACCCGCGTACCGGCCATGATGCACGTGCCCTTGCATCTCCGCAACTAGAAGGCAATCTGTGTTGTGTTGTGTTGTGTGTACATTATTCTTTTAAGCTAATTCACATTGATTTAATTAATTGATTTCTTTGTCCGTCTGCCAAGCATCGCTTTCCATACTTGTATATGACGCACGTGGCCGACCATCTTTGCAACTCAAAGGTAACTCTGTATTGTTCTATACAGAGGTTATTTTATATTATAAACTTTAAGGACAACGCTCCTGTGTTTTATTTAGTTAGTAAGTTGTAATATATTTAAACATTATCACCCACGCCCTGGACATTTGATGATACTTCACCACCACAACAATTATTTATTATAGAATTATTTCATTATTATTAGCACACAGCATTCGGCCAACCAGAACGCTTGTAAGTAATAAATGTCGCCTAGACATACAGCTTCTTAGTAATAAACACAACCCATAACGTAACGTAAAGCGCGTGTTTGTAATACTACTAACCTAGTTAACCCAATTACTACCAACTTCATTTTAAAAGGTCGGTACAGAAATCTTTTTTTTTTGTACAACTTAAACTACTTTCCGAAAGATGGTGCTCCAGTCTATCATTTAACAGAGCATGTACAACGTCTTTCCAAGATTTGCAGCAGTGTAAGTTTTGAAGACTTGCAGATATTGTAAATTGTGTGTGAAACATTTTTTTACGTTCTGTCATGGACAATTGGAGGTAAGAATAATTACGTAATTACAAACATAACATTACTATTTCTTTACACTGATGAGTTGGTATAGTCATAACTCATAACTTTATGGTTTTACACTTAGACATCTTTGTTTTTTGCTTCATTTTTGCAACATAACCTTACAAACACAACCGTCCTTTTAAAAGGACAATGGTTAAAACACGTACTATTTTGTTTTCAGTTATTTGAAAAGACCTCTTACACTCCATGAGCTATTAGAAGAAGTAGAATACATTGATGATGTTCACAGTATACCAGACGGTATAGCAGTGTTTCCTCCCGTTAACGCTAATGAAGAGGTTACCGATGAAGACTCCGGAGATGATGAAATTGTTACTATGAACAATCTTCCAGGTAGAATATTGAATACTCAAGCTGCAGCTATTTTTGATACCGATCACGATAGTGATTATGATATCCCATTGTCACATTTTAAAAAATATAAAAAAAGACAGAAAAGTAATCATTGGGTTAGGGAAGACATTACAAATAATTTACCAAAATGGCAAGATAAAAGTACGGCAAATAATAATATGTCTTCCTTGGACTTGTTCAGTCTCTTTTTTGACGAGAAACTTTGGCAAATGATACTAAATTATAGTAATCTTTATGCAGTGCAACATAACAGAAATGGAGATATTACACTAGATGAAATAAAATGTTTTTTTGGAGTACTTATTTACAGCGGTTATACAAGTGTCTCAAGAAGTATTGGGAAAACAGCTCTGATGCTAATCATCAAATTGTGTACACCGCAATTTCACGGAATCGTTTTAATTTTATAATGCAAAACCTACACTGTTGTGACAATACAAATCTAAAAGTTGGTGACAAATTTGCAAAAGTTAGTGCACTGTTAGAAAGATTAAACCAGAAATTTCTTTCTTTTGCCCCTATACAAGAAAACCATAGTGTAGACGAGTCCATGATTCCGTATTTTGGACGGCATGGTTCGAAACAATTTATCAGGGACAAGCCCATTAGATGGGGTTTTAAATTGTGGATGGCCACAACTATAAACGGCAACATAGAATGTTTTGAACCATATCAAGGATCCACCACAAATCTTTCAGAAAGATACAAAGACTTGGGTTTGGGCGCAAGTGTGGTCTTATCATTCGTTGACAAAATAATCGCAGCATAAGGTCAGCTGCCTTTTCATGTCTACTTCGATAATTTTTTTACGTCGTGGGAGGTACTTTTGGTGCTTAGAGACAGAAATATAAAAGCTACTGGTACGGTGAGAGAAAACAGAATTCCAGTATTAATTATAAGGTCTGGTAAAGAATTGAGAAAAACAGAAAGAGGGACATTTGAATATGCTTTAGAACGGGAGGAGAATATAATAGTCTGCCGATGGAATGATAATAATATTGTTACCATTGCTTCCAATTGTAAATCTGTACTACCAACGACTAATGTGACTCGATATTCTCAAAAATAGAAGAAGAAAGTATCTGTGCCTCAGCCCAAGTTGGTAAAAAAATACAATCAGAATATGGTTGGAGTAGACAGGGCAGATCAGAATATCAGTCTTTATCGCGTGAGTATCAGAGAAAAAAAATGGTACTTCCCTATAATTTGTCATGGCTTGGATATGGCTATTCATAACGCCTGGCAACTTCACCGCCACTGTGGAGGGAAAATGGACCAGTATGGCTTCCGTCGATCTCTTTGTAAAGGTATTTTAGAAACCCATAAGAAAAACACTAAGAGAGGACGTATACGAACAAGTGTCAATGAAAACGAAATTTCGCGATTTGATGGTAAAGATCATTTGATTGTTTACCAAGAAAATCAAATCCGATGTGGACGGTGCCACAAGAAAGTCCAATTTAGGTGTGCCAAATGCAAAGTGGGGTTACATCCTAAACAATGTTTTGTTGAATATCACACGCAATAATATTTTTTTATGTTTATTATGTTCCAATATCAAATTGAAGATTGTATTTAAATAAACTTAAGTTTTTTAAAGTTAGTTCTGATTACACCTTATAATGCCACTGTCCTTTAAAAAGGTTGGCCCTTATCTAAAAAACTACTAAAAAAAATAAAAAAAGTTAAAATGAAAAGTTGTTGATTGGGTTCCAGTTAATGTAGAAATAGACAACAAATGTATTTTTTCAAGAAAAAATTAATTTGGGAGTATCTGGGTTAATGTGATCTGGTTTCATCCTTGTTTACTTAATGACATGCTAGCTTAGATACCACGAACTAGAATGTCGAAATATGTAGTAACTAAGGACGTGTTGCGTTAAATAAGTATTACATTGAATGTGTGAAAGTAGGTGTCCTATTTTAGTTATCACAACTGAACATAGTTTTAAACGTGTAGACATCATAAATATACTCGCCTTGTCAATAGCTACAGTAATTGGAATTTAATGAAGCTTAATATTTTTTATAGTGAATATAGCCACTATGTGGTAATACTCATCGTACGATAGGATGTTTTGTTCTTCTATTACGAAGGATTATACATTATTTTTAAACCACTCTTCGTAGATTAAATTTACTAACTTTTTAAACAACCTTTCTGATATACAATCATACTACAATCATATATCATTTCTAGCAATGTTCTAACTTTGAGATAAAGTTAAATACACTAATTTTAGGGATTTTATGGAGAAGTGTACAGAGCAACATTGGAAAGAATCGGGGATAAAGATTACGAGCCCCGTCGGGTTGCCGTTAAGAAACTCAAAAAGTCACCGGGACTATCCCATTTACAAGATTTCGAAAGAGAAATTTCTATAATGAAGGTATTGTAATTCGTATTTTCTTAACGCTAAATAAAATTGTACTTATAGGGTCTAAAACATCCGAATATTGTCGAAATTTTGGGTGTACTTAATGAACCTGAGGTGTCTCTTGTGATGGAATTTGTTCAGCATGGTTCTTTCCAAAGTTACTTGAAAATAAACAAGGAATTTTTAACGGAACGACAACTACTCAAATATGCGTCTGATATCGCTATGGTAAATAGTAATGTGAATAATAACTAAAGACCGCCACTTAGGTAGCGAGGCAGCGGCGTCACAGCGTTGGCTTTACTGAAATAAAAGTGCGCGTTATTTAGAAAAATGCTTTCGAATTACACCGTAAATATGTCTCTAAACAACTTCGCACTATGATAGCTTTTCATGTACTACATACATATAGCACGCGAAGCGCTAGTAAGGTGAGTCTTGCGAAGCTCTCGCTCGTCAATGCCTCTGTGAGCCGAACGAGAATGCCGGTCTTTAATAGTAAATATTGACTATTAAAGGTTTTGCATGAAATGTGGCTGTAGGTCTACCGTTGTTAACCTCTAAACCACTAAAATTTTCAGTAAAATAAACTCGTTAATTTTATGTTTCTATAATAATCATTAGTGCCACCGGAAGTCATTACTTTCCTCTTAAAACTATACACATTTTTTAAATTTTAAATAGAGCACCACCTAACCTATTTCACAAAGTTAGGTTAAGTTTGCTTTTTCTAATGCATTAAAAAATATAAAATAAAGAATAGAAATACATGCAAGGAATATATGTATTTAGTTCAAATGCTGGATTTATTAAAATGTACATTTTTGACTTTATATGTGGGCTATACAAGTGTCCCGTATCGTTATGTTCAAATTTTAGGAGTGTAAAGTAGACTTCATTTCAAGTAACAAAAACGCAAAACTTGTATATCCATTTTTATTTGTTTCAAAGTTACAGATCTATGAATGTGATTGTCAGATCATGAAAGAAAATGTAATCCTAAAGTCAATATAAACTGATTTTATTTAAAAAAAAGTTATACGATTCAATAATAGGCCTGTGATTGTTAACGTCGCATAATAAAATGTTATCCTAAAATAAGTAAACATGTGTCGTAGTGCATACAGTAATTTCTTGGAGATCTACAAAAAAAAATTCTGGAAATTGATTTATGATAAAGAAGGTTCTTACTTATTTCGTAAGTGCTGAACCATGAATATCATACAATAAACAAATGTTTAGATGACTGCTAACGTTGCATTTTTTAATAAAGGATTACATTACGTTTCAGTTCATACAACAGCTTATTAGTGAGTGGACACGTTTTCTTTATTCAAAATGCCTTACCGATTTTCATCTCAAGAGTATGCGGACATGCATTTTATGTATGGCTACTGTAACGGAAGTGCACGTCAAGCAGTTATTGAATACCGACATCGGTTTCTCGATAGGCACATTCCTCATTACAGAACGATTCTGGAAGTACACAGACAATTTCGGAAATGCGGACTGCGTGATTATCTTTTCGACCAAGGAGTAAATTTGCTAGCAGACTTAGCGGAAGAAGCAGTAGCTATTGTTACAAGGGATCCAACTCTCAGTCTACGTCGAATTGCTAGACAACTAAGAGTGCAACGAACGACAGTTTCGCGAATTTGAAAACGTGAGGGCTTATATCCATATCACTATCGCAGGGGACACAGTTTGCTTGAGGCAGACCACTATGCTCGTCTAGTTTATTCTACCTGGATATTAAGACAGTCACGGCTTCATTTTAATTTCTGCAGAATAGTCCTCTGGACAGATGAATCTACGTTCACGAGAAGTGGTGTTACAGAAAATCCCAAAGCTATACGCCCATCTAAATTTCAACATGAATTTTCTATTAATGTTTGGGCGGCCCCTAATCGATGACTTGTTGATTGGTCCTGTCATTCTTTCTGGGAGGTTAAATGCGGACAATTACCTTCAATTTCTTATTGACGAACTGCCAGGTCTTTTAGAGGATGTCCCACTGAGTGTTCGACGAGACATGTGATTTCACATGGATGGGGCACCTCCACATTTCGGAATTGCTGTCCGAAATTGAGTTAACGTCAATTATCCAAGATGGATTGGTCGAGGTGGCCCTGTTGCATGGCCACCCAGATCACCCGATCGTAATCCCCTTGACTTTTATTTATGGGGATACATGAAAAATTTAGTCTACGCGCAAGTTTCGAACACAAGAGAAGAGTTGTTGGATCGTATTCACCTGGCTGCCGAGCAAATCCGACAAAACAAGTATGAAATTCGGATAAGTACTTCTTCTGTTGGCTTACGGGCACAAGCCTGCATTCACCAAGGAGGTGGACATTTCGGAAATATTATTAATTGAACTTTTTTAAATAAAATCAGTTTTTATTGACTTTGGGATTACATTTTTTTTCATGGTCTGACAATCACATTCATATATCTGTAACTTCGAAACAAATAAAAATGGATATACAAGTTTTGCGTTTTTGTTACTTGAAATGAAGTCTACTTTACACTCCTAAAATTTGAACATAACGATACGAGACACTTGTATATGTATAAAGAGATCAAAAAGGGTTGACCATGCCACTTCATCGATATATCAATCATGGATAGACATAATCCGACGCGTTGGTCGGCGGTGACTCATTCCCGACTGCTAGCACTTTCTCGAAAACCGATAAAGCTAGAATCGTTTTGCGGTATTTCGTACCCTCCTGTCGGCTAAAGCCCTTTTGATATCATCCATCCTCCACTCGGTGGATGACATCAAAATGGCTCTAACTGCTAGGGGGGGGGGCGAAATGCCGCAATCTGATTATCAAAAAAGCATAAGACATTACCTTATGCGACTTGTCGGCTCTTCCTTGTTGCTCACCGGGCGTCCAGAGTTCCAGCGCTGCTCTGAGGATAGGAAGTACCATATCCAGCGCTGTGTGACTTCCCAAGGAAGTTGTTTTGAAGGAGACAATGTTGAATTGTAACTCCGTTCGAATAAAAGAATTGAAAAAACTTAGTCTCATTATATAGCTATAGTTCAAAAATTATCATACGATCCCCTGTATGCAAGTAACATATTTTTAACTATTTAGGGAATGGCTTACTTAGGAGAGAAGAAAATAGTACATCGAGATTTAGCTGCCCGGAACATATTAGTAGCAGATAAAGACTATGTGAAGATTTCTGATTTTGGACTAGCACAAGTAATGGGTGCTGATAATTATTACATTATGAAAACTCTTCGCGACTTGCCTATAAAATGGTAAGTAACAATAAACCTAATTTTTTGTTCACCATGTGCAAGACATATCAACTCTATTTGCCTCAGCGTTTTCTCGTAACTAGTTGTGATACAATTACATAGGTAGATATATATATATATATATATATAAATATAATATTTTCGTGACCTTGGTATGGTAAGGTAAACTTAATAAGTCGGCGATTAAAGGTCTGGTTCAGGGTTGTTTTAAAAATATATACTTTGAAGTAATGAACCTGACCTTTAATCGCCGACTTATTAAGTTTACCTTATATATATATATATATATATATATATATATATATATATATATATATACAGTGTGGCCCAAAAGTCGCGCAACCGAATGAAAAAAAAAGAAATGAAATTGTCTAGTACAAATACAAAATTTATTCTTCTATAATAAAAGTAATACAAATATGTTTGAACAAAAACTGACTCTTTGGGATCACAGCTTATGTTCGAAGTGTCCTTCACCTTCTTCACTGCATCTCAGACATCGCTTTTTAACCGCGTTACAAATGCGCCGAAGTAATTGTTTGTCATCATTGAGTTTGGCGACTTCTTCGGTTATAACATTTTTCATGGTCTCAATATCCGGCAAGTGATGATGGAATACCTTATCCTTTAAAATACCCCACACAGCGAAATCTAGTGGGGTTTCGTCCGGAGATCTCGGAGGCCATTCGACTTGACCTCTTCTTCCAATCCATCCGGGGAAAAATTCATCGAGAAATTCGCGAACAATTAAAGCGTAATGTGCTGTAGCACCATCTTGTTGAAGAGTTAAACATTGACCAGCAAACACTGAGTTATTGGCAAGTTCTTCACGTAGTTCCATCAACAAATCGAGGTATGCAACACCTGTTACAGTATTGTCGAAGAAATAGGGGCCGACGATTCCGAAGGCGCAAACACCAAGCCATACCGTTACTCCAGGCACGTTTAATTCTTCTTGAATGGTGATATGCGGATTTTCAGTGGACCAGTACACACAATTGTGTCTATTGATGCGCCCATTTAATTTAAATTGAGCTTCGTCCGACCACAAAATTGTTTTGAAGAAATTTTGAAAGGCTTCACATTGAATGACATACCATTCTGCGAACTGTAGCCGACGATCCGGATCATCTTCTGTCAATGCTTGTAAGAGGCGTGGTCTGTAAACCTTCAAACCTAGTTCCTTCAGTATTCGCTGTAGGGTAGAACGAGAAATATCCAGTTCATTTGCGGTTTTTCGGACAGATCGCGCAGGCGATTCAATAAAACTTTGTGCTACAGTTTGTAAGTTATCATCTGTCCTCAGACTACGTGGTCGGCCTGTACGCTTGGAATCATCCACAGAACCGTTTTTTTTCGAATCTTTTTATCAAGCGATAAACAGTCTCACGCCTCGGAACTTGACAGTCAGGAAATTTTACCGCGAAATCAGAAAAAATGTGTTCATAATCAGCATGGTAACGATAGTACGAAGACACCAAGAATACCCGTTGCGCTACGGTATACCGATAATGTGGGCTTGTTGCCATGATAACGCGTTCACACACTTACAAACTCCGACAAGATATTGCTTCACACACAGACAACCGCTGTACTGCCGACAGACCAGCCGTCAACCTTGCATTAGGGGGAGAATGGCGCATGTGTATTTCATTTTGACGTTGCGCGACTTTTGGGCCACGTGGTATATATACAGATTGTCTCACTAAGTTGGAACCATATGGAAAACTTTTTTATTATTAATTTTAGGAAAAGAGTTATTCTTCATAAAAAGTTCTGCATGTTCTAAAATCTAAAATACAATCATCAGATATTAATTTTTTTCAGTCGTATACGCGGTTTATCGAAAATTGTTATAAAGAAAAGTTGATCAGAACTAAAAACTACGTTCAAATATGCAATTACATAGAAAAAATAAGTTTTGTTATTTTTTTACTAATCTTTTTATTTTCATTGAACATTTATCTCTTGTGATTATGAAACACATGATAAGTAAGAATACTGTTTAGATCTTTTGCGTCGTTTACGTGAGACAATTCGTAAAAAACTACCACAATTATGGTGAAACGATTTATGGTTTTTGCATCATGATAATGCACCATCACACACTGCAACATTATTTGTCAGTTTTTCATCAAAAATAAAGTAGATGTCGTTCTTCAATCACCATATTCACCAGATGTGGCTCCAGGTGACTTTTGTTATTTCCTCGGTTGAAATTGCCACTTCGTGGACATCGTTTTGAATCAACAGAAGCCATCCTAGAGAATTCGCAGTCCGCTTTGGAGACTATACCGGGAGCTGGGTGGAATAAATGTTTCGAAGTCTAGAAGAAACGTTGGAATAGGTGTATTTTTTTCAAACTGCATATTCTCATCGGCAGCCAGCTTTTGGCGTTTTCCAGTAAAATTATTTTTAATACTTCCAGTACTCTTAAATTTATTTACTATTGAATGATTAATATTTTTATTGGGATGTCTACTATTAAAAATAATAGCTGCTTCTCTATGTGTTTTATAATTTTCTCCCACAATCAAAACAATTTCTATTTTCTCTTCACAAGTAATAACGCTACAATTTTTATGTGACATAAATTCTAACGCCTTTTCAAACTCACTGTCAAACATTTCTTGCTATCAACAAATCATTTGTATGTCAGTGCATCCTAGATTACATGTAACTACAGTTAAATTTGCATTGATATTGTAGACAAAAAAGAAAAAATTATTTTTTCAATATAAATGGATATAATTGCATATTTGAACGTAGTTTTTAGTTATGGTTAGGGTTTTCTGTTGCATAATAATGCATGTTATGTTTATTTACCGCCCCATTACTTTTGAAAGTAGCCTCATCGCTAAACAAAATCTTTGTTAAAATATTTGGCATTTCTCGTATTTTATTTAACAATCAACCACAAAAGTCTGTTCTTTTAATGAACTCACCACCATGCAATTCCTGATTTAATTCCAAATGGTACGGATGATACTTATGACTTCTTAAAATTCTTCGTACGCTCCTATCTTCAATTGCTGTTACCTTTGAAATACCGTCTATACTTATATGTGGATTTTCCTGTATTGTTAATAATACTATCGCTTTTTTCATTGATTACCGGCTTATTTATTTCTCTTCTTGTTGGTTACACTACCAGTTTCTGTAAATCTCTCTAATAACCTTTCAAATGCTTCCGGTCTTGGCTTTCTTTCAAGGTTTGGAAAGCCCTCTGCATATACTCTACTTGCTAGGAGACAATTTCTTGTACACTCCCCAAGAATAAATATCATATTCACCATTCTTGAATACTAAAATTAGTCATTATAGCAATTTCTTTTAAAGATTGAACGAAATACGTGTAAGATGGAACGAAATTTTTGACAACTTAGTTATTAAGTATACAAGCCTAAAACTGACACCAGATAACTTGATCAGCAGTGAATCAATTGAAAATGCTATATTACTTTATATTAATTTAATGTTTGCTTTCACCGCTGAGTGAAAATCAACTGTTTCTCGTACTTAATGAGGTTTCTTCTTGTTATAGACCATTTATGGATAATTTGTTGAATATCCGATCTTACACAAGGTTTAAGAGCGCAAATTAGCTACTAAAAATACAAACATTTTTCATTAATTCAACTCTAAAAAGAAATAATTAGATAATTAGATAATTTTTATAGACCATTTATGGATAATTTGTTGAATATCCGATCTTACACAAGGTTTAAGAGCGCAAATTAGCTACTAAAAATACAAACATTTTTCATTAATTCAACTCTAAAAAGAAATAATTAGCAAATGATCCATCCTAGGTGCATCAAATGAGGTATCAATAGAAAGCGTAGTAAAAGGGCTTTTCAATGAGCTAAAAATATACAGGTTGTTCCATTTAAAAATTACGAGATTTCTTCGATTTTGCGAAATTGTGAACAGCCTGTATAACGCGAGCAGTTGCAAAATTTATTTCACGTAGCAACGAAAGTGCATACTAGTAGAAAATATTCTATTCTATTGGTTTCGGATCTTTTGATTTTCCTTATGCAGAATAGCCTTCTGAAATGTATCAATTTATCAAGTAAAATAATTATTTACACAGAAAGTATCAACTTTAGACCCATACAACATTATATCGATGTAACCAGCTTTCAAGCGCGGATCATTTTATCTATGAATATACAGGCTGTTCCATTTAAAAAATGCAACTTTAGTCTGACATTTCCATCTGGAACACCCTGTATAAAACAAAATATTTTTAAAACGTGCGGTTGATGGTACGGAAGGATATCCGATGACTAAATATTTGACTAACTTTCAAATACGCGTGTAATCTTCCGTCCCCGCTTCGTTGCCGGACCCTGTATATATATATATATATATATATATATATATATATATACAGTGTCCCGTATCGTTATGTTCAAATTTTAGGAGTGAAAAGTAGACTTCATTTCAAGTAACAAAAACGCAAAACTTGTATATCCATTTTTATTTGTTTCAAAGTTACAAATCTATGAATGTGATTGTCAGATCATGAAAAAAAATGTAATCCTAAAGTCAATACAAACTTATTTTATTTAAAAAAGTTCAATAAACAATATTTTCAAAATGTCCACCTACTTGTTGAAGCAGGCTTGTGCCCGTAAGCCAACAGAAGAAGTACTTATCCGAATTTGATACTTATTTTGTCGGATTTGCTCGACAGCCAGGTGAATACGATCCAACAACTCTTCTCTTGTGTTCGAAACTTGCGCGTAGACTAAATTTTTCATGTACACCTTTAAATAAAAGTCAAGGGCATTAAGATCGTGTGATCTGGGTGGCCATGCAGCAGGACCACCTCGACCAATCCATCTTGGATAATTGACGTTAACCCAATTTCGGACAGCAATTCCGAAATGTGGTGGTGCCCCATCCATGTGAAACCACATGTGTCGTCGAACATTCAGTGGGACATCCTCTAAAAGACCTGACAGTTCGTCAATAAGAAATTGAAGGTAATTGTCCGCATTTAACCTCCCAGGAGGAACGACAGGACCATTCAACAGGTCATCGATTAGGGCCGCCCGAAGGTTAATAGAAAATTCATGTTGAAATTTAGATGGGCGTATAGCTTTGGGATTTTCAGATGGCCACCTGCGCAGATTTCTAAGATTTGTAACACCACTTCTCGTGAACATAGATTCATCTGTCCAGAGGACTGTTCTGCAGAAATTAAAATGAAGCCGTGACTGTCTTAATATCCAGGTAGAATAAACTAGACGAGCATAGTGGTCTGCCTCAAGCAAACCGTGTCCCCTACGATAGTGATATGTATATAAGCCCTCACGTTTTAAAATTCGCCAAGCTGTCGTTCGTGGCACTCCTAGTTGTCTAGCGATTCGACGTAGACTGAGAGTTGGATCCGTTGTAACAATTAGCTACTGCTTCTTCCTCTAAGTCTGCTGGCAAATTTAATATTCGGTTGAAAAGATAATAACGCAGTTCGCATTCCCGAAATTGTCTGTGTACTGCCAGAAACGTTCTATAATGAGGAATGCGCCTTTCGGGAAACCGATGTCGGTATTCAATAACTGCTTGACGTACACTGCCGTTACAGTAGCCATAACAAAGTGCATGTCCGCATACTCTTGAGAAGAAAATCGGTAAGGCATTTTGAATAAAGCAAACGTGTCCACTCACTAATAAGCTGTTGCATGAACTGAAACGTAATGTAATCCTTTATTAAAAAATGCAACGTCAACAGTCATCTGAACATTTGTTTATTGTATGATATTCATGGTTCAGCACTTACGAAATAAGTAAGAACCTTCTTTATCATAAATCAATTTCCAGTACTCTTTTTTGTAGATCTCCAAGAAATTACTGTATGCACTACGACACGTGTTTATTTATTTTAGGATAACATTTTCTTATGCGACGTTATCAATCACAGGCCTGTCATTGAATCGTATAACTTTTTTAAATAAAATCAGTTTGTATTGACTTTAGGATTACATTTTTTTTCATGATCTAACAATCACATTCATAGATCTGTAACTTTGAAACAAATAAAAATGGATACACAAGTTTTGCGTTTTTGTTACTTGAAATGAAGTCTACTTTACACTCCTAAAATTTGAACATAACGATACGGGACACTTGTCTAGTTTCTGAGAAATCACTTCCCTTTCATTATTAACAGACGTAGTATACATCACTTCTCTAACAATAAGGAAATTTCTTGTTTAAGGTATGCTCCGGAAAGTCTTGAAGAAGGTAAATTTTCCACTTGTTCTGATGTATGGTCATTTGGCGTAACACTTTGGGAAATGTTTTCCTATGGAGAAGAACCTAAACTGGCAATTCTAGCAGGCAAGAAAGTTGAGGGACAGGAACAACAAGTTTTGCTAAAGGCCATAAAAAGTGGCGTTAGGTATTGATTATGTAATTATTTTTTGCTTAGTTTCTAATTAATGCTTTTCTTTTTTAGATATCCGTGCCCGCCTATGTGCAAGCAAGCCATATATGCTTCAATAATGCATCCCTGTTGGGAATATGATCCCCATAGTCGTTCCACTTTTAGGTCGATATGTGAACAGATAGCAACACAGACTAAATTTGACTAATTGAACGAATGAATATGATAATGTAATATAGTATATTTTTTATTATGATTTTAAATGTTCACGTAAAATAACTATATTTTATTTGTGCGTACTGTAACTCTGATGTACAATTGAATGTTTTTTATATAATTTATGTATGTATGTATTTGAATACTTTGTTTTTAAAAGTTTATTTTATTTTTGAAATCCTCCTTGCAAAGATCTATGTAAATACAGTGCCATATAAAGCCCGTTTTTTTATTATTAAACGTGTACCTCCATATATATAACTAACAATAAAAACTGTTATTCATAAATTATGTGTATTTATTTGTACTTATTTTCTTAGATGTAATAATCTTCAATAACTAAATTTTAAGGGAAAATAAATTCAGCTTATGCTTGTTTGCGTCATCTTTAGATAAAATATCTAATAGCTATCGTCAAGATAAATATATGTGATAGATAAAATATATTTGAATTACAGATTATTCATAAAATTACGCTTTATGTATTTTGATGCCCTGATTACGGTAAAGAAAACCGGAATTCCGCATTTCTTTAAGTTTTCGAGATATTGGCGAACAATCGGTAAAATATAAATTTTCAATTTGCCAAAAAGTGCATTTTATGCATTTGTATTTGCTGATTGCAATGAAGAAAACCACAATTCCGTATCTCTGTTAGTTTTCAAGATATTCGCGATGGCTGCGATACTGAGGCTGAAGGCCAATGATGTATGGTGTCCTAATAAGGTTGTAGGGAGCCATACGGATATCACAGGAACTATACTGGAAGAGCCGATATTTCAAATGCCGGTGGACAGTATGGCACCTGAAATAATGCTTACAGCTAAGCTGAACATAACAAGTGTTCATTTGAAAAGTCAATCTAGGTTACTTTGAAATTTTGATAGAATAAGATGCAAATATATTAGTATGTGTTTGTTGTTCCGTAAACGTAAATCAAAATGACATTTGATAATGTCAATCACAAATATCAGTTAGTGCATAAAATAATCGTGCGTCGATTCTGGTTTAAATAAATTGCTTCTCAGTGTTAAAATGGCTTTCACTTTAGAACATAAAATTTTTTTAGGCCAGGCTTATTTTCGAAGTGGTAATAAAATTGATAGTTTATGGGTTTATTAGTTCAAGATTGCATGGTAGAATTTCAAGTTGAGTTTCCACATTTTGTAATAGATTATATACAATTTAAGAATACCTTGGATAGAACTTTAAAACTTTTTTCTGAAACTGGTAGTCTCTTAAGAAAATCAGGCAGCGGAGCAGTTAAGAAATGTACACCTCAAGTTGTCAATCATGTTGAAGAAATAATGGAAAATGAACCACAAACATCTGTTTGACATTTGAGTCAACAAATAAACCTTTCTGTTGGTACAACTCACAAGTTATTAAAAAAAGATATGCAACTTTATCCATACCGTGTCACAGCAGTACAAGAATTGTTAGAAATTGATTACCCACGTAGACTACAGTTTTGTAATTGGTTTGTAAATATGAACAATAATGGAGAACTTTCGCAAAGAGTCATCTTTACTGATGAAGCATGGTTTTATAAAACGGGATACCTAAATTCACAAAATACAAGAATTTGGAGTAGTGAAAATCCACATGTAATTAATGAAGAATCGCTACATCCAGAGAAAATTAGTGTTTGGGCAGCGATAAGCTAAAGGCGAATCATTGGACCAATATTTTTTCAGGGACCGTTAACTACTCAAAGGTACCGTACGGAAATTTTACAACCATTTGTCAATCAGTTGCATGATGATGAACTTCAAAATGCATATATCCAACAAGACGGAGCACCTTGTCACTGTACTGCAGAATCTTTGGATTATTTAAGAGAATTTTTTGATGAGCGTATAATTAGTCGAAATACTGAAATTGCCTGGCCTGCACGTTCATGCGATTTAACACCTTGCGACTTCTTTTTGTGGCCTTATCTAAAAAATTACATTCGAACACCTATATTGAATTTGAATGATATGCTACAGAGAATCGAACAGAAATGCATGGAAATGAATAACAATCCAGTAATGTTGCAGAATATCATCAGAAATTTTGAACGGAGGATTTTAAAGTGCATTGATCTTGAAGGACAACATTTTCAACATTTGTTATAGTTTTCAATAAATACCTATTATTTGTTATTTATTTGTATGTATGAAACTGTCAAAATATACGAATTCGTAGGTTAAGTAGTCAATTTTAATTTACGACATACTTCAAAATGTTCTCAGTAAATCACATGCTATTAGATTGACTTTTCAAATGAATACTTGTTACTTATACCGACCAGGGAACAGGCAAAAAGTCGCTCGATCGATTGTGGTGCCGGCACCTGGTACACTGATGGATCACAATCTAGTCAGGGGGCAGGTGTAGGCATATGCGGAATGTGCCCTAGAAGAAAGACATCGATATGTCTGGGGAAATATACTACGGTTTTCCAGGCCGAATTGTTAGCAGTCGCAGCCTGCGCCGATGAAATTCGGGAAGCCGGCTGCGCAAACAAAAAAAATTAACATAATGACTGATAGTCAGGCGGCTATTAAAGCCATTATGCATGCATCTACCAGGTCTAAGCTGGTGAAATATTGTAAACAGGTCCTCAATAACCTGGCACAAGACAATACAGTGTCGCTGATATGGGTGCCAGGACATGAGGGAATTAAAGGCAATGAGATAGCCGACAAACTGGCCAAAGAAGGTACTAATAGGAACTTCATAGGACCAGAACCTGTATGTGGAATCACGAAGGATTCCGCTAAAAGGGAGATCTGGTTACGGCTAGAAAAAGAACATAAAAATAAATGGAGGTTAACGGAAGGTCAACTCCATACCAAAACACTACTAATGGAGCTGGACGGAAGTTTTCAGCCAACTTAATTCGTAGTAGCAAAAAAAAATTTAAATAATTACCGGGTTAATAACCGGACTTTGTCCTTTAAGGAAGCATTTGTACAGCATGGGCTTGGTTAGCGAGCCCTGGTGTAGGAGATGTGAAAAACAGGAGGAAACTAGCTTTCATGTAATATGCACGTGCGAGGAACTGAAGGAACTCAGACAGAAATATTTCGGGAGAGATCTATTGGATCCTTCGAGTGTACTCAAACTTCCCCTGAGGAGGATAGTGGCTTTTATCGAGGACACAAGACTAACAGAGTAGAACTGAGAGATCTATTGGGGATAGTACAAAGAGCAGTGTGCTCAAGTGCCTGGACGTGGTGGCGTCCAACCCAAAACAGAGAAGAAGAAGATATTCGCGAAAAAATCGATAAAATATAAAATGTCGATTTTCGATGTTCAGAAAAGTGCACTTTATCTATTTTGATGCCTTGATTACGATAAAGAAAATCGGAAATCTATATTATCTTTGGTTTTGAAGATATTCCCAAAAAATCGGTAAAATATAAAATATCGATTTTTGATGTCCAGAAAAATTCGCTTTATGTATTTTGATGCGTTGATTGTGATAAAGAATACCGTAATTCCGTATCATTTTTGGTTTTCGAGATATTCGCGAAAAATTGTAAAAATATAAAATATCGATTTTCATTGTTCAGAAAAGTACACTTTATGTATTTTGGCGCGCTGATTACGATAAAGAAAATCCCAATCCCGTATCACTTTTAGTTTCCAGATATTCCCGAAGAATCTATAAAATATCGATTTTTGATGTTCAGAAAAGTGCACTTTATGTATTTTGGCGCGCTGATTACGATAAAGAAAATCCCAATTCCGTATCACTTTTAGTTTCCAGATATTCCCGAAGAATCTGTAAAATATAAAATATCGATTTTTGATGTTCAGAAAAGTGCACCTTATGTATTTTGGCGCGCTGATCACGATAATGAACACCGCAATTCCGTACCTCTCTTGGTTTTCGAGCTATTTGTAAAGACTCTGTAAAATATAAAATGTCGATTTTCGATGTTCAGAAAAGTGCACCTTATGTATTTGGATGCGCTGCTTACCATAAAGGAAACCGCTATTACGAATTTCTTTTGGTTTTCGATATATTCGCGAAGAATCAGTAAAATATGAAATGTCGATGTTCAGAAAAATGCACTTTATGTATTTTAATGTTCTGATTATGATAAAGAAAACCGCAATTCTGTAGCTCTTGGTTTTCGAGAAATTACCAAAAAAATCGGTAAAATATAAAATATCGATTTTCGATGTTCAGATGTTCGGTTAAATATCATTTTACATTTTATATTTTGCCAATTTTTCAAGAAACAAAAGAGATACAGAATTGCGATTTTCTTTATCGAAATCAGCATCAAAATTCATGAAGTACACTCTTCCGAACATCGAATGACAAGTGTAAGGCTTAGCAAGTGGTTTCCATCGAACGATGATAGTTGTAACATAAACTGTACAGATTCCAAGGTACCTTCTGAGACTAGAGACCTATTGCCATAGGGAATTGTTCCCCTTATTATGACCCCAACTGTAGAAAGGACATTCCTTTCTATAGTAACTTGTGAGTTGCGCCGTTCACCACGTCGCCTTCTCACATTTTCACAACTATGTATTGGCACGTTGAAGAAGTACATCAAATAAGTTTTTATCACGCTCACTGTAATGATGTTAAGAGGCTCGGCGCTGACCGTTAAGAGTCTTCGATTTTGCAAAACAATTTCCTTTAATCGCCAAATGAAGTCTAGGGAAACAAAAATACTAACACTAAACCAATTCGGGCAAATAAGGAAACGCGGAACAAACGAAACTTTTTGGTTCAAAAATCAGCGACAATTGAGAAACGATGAGAAGGATATTATCGTGAAATGGAATTTACTGCAGCCATTTCTGGATCGAGTTTTCATGGGACAGGAAGAATTAGTTTTACAGTAATGTTAAACGGAACCAGTTGTGGCGTGCTCTGTAAATCATTACAATCGGTGGCAAAACAGACTTAAATTCCGAAGACATAATATCTTTACGTTTGCGTAGTCGAACTATTGATTCGAAAAAATGTTGCGCTAAGTTGAATTATTCGAAACAAGTATGTAGTATTTCAGAAACCTGCGAAATTTGAAACAGGAGAATTTTCTCCAAGAACCACATTTTGGGAAGACATTGGGAAATTAAGCAAAAATTAGTAAGTTTTGGATTGGTTTAAGTCTGATTATTACCTGTTCCAATCATTTTGTTATTGTTATTATTTCCTTCATTGTTTCGACCTTTGCTTGATGTAAATCCATATCACAAATAAATAAAACACACATAAGATGTTTTAGATTTACACTTTATTATTAAAATAATGACAGCTGTTTCGCTAACACAGTAGTTTCTTCAAATTCAACTTAAGACTAAAGATACATACAATATACAGTGTTAAATCAGGCAGTTGACCCAAGTTAAAATTCTAGGAACCATGTCCTACTTGTGTGAGGTTTGAGTTTAATAATATAACATAAGCAACTAAGAAACAATATTTCAATGGGTGAACAGATTTAACAGTGGGGATGGATTTAAGTCTAATTTATCGTTTAGAAACAATTCTGAGTTTTTGAGTTTATTAATTTCTAAAGGCTCTAAACAATTTAGTTTTCTACCTTTATTTTCTACATGTCTCGAATTGTAAATTAAATTCGTGTTCATTCTCTATTAAATGATTAGAGTAGGTTGAGTCAGTTTTCTTATTGATATAAGAATGATAGTGGTCTTGGATTCGTTTTTTAAACATTCTACCTGTCTGTCCAATATATGTTTTGGTACATGATTCGCATGATAACTTATAGACTTCTGATTTATTGTCTTTGGTAGTTTTTTCTTTATTATTTTTAATATATTTGGCTAGATTATTATTAGATTTATAAGCGATATTAATGTTTTCTTTTTTAAGGAATTTTGATAATTTAACTTGCTGTTGACCTATGTAAATAAATGATTTAAACTGCTTGTCTGATTCCACTTTAATGATCGGGTACACCTCCCTTAATAATTTATTGACAGATTTTTCATGTTTTTAATAATATTGCTGGCTTGGTATTTATTAGAGACTTCCTTTAATGCTAATTCTGATTCTACCGCAAGCATTAAGGGAAGTCTCTAATAAGCCAGCAATATTATTAAAAACATGAAGTGTACTGCCAATAGTCATGAGGAGGTAATAATAGCGAGAAATATTAACAAAAAAGCTAGAGAGAACAACCTTATTTTTACACGTGCTGACAAAGGCAAAACGGTTATTGCCATTGACAAGCAGGAATACGTTTCAAAAACAGTCAATTTTCTAGACCCGGATAAATACACCATCATTAAAAAAGATCCGACCCCTAAATTCCAACGACAAATCATTAATTTAATCAACAACTCACCTGGCATATTGAACAGTTCTAATGTGTTTGAAAGTAGAAAACTAAAAGTAATGAATCCACAACCCCCGAAATTATACTCATTGATTAAACTACATAAAGACAATTCTCCGATTAGACCAGTAGTCTCCTATATTACAGCACCCGCAGTTAAAGTGTCTAATAGCCTAATAAATATAATCCTTAAACACACGAAATTCAAACCCAAACATAGCATTAAAAATAGTCTAGAGTTAGTTAATAACATTAAAGACCGCAACTTTCCGGATAACACGAAACTCATATCCTTTGATGTCAAGAACTTATTTCCTAGTACCCCCCCCCCCCCCCCCCCCAATACAACGATAGATTTAATTGATAAAATGTTATTATACAATAGAACAAACCCAATAATAAAAGAAGAGATCTTAGATTTACTAAAAGTCTGCCTAGAACAAAATTACTTTTCTTTCAATAACAAACTCTACCTCTGTAAACAAGGTCTTATCATGGGAAATCCTCTTTCTCCTTTACTTGCCGAAATTTATATGGATTACCTGGAAAATACGATTTTTCATAATGACATATACGTGAAGTACATTTTGTTTTGGTACAGATACGTTGATGATATATTGATAGGATATATAGGCACAGATATACAGTTGAACACTCTTTATGAATTTATCACTTCCATTGATCCTAATATCACGTTTACGATAGAAAAGGAGCTTAATAATAGTACACATTCTGGATCTCTGGATCTCACTTTAAAACGTGTAAACAATAGGGTCCATTTTCTATTTACCACAAAGTGGCTCATACAGATACTACGATACATAATAAATCTAACCCCCCGGTCCAACACAAGGTAGCGGCTTTTCACAGCATGACACATAGACTTATTAACATCCCGATGTTCAATGAAGACTATAATAAAGAATATAATATTATAAAACAAATCGCTCACAACGGATATGACCCATATCTAATAGATAAATTAATTTTTAAAAAATCTGTCAATAAATTATTAAGGGAGGTGTACCCGATCATTAAAGTGGAGTCAGACAAGCAGTTTAAATCATTTACTTACATAGGTCAACAGCAACTTAAATTATCAAAATTCCTTAAAAAAGAAAACATTAATATCGCTTATAAAACTAATAATAATCTAGCCAAATATATTAAAAATAATAAAGAAAAAACTACCAAAGACAATAAATCAGGAGTCTATAAGTTATCATGTGGATCATGTACCAAAACATATATTGGACAGGTAGAACGTTTAAAAAACTAATCCAAGACCACTATCATTCTTATATCAATAAGAAATCTGACTCAACCTACTCTAATCATTTAATAGAGAATGAACACGAATTTACGATTTTACGATTCGATATTATACATGTAGAAAATAAAGGTAGAAAACTAAATTGTTTAGAGTCTTTAGAAATTAATAAACTCAAAAACTCAGAAATGTTACTAAACGATAAATTAGACTTGAATTCATCCCCACTGTTAAATCTGTTCACCCATTGAAATTATTGTTTCTTAGTTGTTATTAAACTTAAACCTCACACAAGAAGGACATAGTATAGTTTTCAAAAAGCTAAATATAAATGTAATAGTTCCTAGAATTTTAACTTGGGTCAACCACCTGATTTAACGCGAAAAGGAGCTTAATAATAGTATAAACTTTCTGGATCTCACTTTAAAACGTGTAAACAATAGGGTCCATTTTTCTATTTACCACAAAGTGGCTCATACAGATACCACGATACATAATAAATCTAACCACCCGGTCCAACACAAGGTAGCGGCTTTTCACAGCATGACACATAGACTTATTAACATCCCGATGTCCAATGAAGACTATAATAAAGAATATAATATTATAAAACAAATCGCTCACAACAACGGATATGACCCAAATCTAATAGATAAATTAATTGTTAAAAAATCAGTCAATAAATTATTAAGGGAGGTGTACCCGATCATTAAAGTGGAGCCAGACAAGCAGTTTAAATCATTTACTTACATAGGTCAACAGCAACTTAAATTATCAAAATTCCTTAAAAAAGAAAACATTAATATTGCTTATAAAACTAATAATAATCTAGCCAAATATAATAAAAATAATAAAGAAAAAACTACCCAAGGACAATAATCAGGAGTCTATAAGTTATCATGCGGATCATGTACCAAAACATATATTGGACAGACAGGTAGAACGTTTAAAAAACGAATCCAAGACCACTATCATTCTTATATCAATAAGAAAACTGACTCAACCTACTCTAATCATTTAATAGAGAATGAGCACGAATTTAATTTACAATTCGACACCATACATGTAGAAAATAAAGGTAGAAAACTAAATTGATTAGAATCTTTAGAAATTAATAAACTTAAAAACTCAGAAATGTTACTAAACGATAAATTAGACTTGAATTCATCCCCACTGTTAAATCTGTTCACCCATTGAAATATTGTTTCTTAGTTGCTTATACTATATTTTTATACTTAAACCTCACACAAGTAGGACATGGTATAGTTTTCAAAAAGCAAAATATAAATGTAATAGTTCCTAGAATTTTAACTTGGGTCAACTACCTGATTAACTCTGTATCTTGTATGTATCTTTAGTCTTAAGTTGAATTTGAAGAAGCTACTGTGTTAGCGAAACAGCTGTCATTATTTTATTAATAAAGTGTAAATCTAAAACATCTTATGTGTGTTTTATTTATTTGTATTGTTATTATCTGGGTAGTCAAATATTTGATTTAATGGAGGACATTAAGAAATTTTTCGAGCACAAATCGAAAAGCTTCTTTAACCGTTGTTCTTATATAAACGTTGCAAACAAAATGATTACCTACTTGAGCACTTAATTAAATAAACAACTTAATACAATCAGTTTTATATCATTTTATTCCAAAAGAATTTGGAAAAGTTATTCCACAATTCAATACGTAAATACTTTAATTTAAGAATTATCAGATAGATGGCGATAAGTTCATCGATTTCTGGCTCAAAACTCATTGGTATATTGAAAATCGCGTTCCGTTTTTGCGCATACCAATTTTTACAATCAACAATTAATCTATACAAAATAGTACAAATCTTTATAAAAACAAATTTGTATCTATATATACATGGACAAACAGCACGCTTTTACCAGCTTTTGCTTCAACCACCACCACACGCACGCGCTTCTGTCTAACGACTTGGTCAATGACGGATTTACGTAGACAAACGACTGTAGGTACACTTCGCGGTCATGTAGCAAATTTTGTCCTATCAAATGACAGCAGATAACCTCATGACATCTGACGGACAAAACCAACCACGCCGGTGCAAAATTAATCTATAACAAAATTTACTTTTCATTCAGCTGTTTCCTTGGTATGTTGGCAAACAGATTTAGATGACTTCACACCATCCTCATATTACTCCACTAGTTTACAAATTGGTGTTTTACAATTTATTATTAATTCTAAGCAAATTTTGTCGTTTTTTATAAATATCCATTTTTTGTTTTACTTTGTACTTTTCCTCAACCAGAATACTTTAACAAATTGACGTAGTGACTATTTATATTTACGCTTAAACCGACAACGAAATGTTATTAGAAAACACTCAAAATCGACGTTAAAATTGTAGAAAATGATTTAATTTCATCAATTCAATTCATCAATATTGACGATCTTTTTTGCCTCAAGAAAAAGATAAACTTGTATAATTTATTGACCGAGTACAAAATCGACAAATGTAAAACCAACTTTACAGAAGGTTACCCGTCTGGCAAATACAGTGTGCGCAAAAATGATTAATATATGTGCCGTTCTATTCGAAAAAGGTCACTGCCGCATAATAAATATTGTGGACCGTTACTGCATTCATTGGCGTAAAGTAAAAAATTAAATTGGAAATAATCACAATTGATATTTGAGAAAGGACAGAAATTAATGACATTTAAACGCTGTTCAATTAGGTTATTTTGTATTAACAACAAATTAGTTAATTATGAAACTAATCAAAGTAGATTAGATAAACACTGGAGTAGAATATTAAACAAGATACACATTTATTAAATATAAAACATACAAGATTATAAACTATATTTACAACATATTGCTATGAATAGTGGGCTGATAATTTAGCACGCCACCATCCACAACTATAAATCACTTACAAACAATCCAAAAAACCGAAATAATTAAATATTTAAAAATATATCACGAAACTCGCACCTCTTCGTTCAATGGCCTAAAGTCATCTCCCCTTTCAACTTCGACCTCTACATGAAAATCCTCGGATAACGAGTTTTTCTTCTTTCTTTTCTTGTTAACCTTCGAAACATGACAAATATTCAACGCAAAATTTATAAACATTTTCAATATACAGTCATGTCACATATAAATGTACATTTTTAAAACATTTAAATATATCGCGTAATTTTCAGTATTTTTCTGATGAAAAATCCACAGCAATATGTCCATTGGTTTGTATAAATTAATGCGAGATTTCATATTATTGAAAACTTTTCTAAGAATTTCTGGTGCTATGGCATTTACTTCATTTATCACAACCTCTATTAATTCTACTATTGTATGAATGCGATTTTTAAATACCTTATTTTTTAAATGACCAAACATAAAATAGTCAAGTGGTGTTAGATTGGGAGATCTCGGGGGCCAAATATTTCTGATTATTAAACGGTTATCATAAAACTGTTGCAGGAATTCCATTGTAACAGCAGCTGTGTGTGCCGTTGCATTATCTTGTTGAAAATATTCCGCCTGTAGTTCATCATCATGTAATTCATTAACAAATGGTTGCAATATTTGCTCTATCTAATGTTGAGCATTTATATTGTTGTAAAAGAAAGTAGGACCAATTATTCTTCTGTTTGACATTGCATTTAATGGATGCAGTGGTGTTTCATGAAATACATGAGGGTTTTCGGAAGACCACACCCTGTAACCTTGTGAATTGATAAAGCCACTTAAGTGAAACCATGCTTCATCACTTAAGAAGGTTACATCAAGTACATCATCATTATTTAGAGTAGCATTAAACCACTGACAGTAATTTACATGCTTCTCCAAATCTAACGGCAAAAGCTTTTGGACTGCTCTCATTTTATATGGTGTCATATGTAACACTTTCTTTAACGCAGTGCGACACGAACCGTAAGAAATTTCTATAAAATGACATGATAATAAGATTAATAAGTAACTGTCAAATATGCAATAGAAGCAATAACCGATCGTCAACGGCATCGTATTAAATGTCTACCAAAGTAGCAAAGATGAAATACAAGTATAATACATAGTATCGACTTGAGTTGAAAAAAAAGTATAGGATACTTAAGTATCCGATACAAAGTATCGAATACAAAAGTGTAAAGTATTGGTATTTATTCGATACATAAAAGTATCTATTTTGCACATTACTAATAGCTATATTTAGTTTTCCCTATGATAAGAGATGGCGCTATATAGTAAATATTTGCTGTCTGGAGTTATTCTATATATTTATAGTTTTTATGCTTATAGTCTGCGAACAATTTTTTTTATATTACTGATTCTGATTACACTATGACTAATAGGTTTTACCCAATAGTATTTAATCACTTAACTCCTTGGAGCTGTCGTATATTAAGTAAATAGTTAAGTATAGTAGTAAAAATATTAATATCGGTTCACTTTTATAAAGTATACATTGAAATTGATGAAAAAATAGAAAAATCTAGTATGAAACGATAATGTATTACAATAAAGTTAGAATTGTTATTGTGTAACTTCAGATGTAATGAATCCACATTCAGTAGAATGTTGATAATATCGGTAACTCTTAATCGCTAGAAATCGCTAAAAGAAAACGTGTTTGTATTTTGTTTTAATTGCACAGGATGTGATGGAATGTAGTAAAAAGATTAGTGGCAATGGAGAAGGTATGAAATTCATATAAAATATAGAAATGCATTTAACTTGTTAAAAGTTTTAAATGTGTTTTGCTGAACAACCTTGAAAATTCTTTGTTTACATATAAATGTTCAAGTACATAGTTTAGGATAATATCGATATGTAAAAAAGCTAAAAATAATGCTTAATAGTAAACACACGTAAATATTACTTTTGCACCTGTTGATGTATGCGTTTGACGATGATTACTTTTTACTTTTATTTTTTCTTTCAAAATTACAAACGTATAAGAGAGAGTGAGGGAGAAGGAGAATGTTTGCGTATAAATATAGAAATTGACGCATTTCTACCGTAGACGTCCTTATCATAGTCTATCTAGCGAATACGCCGTGGCGCACACTTTGGAAATTCCTGGATTGAATACTATTTTATTTAGTCCATTAAATCCGTAAATTTACAAAATAGTCACAAAACATATACAGTGCGATTGTAAATGATTGAGGATAGTTTGAATTTAGCGCCAACATTTTTTTTTTAAATGTTGGTCACACTTAGTATCTGCTTAAAATTTGCTTCTATTATTTTTCTTCAGTGGCGTTTCGTATTAGAGGGTTCACTATTAAATAAGAAATTAATTTGCGTTTTAAATATTGCTATTACTACTAAATTCATTCAAAATTAATATTCTCACTATAGATAATAATATTAAGATAGATAGTAACTATTATTAACAATTAATGCATTACATTATTCAAACAGATCAATGTACATCACATTAATAATTAAGGTAAATATAATCAAAAACACAATTTGTAACATAAAATATATTAAGTTAGTTCCAGAGATACAATATATCTATTACATTTATTTGACAAGTAAGTTAGAAAGAAAATATAAATATAAAATTATCTACGAGTCATTTACAGAAAACCATATAATAGCATTTTTCAGTAATCTTGTGAAGTTTGAGAATTGTGGCTTAATAGTATTGCTATATTATAAATGGTTAACCTAACTCAGAAAAAACTAAAGCACTGCGGTGGAGTTCTTGTTCATTTATATTGTCAACTTCATTAACAATTGCTGCTTGCAGTTCTTCTATAGAATGAGGTCCATTTTCAATAACTTTTGTTTTCAAATAACCAAACAGATAAAAATCTAATGGTGTTAGGTCAGGTGAACGTGATGGCCAACGATCCTTACTAATTAATCTATCATCGAAATACTGTTGTAGAAATTCTAATGTATCATGAGCTACATGAGGTGGAGCTCCATCTTGCTGAAAATATCCTGTTTGCAATTCATCATCGTGTAATTGATTTATAAGTTTGCAGTATTTCTGTACGATATCGCTCAGCATTAATAGTGTCATTAAAAAATATCCCAATGACTCGTCATCTTGACATGGCTTATCCAAACACCTATTTTCAATGGATGCAAGCTGGTTTCTACATAATTATGTGGATTTTCAGTTGCCCACGTTCTATAATTTTGGCTATGGATATATCCTGATAAATGAAACCAAGCCTCGTCTGACATAAATGTCACATTTAAAATATCATTATTTAAATTTTCATTGAACCATTGACAATATTGCACTCTACATTCATAGTCAATATTGAACAATTGTTCCATAGCAGTTACTCTGTAGGGATGCATATGCAAATTTTGTACTAAAACTTTTGTTGTATTATATGGCAGACCTTAAATGAATAAATAAAATTAGTAATGAAAATAACGTTAATTAAATGCATTTACCTGTTTGTGCAGCCAATTTTCGAATAGATTTGTTTGGGCTTGCCACAATCCGTTGTCTAACATCATCAACAACATCTTCTGTCAAGACTGTTGGTAGACCACTAGATTTACCCTTACAAATACAATTTTTAGTTTCAAAGCGGCGAATAACCCTATCTTTATGTTGCGCAAATATTTTATATGAAACAATATGGTTAGGATAATTTTTCCGAAATTGATTCAGGCAAGATTGCAATGAATATGACCATTCACCGTCTTCTCTAAGAGTCCCACAACGGTAATGTGCTTTAGAATAAAAGCATCCTGCTCGTCCGTAAATGGCGTGCTGCTACAATACTTAAAAAATAAAAGCAACCATTTTAATTGTATTGATTAGAGGTTTCTATTAAACTTACCTAAATAACGGAAAATATAGAATAATAGTTCTGATAAGAACAGTTTTTTTTATGTAAATGCAAAAGAAATATCGAAAATAAAAGTAGGGAGATAATATGAAAATACGAGAACCAAACAAATATATGAATGAACGTCACTGCGATTTTGTTAGATGTACCACAGAATAGCCAACGTCAAAATATAAATTACACTAAAAACTACGGCGGTAAATTTGTCTTGAGACATTTACAATCGCACTGTATATGATAGAGGGAAAACTGAAATAGAGTAAAATCGCTTTGGGAAGACACCAATCTGCGCGAGCGAATCGCGCAACCTGAGTATTAACGGCCTCAAAAACATAGGTCGGGCTGGATCTAAATTAGCGCGCAATTTAAAATTCGAATTTTACGTAAAACGTTTTGTATTTTTATTTCGTGTGGAGCGGAAACAACATATTTCATTTATTATGTTCGTTTGCCATGAAACATAATTTCATAAACACATTCTATTGTCTGAATGAATAATAAAGCGTTATTATTTTATTTATTTTCAAGTGGGATATTTAACAGAGATACAACCAACAATTTCTGGTTCAATTATTTATTTTCATTATAATTTAAACATTTACATATATCACAGTTTTTCTTCTTTTACCAAGATTTTATTCATTATATTTGTAAATTTATGAATATTCATTCGGAGTAAAAATAATTTGTTGTTTACACGTCGTCTTTTATTACTACATAATTATACATAAATACCCTTAGTTACTAATGACATAAATACAAAGATAACTACACATATAAATAAGTTATATTTCAACAATTATTCATCAACTTAATCAGAAAAATAATCAAAAATATCGTCTTCATTGTACACGTTATGAATGATTTCCCGTGATTGTTATTGTTCTGCTATTATTTGTCTTTTTTTCACTGGTATTTCAACATCTGCCGGGTCACGACATCCAGATGTGGACGGTAAACTAGACATAATAATCTATAACAAATAAAGTACATGTTTCAACAAATCCTATTAAAAATTCATGAAAAATAATGTAATACCTACAGATATAAAGGCCTTCTATTCCAAATAGTTGTGAAAACAACTGATTTTGTAATAAAATAAACTCAAACAACTGATTTTGTAATAAAATTAACTCAAAGAACACGATCGACACCTTACGGACGCTAGAAGACAACTGAAAAATATTACAGTCAATGTTATTCGGCCTGTCTATATGTGCAAGAACTATGTCTTTCTCTCTCGTTTGGGGTACACTTTTCTTTATAAGTTCCAAATTGGTTTCTGCGTCAGTGTCTTCCGAAGTTGACACTACTCTACCAAGTGAACTCGTATTAGCGCGCTCCATACGGTTTGTTCGTGTACTAAATATAACAGGTCCGGACTAAAAAAATGTTATGGGCTGTATTAGTTTTTTTCAAATAATTATTTTATTAAAAAAATGTAGCGAAGAAAATATGAAATATTGTGTAGTATGTTAATTTTATCTAATATTTATAAGAAACAAAACTAGAATAGGAACTTTTTTCTTTAAATTGGCTGAATTAGTAATCCAATCAATTAAAGGAAAATTCCTAATTTTTTCGATATTAAATAAAACTAAAATATTACACAATGTTCAGTAGTTTCTTTGCTACATTTTAAAGTGCTACCAACGCTCGAATAGATTTTGTTAAACTTGACTAACAGTGATAGAACATTAGATCTATAATTTCCACTAGACAAAAATTAAAGCAATTTTTAATTTAAAATTACCAAATAGTCAGTTTTCGATTCAAATGCAGAATAGAAACCTATACATATATAATCACAGCAGAAAAATACAAGAGCACGTCGCTTGTACAATACATAGTTATATAATATAAATGAAACGCAAATATTAGGTAATGCAATTTATTTTTATTAAGTTCAAAAGCTTGTGTAAATATCATTTTTGGATTTCCTACGAGTATATTTACCCTGTATAGTTTTATTAATACCATTGCACAAATTAAATATACATAATTTCGAAAATTTCTTTTGTCAGATGTATGCTTTAAAATTAAATGAAAACTTATCTTTCAAATAATTTAAATAATATTTTGCCAAGCCTTAATCACTTGTGGTGTGCAATACTTTAATTTTGGTGGCACACTATACAAAAATTCTTTTTCGAAAATTAAAACATCCCATATATTTACATAATAGTTTTCCAATACTTATTAAAACTGTATGGAAGATAGTTTAGAGAATTTGCAGATATGGACAAGTGTATTGTACTTGTAAAAAAAAAAATGTGAAGTTACTATAGATTTCGTTAATTTAAATAAATTACATTTGCAATTACATACTAGCTATGGTTACATTCATAATATAAGACACTTTATTTACCATTCTATATTAGTTTCATTGCAATGTATCTAAGGAATGAATCTTATTGACATTTTGATTACCTGCGAAAGCTATATTCACAGTGCCTTAATAAAGGGTTGATAATTGTTCCTGGTTGTAGCAGTGTTCTAACTTAATAGTAGTAGTGTCTGATCCATCGCCAGAAACTCCCAGTACTATATTCCCATAATTAACTAATATGTTTAGCACTACCCTCTGTCCTGTCCATTTTCATGATATTGAAAATTCTTAATTCTTCCATTTTACCTCCATTCCACCTATAACATTTAAAAGACAATTGGTGTTTTATTACTAATCTGTATATCAAGAAATAACATACTCGATTGCATTCTTAGTTACAAAGAAAAATTATAATTTTCAAAAAATATTGCTACAAACATTTCTTGATAATAAAACTTACTTGCTGCACTGCGGGAAGGCCCTTCTAAATTAGTCCCTGCATTATTGATAACTTGAACACTAGGTATAAATAATTTTGAAATAGCACCTAGGCATAAGTTATTACTTGTTCACTTATTATCCTCAGTAAAATGCCTGGGGCATATCCTTCACAGTTCACAATTTCTTGCTCAACTCAGATTGTACATATTTATTCCAAGCACCTGTAAAACACAATTAATAAGATGTATGAAGTTAATATTGACTCAATATAGTGTGTAACTCATAATTTTTAAATTTAATTAGTAAATGTAATTATTACTCTGTTAACACATATACTTACTAATTACTAATAATCGCAAAAACGCAACACTATTATCTAAATTAATAATTCAAATAAAAAAATTATAAATTATAAAAATTTATTGCAACACAAACTTTTTTGTAACTTTTGGTATTTTACATAAAAAAATATATAGCCTACATCAATGACAAAATCCAAATAATGGCAAATATGGCATTTTGCATTGACTTTTTTAAAGTTTATTTTCTCTGGCGCCACCTATACTCAATAAATTCAGAAAATTCGCCACCTGTGTCCTGTTCGGGAACTTGATCTTCTATCTCTTCCGATTTCATTCCGAAGAACTATATTATAGTTTAACTAAGGTCATCAAAGGCGTTAGTCGTAGGAGATGGATATTTAAATTAACTTCTTTTAAGTTTCCTTTCGAATAAATGTTCTTTTTATGGTCAACATCAAACAATTTGTTGTAAATTTATTTATGCAAACGGTGTTTCTTTGATTAAATATTTTCAACTTTTATTTATTATACAGTGTTAGTAAAAAGTCTGGAATCCCTTAAGTATTTCTGCAACGATTCATTCTTAGGGGTATAACAAACGCCAATTAAGTTGGCGCGAGGAGGGATAAGTTCGCGCAGGATTAAAAGTAGTGGGGAGATTTGTATTTGGTTTTACATCAAATGTCAGATAATTCTAACCTCTGAGCGTGTATCCCTTATGATCCCCTGGCAAAGACATTATGTTCCGTCAAACGTCAATGACAAATGTATTCTGACAATTACTAGAGTAGTGGGGGTGGAGTTTTTAATAACGGCTTCTGTGCACCACCTCCTCGCGCCAACTTAATTGGCGCTTGTTATACCTTTGGAAAAAGATTCGAGGATTCGAAAATATATCAGATTTGCTGTGTCACTTCCGATTGCACTGGAAATAGACATCCAATTGGTTATTTTAAATGGAACAGCCAGTATATTTTTACATTTTCAAATGCCTTGTTAAATTCTGGATACAGTAAACCTCCACATTGCTATTGAGATCAAAAACATTACTTCCTGGAAATCAATTTTTATTAGTAACATCATAAGCCATGAACGAATTGGTAAAATAGCTAATGTTCAAAATTTTGGTCTTGTACTAAATGACAAACAATATCCTAAACGGTCTTCATATTCGCGCAGCGAATTTTATAATGTTTCGTCCGGCATTTGTAGTAATTAGTTTCTTATGCGTTCCTCCAACTCATTTAAATTTGCACTACTTCTATATGCCTTATTTTTGAGATAATCCTACAAGAAAAAATCGAGAGGCGTTTGATCAGGATTACGAGGTGGTCATTCAATGGCACCCTTTCATCGACCAGGAAAAACTTGACCCAAATACGGCCGCATAAGTCTAGAATAATGCGCAGTCTTGCTGATAACTATATGTTCTCAGCAGGGATTAGTGGATTGTTTGGATCAGGATAAAGCTTAGCAATAGCGGGTACAATATTATTTCTAAATAAATCCAAATACCGAGGTCTATTAAGAGCACCTTCAATGAAAAAAGGCCCAATAACATTATTGTTTATCATCCCTGCCCATACATTTACTTTCCTCGGATACTGAGTATGCACGTGTCACATCCAACGGGTATTGTCTCTAGACCAAATTCGATAGTTATGTCTAAAGACCGGATTATATGCAAAAAAAAACCGAAAATATGCGCATAAATATGTACATGTTTTAGCACTTGCTTACACTACTTTAGCACTTTATGCACTTCCTTATGAAAAATATGCAGGTAAAAAATACGAGGAATATTAGAAAATGGAATACTGTAGAAAAAAATATTCTATTATGTTTACTATACGTTTATTTAGATTATTTTACAACATACATAATTAACTATGAAAACAATTTACAATTACATATTTCTCAAAATTTTCAACAGAAAAATTGTGACGCTTGTCTGAAAACATATATTTATATATTGAAAAGGTTCGTTCTACGTCGACGCTTGTTATAGGAGCATATTTCAAATTAGAAATATCATCTATTATCAACTCAATATTTTCTACTGAATCACCACACAAGATTTTAGCAATGTCTTTTAGCTTTTTAAAACCCTCATTTTTTCCTATTACACTTAAAAATTGTTCATACACGGGGACTGTCCCACTCCTCCTTTAACATCAAAACATGACTTTTCAAATTTGTTTATTATTTCAACGCTCTCGATTAGCGACATAAATTGTTTTTCCAACTGCATTATAGAAGTGGAAATAAAACTGTAATTGGCTTTAATAAACGCCAACTGTTGAGGTATTTCTTTACTCGAATACACCTTTTGGGCGTCTATCACAGATTGTGTATCCCTATCAAGATCCATAATAATTATCTTTATTCCTTCATAATGATTTGCATGGAAAATAGCAGCCTCCAACCACGTTCCCCATCGTGTGATTATGGTTGATGAGGAAGCAGAACACCGGCTAGATATTGTTTGTAAAACTGAACTCGTAATGCGGCCTTTAAAAATACTATCTTAACACTACTAATTAAACTATTTACTAAGGGAAAATGGTTTCTGACTTCTTCTGCAACACGATTTAGTCTGTGCGCCAAGCAAGTTGTGTGAATTAAATTTGGGCAAAAGATTTTCAAGTTGAAAGCTGCCTTCACCATGTATGGTGCAGCATCCGTCAAAAACAATAGAATTGTCTCTTTTAGAATCGATACCGGTAAGAAGAAAGTTGCCAGATCTTCCTGTATAAACCTTGTTATTGTCAAATTATTTTGCCTTTTCCAACTGTTTGGATGAAATTAAATAAGATTTTGCTGGAATCGATACGTTAAGGATACCAATCATTAAATGAACTATGTATCGGCCCACACTATCAGTAGTTTCATATACGCATATATAAAGATAACTGTTTGCAACAACCTTCTTAATGCTATTCAATGTTACTGCATAGATACAGCGAATATATTTTTTTCTTAACGTGCTTTCGTCGAGAATGTTATATTTGCTGATGTACTTTTGCAAAAATAACTTGACATTTAAATTGTTTAATTTACGTAGTGGAATATCTGATGACACAATCATTTGACACAAGTCTTCATTAAATTGTTCTTGTTTTGGTGGATAATTATTATCAGTTAAGATTGTTTTAATTTTTTTGATGTTATCTTTTCTGTATTGAGTATGTGATAGTTTTACTGCCCTATCAGTCAGATTATTTATAATCATTTTATTGAATACTGTAGGAGCATTTGAGTGGTAATTCATATATCGAAAAGAAGCTGTGGGTTTATTATACCAATTTGTATAAATAGTACCCTGTCTATCATAGCTCAAAGAAATATCAAGAAAATTAATACTGTTAGTAATTTCTTCTTCAATAGTGAATTTTAATTTGTTGTGAAAATTGTTGAATTTATTTAAAACATAGTTTATTTTGTTAGTCGGAATACATGTTATGATATCATCAACATATCTTTTGAAAAAAATGGGGTGGAAGTCTAATGAATTCATAACGTTTTGTTCTAAATGTTCCATTACTAGATTTGCAATAGGAGCAGCTAAAGGAGAGCCTATGGCAATACCAAATGTTTGACTATAAAAAGAATTTTTGTATTGAAAATATGTGTTATCGAGACAGAAGTGTATACCTCTAATAAATTCGTTTTTATTTAGTGATGTGTGTGGACTAGTTTCATCCCATTTGGATTCTATTATGTTTATAGCGAGATCTGTAGGAATGTTAGTATATAAAGATTCTTCTATGTAATTTTGTGATTAGTTGGTACTTTTTGTTCCTTTCTGAAATTTTGAAATTGCCATGAGTCTTTGGTATGATATTCAGTTTTTCCTAACATCTTAGATATGCTATCACCTAGGAATTTTGCTATATTATAAGTAGGGGCTAATAGTATGTTAGATACTATTGGTCTCAAAGGGATATTATTTTTGTGAATTTTAGGTAAACCTTATATTGATGGAGGGTGGGAATTAAAAATGCGAAGTTTGTTTTTAGTGTTGAGAATCTATTAGGTTTAGTCTATGCCATTTATTTATTAAGTTATTATTTTCTTTTTGAGTTTTCTCTGTTGGATTATTTCTTTCTTTTTTATAGGTGAATTTATCGTCTAATAGTTTTTCTATTTTTTGCTCATATTCCTCTTTAAGAATGATCACTGTTTTATTTGTCTTGGATAAATCTTTTTGTTTCTTTAATGAACTTATTCATATATAGATTTGATATATGTTTTTTATTATTTACTATCTTATGTTTATGGTTAGTGATTATATTACAGATTTTGTTACGTATTTCATTCTGTTTGTCTTGTGGTAAATTTTGTATTCCTGTTTCAATGTTAGCTATATAGTCATTAATGGGTATTTTATTAGGTGGCATATTAAATTTGGGTCCTAGGCTAAGTATGTATTTAACATTATATTTATATTGGTTAAATTGATAATCTAGTTATTGTTAATTTTGTAATTTATCTCTAAGTGTTGTTTCTTCATTAGTTTATCTACTTTGTTTTTTAATTTATTTTTGTTAGGAAATGATTATTGTAAATTTTAGATTCTATTTTTTCGAAGCTATTTAAAAGTTGATAGAGATAATTTCTGTATGATAATATTTTTCAAGTTTGAAATAATTTGATTGAATGTATTTATATTACAAATGGTTTGGGATATTGTGATGTTTAAAATTTGTAGGTAACAGGAATTCATAATTTTTTGAAATTTAGTTTTTAGTTTTGAAATAGTGAAATGAAATCTGTCAAGTTTTTTCATTTTTATAAATGTAGGTGTTATTTAACTGACATCTGCTATCAAAACTGACATGAGCTTTCAAAACTGACTTCTGCTTTCAACTTGACATCTACATTCAATAACTGACATCTGATTCATTAACACTGTTACTTTATAATGCATAAATAGCTTGAACCTAGGTCTATTGTGGGTGAGTGGTAAAACCGACAGTCCGGCAAACTGTAGACTTGGGTTCGAGTCCCAACATAGACAATTTTTTCAATTAAAAATTTCGTATGATTTGCTTTGTAATTTGTAGACAGCAATGTTTACCCCCCCCCCCCCCTTATTTTGCAATTACATACATACTAACTTGATATTTGTAAATATTTCATATAAAAGCCGAAAAACTCCAATAATTTATCAATTCTTATATTTAATAATCGGCTAAGAAATTATCTAAACACTCATATAGCTATGGAGTAATAATTAGCATTTTCAAACATTCAAATCTGACATCTGCTCTCAAAATACTGACATCTGCTTCAATAACTCACATCTACTTTCAAAACAGGCATCTGCTTTCTAATCTGACGTTTGCTTTCATAACTGACACCTGCTTTCAAAACAGACATATGCATTCAATAACTGACATTTGCTTTCACTAACTGACATCTGCTATCAAAACTGACATGGGCTTTCAAAACTGACTTCTGCTTTCAACTTGACATCTACATTCAATAACAGACATCTGATTCATTAACACTGTTACTTTATAATGCATTTCTAAATAGCTTGAACCTAGGTCTATTGTGGCTAAGTGGTAAAAGCCACAGGCCGGCAAGCTGTAGACTTGGGTTCGAGTCCCAACGTAGACCATATTTTTCAATTAAAAATTTCGTATGATTTGCTTTGTAATTTGTAGACAGCAATGTTTACATCCCTACTTACTCTGCAATTACATACATTCTAATTTGATATTTGTAAATATTTCATATAATAGCCGAAAAACTCCAATAATTTATCAATTGTTATATATATATATATACCGCCTAATTCTGGGCAAACGCAACGGCCTGAATGTACGAATATTTCTCCCGCTTCGAATACAATTCCCCTGAATGCTGTAGGCGTGTTAGCATCAATGTCATATATCATACATACTTACATATTATGGAGCCGCGTAAGAAAAATTATCTGATTACCAAATTACTATTAAAGGACTATAAATTGTTTAGTCCTGTGTTATGGTAATGAGTAAATTGCAATACGTTATTCTACAAAGCGTAATGAAATTATTAATAAGCGGTTAAGAAAATTGCAAATAAGGCATGAGAGAGGCATAAGAGATTTAATAAATTAAATTTTAATAATAAAGGTCAAAAAAACTGTTCATAGTAAACTAAATAAACTTCAGAACTAAATAAAAATTAAATTAAATTCTAGTAATGTTAAGAAAAATTTACTCTTACAGATAATAAAATAAATTGTTCATAATGAGAAATTAATTATATAATAACGGAAATTCATCTGTTTAAACTCATCACCGTAAAATAATTGATGATGTTTGGAATATTTATAATTACGAAAACCATTTAATTTTAGTATGCGGTTAACGGAAGAGCAGCATATGCCTAAATCGTTGGAAATATCGCTAACTGTCAAATTTGAATTTAGTTCTATTGCAGCGCATACTAAAATGAACGTATCATTAGGAACTCTGCGATTTGGGAATAATGGTTTTAAATTTTGTACAGAACCAGTAATGTCTATTTTCTTTTCTTATTTTCACTATTCAAACGCTTAAGAGACTCCGTATAGGGTGACAGTGGTGACACTAATTTGTGACATTAGTTGTTAAATGGTTGCGCGACAGACTGGTTTGTGATTGGCTAAACGCGTTCAGGGGAATTGTATTCGAAGCGGGAGAAATATTCATACGTTCGGATCGTTGCGTTTGCTCAGAATCAGACGGTATATATCTGGCATATATATCAAGAGCTAGCTGTGTGGTTAATGTTTGTGGATCCTTCTCAATTACTAATAACTAGGGACCGGACACGAAAGGTCGATAACTCATCACCCACGGTCGTACTACTGAAAATTTGTATTTTTAAAGAGTTTTTAATTTTATTTAGTGGTGATCTATAAAATACGAAATACATTTTTATTTGTTCATTTTGTAGTTCAAGTTGAGTAAATATTAACTTCCGGAAAGGTGTCTCTGATATATTCACAGATTCTGTGGAGAGCATGTGCTACACAAGTAATATGCAGCATATTAGGACATGTTTTCTTTAATACTCTGCCAGAGTTCTTCGTTAAGATTGTGAGATTCCAACGGGTATAATATCTTTGTATGTGTTTGCGATACTAAGTGACGTTTTACGTGCGATTTCTTGCAATGTTTTAACGATATTTTACAGACTTTGCACTAAATTTCGGAATCACTGGCAATAAACATACAATCAGTTTGACCCTTAATCCAAATCGCCATTGTTTCACGATGCCATTCTCGATGTTGTTCCATATCATATCTGAAAAAGTAACTTAAACAATGTTCTAGATCTAAATAAATGAAAATTAAAAATGTATGCGTAAGTTATTGAAACTTAACGAAATTCACTGGACACTTACGTCAAAATAATTGGGAGACGTAGATTCGATGAAACGATATTAAACAGGATCGATTACAAAAATTACGAAGTATGTAATTAACAGTTAAAACAATAATACTTAATTTGTCTTACGAAATATAAACTAATAAATAAAATAAATTATAAAAACTCCTCCCGCTTCTATCTACGCCCATGAAGAAATAAATTTATCTGTACCATTGAAGTAATTGCGTCACAATTCAACGACAAAAAACAGATGTGCGAATAATCGAATGTATAGTGCTATTCAATAACTGCGTGTTGTACTTAGCAATGTTATAGACTATTTATATGATCCATCGTAATTTCGGCCTCTCGTGTCCGGTCCCTAATTATAATTCACATGATATTCATTACTTCCCTCACTATTTAATCTCTTTATTCTTTAGGCGTAGAAGAACTTGTAGAAGAAGTGTAATGGATACAATCAATTATTTATTTCGATAATCGGATATGCAGCAAAGACCAGGAGCTAGAGATGTTGGTATTGAGTACCAATTTAAAGTCGTTACTTACGTGGCGGCGTCACTATCACAAAAAGAAAATGTACGAAATTTTGTTATTCATTCGAATTTGGAAAATATACCCGGTTTCGACGATCTCGTTATTAAAGTATGGTTTGAAGAAGAACAGCATCCTTACGTTTATTTAGGACAGGTAAAGCATAGGTCAAGCAAAATCAATTTTGATAGTGAAAAACATAAACTTAGACATTACAAGGAATACATGGAAGCTATCCTTAATGCAAGAGAACAAATAGGATTTATTACAGACGTTCCAGTCGATAATATAGAGTTTTGGTATTTTTCCAATAATTTTATTTCTGGAAATATCACATTGGAAAGACAGACCCCGAATAGTGGAAACTGTTTGTATGGAGTTATTCCACATCTAAAGTATAAATCAATTTTGCCGTCTGACAAAAATGTAAATTGTTATAGGCTAAAAACAAAAGATTCCAATGAAAAAGACTCGATATTCGACAAATTCCATTTTTTTCTAAATCAACCAAATAATTGGCAAATCGAAAACAAGATTAGGGAACTTTGTCATGAGGGTTTTACTAAGAAAATGACCGAGGATATAATTAAATATGTTGATAAATATTTCAATAGGTTTAAAGCGGATGGTTTAACGAAAGTTATATTTGATACGGAGGTCTTAAAAATACATTTATCAAAATTTACTGTGAAACCGACTAAAATTATTGAAATTAATATCAATCAAGCCCGTATATGGAATGAGCTCACATTAAATCATTATATAACGATTATAGAGGACGTAAAGGATATCGAAGCATATCTTCATGGTTGCTTTGTGCAAGCAATTAATGATATGTACGGTTTCAGTTTCAAATGGAACGATTGCATGACTGATGGAGGGAAACTGGGAAAAAACTTTGACATTCAAAAGTTCGTGGATCTTTCAAAAAGTAAACAAGTCCGCCATTGGCTTGTAACACCGGATACAGTCGAATTCTTACTAATTGAAATGTGGAAATGGGACGATTTACCATTGATATTGAAACCAACAAATGGAATTTCCATTTTAAGTAAATATAAGCATTTAAAAAAGCGATTTATTATTATCGGCGATGTGGAAGCTAAGTACAAGGAAGCAAATTTATTTTGCCCAAATGTTTTCAGTAACGTTGCCAATATTAGAAGTGTTGGCATGCGGAACCAACTTCTTAACGGACTCATGGTGTCGTTACAAGGACGTATACCAGTTCGTTTGTACGATATAATTTCAGATAACGTAGATATTATGGAAGACATTACTTGCGCAAAAATTCTTCATTTAATAAAGAAAAGAAGAGTGTATTTACAAGAACGATGTTTAACGGAAACAGAACTAACCATATATTTAATAACGGGTGATGTTGAAAAAGAAGACAATATTAATCTTGGAGGATTTAAAATTTGTGATTCTAATAATATTTTAATAAAATGTAAAAGATTTTCAACTTTTAATCTTTATTACAATCAAATTAAGTCACTCAGTAAATTTCAAAATTATTCTATATACCATTTGCTATTGAGGAATAACAAGTTAGAAATATTGCGAGGTAATAAGTTTAAGATAAGAAATTATCTTATTGATCAAGATGGGAACAATGTTTATGGTCTGGGAAAGTATAGCTCGGTATCTATAATTGGAAACCGTCTTGGTAATAAAGAACAAATATATATACAAAGAGATTTATGTCTACCTATTGTTAATTGGGGTATTGTCAATATACAAGAACAAAGAATTTGCTTTCTTTGCGGGGATGTCCAGAATGTAGATGATTATCTTAAGAAACATATTGTTACTGAATTTAGTGAATTTCTTATTAAAAATAATGCAGAGTTAGGTAGAAATACTCTTTTCCACATTGAAAATGCCGCAGTCGAGCAACATTGGATAAATTTAGTTTCATCGCCTCATAATTATCAGTTATTCCATGTACGAGTCAAAAAATTCAATTTAGAATTACTAAAATATAATAACTGCCCAAACATTAGCGCATACGTTTCTAGATCAGAAAAACTTCCAGAAAATAAATTCTTTGGAAAATATTTTAGGTTTACCAAAATCGTCGTCATTAGCGCTGCAACGGGTATGGGTAAGTCGTTACTTATTCAATCTCTATCGGAAATCTGCAGTAAGAAGGATTATGTTATCTTCTTCAATTTGGCTTATTGTCGCGAGGACCTACAAAACTCCACGGGTGAATTACTTGAAACGCCATTAGACTTTATTTTTAAAAAGGCAGAAAAATCACAACCATTTATGAATCTTCTGGATAAAATTCGCAATTTCCACCAGACTAACGGAAGACTAGTGTTGTTTTTAGATTCATTTGATGAAGTAGCTCAATTCTACGCTGACAAAGTGTTGCATTTAATAGAAAATATTGCAAAACTTAATATAAGGCTGATAATATCTAGTAAATCAACTCACGCGAATATGTTAAGCGAAAGATTTCAGGTTGTACCTATTACTATTGGTGGATTAGATCAAACAGATATAAAAAAATATACGAAAAGTAAGAATTCATCTGATATTGATTTAAAAAGTATACCACTTGGAATGGCCGAAAATCCTTTATATTTAAACCTATTATGCTACCTGCATCAAAATGGATCTTTAAAAGTATGTACAGATACGTTTTATTTATATGAACAAATTTGGGATATGAAAATTAAGAGGTACTTTAACAAAAATAAATTAGATTATAACTTAAAAATAGTTAAAGATAACTTATTAAAGAATCACCGATTGATGGCGCTAGTGGCCGTATTCGGTAAAGATGTAATAATATCAAAAGTAATTGAAGATTACGAGAAGTTTGTAGATCAGTTTAAGAGTTTTGATGTAAATTTAGGTCTCGTCGAATTGATCAAAGATGATATTCCTATATTCGTTCATCAGGTTATCGCAATTGTTTTAGCGACAGACTGGGTGTGTGAAAATCTATTAATAGATGTCACTGCTCAAGACATTTACAAAATGATTGTGCAGGGAAATGAATTTACAGATATACGATATTCATTTGATTCTTTGATTTGTAAAGATCTTGAGTTGCACAATGCCGTCATAAAGGAAGACATGCATTTGGTTAAGCAATTATGTACCAAATCTAACCTTCAAAAAATAGATAAATGTGGAAGAACTGTCTTGCATTTAGCTATAAGTTACTGTAAAGATTATTCGAACCGGAACAATTTTATGATTGTGGAAGTTATAATTAAAACTATGTTGGAAAATAAGTGCGACATAAATAAAAGGGACGCATTTCTAAAATGGAGATGGATTGATTATGTGAATTTTTATAATAAGACATTCTTTTACTTTGCATGTGTTCATGGTTCAACGGCAACGGTTGATCTCTATCTACACGAAAAACAAGATGATGATTTAAGTGTTTTGAAGAGGTGGAGGAAAAGCACTCGTCATACTATTTTCGATCAAATTAAAGTTGTCTTACAGGAAGTTCTAATTAATAATCATGCGGACATATGTCGTATGTTACTTAAAAAGGTCACCTCCTTATCTCATAAAGACATATTTGATTCTACAGCAATTCACTTAGCGACAAAGGCCGGTCATTTGGATATTGTATGTCTGCTTTTAAAGAAAGGCGCAAATATTAATGGTAAAGATCAATTAGGAAATACTCCTTTACATTACGCTGTAAGATCACGACACGAGTCGATCGTAAGGTACCTCTTGGAGAACGGCGCTGATATAAAAGCGATGAATGCAAATGGCAACATCCCATTACATGAGCTGGCTGGGTCAGTACCATTTGCTGATTGGATGGAAATTCTTTTCGTCAATAAAGCGATGGTAAATAAAAAGAACAACGATGGCATGACCATTCTACATTATGTTTGTCGACAAGGAAATTTGAAAAACGTTCGTTTTGTGTTGGATCATGGTGGTGATGTTCAAAAACAATCACTAGCGGGATTGTCACCCCTACATTTTGCTTGTACATATAATGGTGATGTTGACGTAATATCAGAATTGATAAAGAGGAGAGCTAATATACAATCAACTGACGTATATGGTAAAACGCCTCTTCACCGAGCTGCTGAAGCTGGATTTGTTGGTGTGGTAAAACTTTTGCTTCAGAATAAAGCCGAAATACACGCTATAGATTTATATGGTCAAACACCGTTTCATTTATCTTGTACACGTTTAAATATGAATGTAGTGAACTTGCTACTAAATCACGGCGTCGATATATCAGCGAGAAATGAAGATGGAGAGACCTCTTTACATATATCAATACACCACAAGATGACTATGATTAGTATCTTCCTAATAAAAAAAGGTATTGATCTTAGAGCTACTGATAATTGCGGATTAACAGCTTTGCATATTGCTTCCGAAAAAGGAATAACAGAAATTGTCCAAGAACTTCTTGATGCCCAAGCAGATGCGAACCAACAGGATATCTTTGGAAACACTCCACTACACTTAGCAAGCCTAAAAGGTCACGCATCCGTCTGTAAGCTTCTAGTGAAATCAAACAAGAATATTCAGTCGACTACAAATAATTATGGAAAAACACCGTTACACTTGGCTTGTGAAGAAGGACACTGTAATTTAGTATACTATTTCGTCACAAATGGTGCTGAAATATTGGCCGTTGACAACTATGGAAAAACATCTTTGCACTCATCTTCGGAGTTTGGTCGATTAGAAATTCTTAAAATGTTAATTGACGGAATGTCTTCGAAAAAGAACTACCTACAATTGCGTGATAATTTCGGTAGAACACTCCTACATTTAGCATCTTTAAGAGGTCGAATCGAAGTAGCTCAATATTTGTTATATAAAGGCGTAAATCGGAATGTTTTTGATAAAAAAAAGAGCACACCCTTACATTTATCTTGCTCCTCTGGCCATATAGGTATAATCAATCTTTTACTAAGAAACAATGCTGATATAATGGTGGTAAATAAGGATAAGAAGACACCACTACATATAGCTTCACAAGAAGGCTATGTCGATATTGTTGACGTGTTATTTCCTAAATACACTAATCACATATTATTAGATTCATTAGGAAAAACCTGTTTACATTTAGCCGCTGAATACGGACATAAAGATGTAGTCAAAATTCTTATTCAAAATAAAACTCTTGTTTTGATAAAATCTTTTGATCAACAAACGCCATTACACTTAGCTGTGAAAAATGGTCACTCTGATATAGTTCGCATATTACTTACATCAAATGCACAAATCGCTATCAAAGATCTTCACGGCAATACTCCTTTTAACATTGCCGTGTATGCCGGTCACCTGGAAATCGTTAAAATATTTTTGAAGCGCGGTATAGATGTAAATGAATTTAACAATTTGGGCGAAACTTCTCTACATATGGCGATTAAGAAATGCCACTTACCTGTAATTAAGTTACTTCTACGAAGTGGTGCAAGTTTACAATTGAAAGATGAAACCGGCAACACACCGTTACATCTGGGAGTTTTGCAAAACAATTTGGAAATTGTTGATGTATTGATGTTACATGGTGCAGATACGACTGCTCTTAATAATGATGAAGAAACTGCTGTCGATGTGGCGAAACGGTTAAAACTTACGAATATCTTCAAAAGAATGTAAGTACGATTCATATTTATTTGTTATAGATACGAAGGAACGTTTTTATCTTCTCGAGCTAGGCGCGAAAACAAAAGATTACAACATCAATAAAAATGTATTTTTCAGTATTGTTTTCTTGCTTTTGAATAACGTCTTTAAACCATCGTAAAAATATTCTTTTCATTTCTGCAAAATGGTTTTCTACAGTTCCATCGTCCCTAAATTTTGTCTCTTGTGTGTTCTCTTGAGATTTGGAAACAAAAAATAGTCACTGGGTGTTAAATCTGGTTTGTAATGTATGTGTTCAATTTTTTCAGTCACAAGAGCAGGTTTTGAAAATCATAACTTGTTCACTGGTGCCTTGTCGTGGAGCAACAAGACACCTTGCGTGAGTTTTTTTCACGTTTCTCACTTTAATAGAATCTCTGAGACGATGCATCAAGCTGCTTAATACCCTCCATTTATCGTAAGTACTACCCTTATTTAGATAATCAATCAGCAAAATTTCTTGTCAGTCCCAAAAAACCGTTGCAATTATTTTTCCTGCAGAAGGGGTGACTTTAAACATCTTGGGGTGTCTCGAACCCTTGGTATGGCACTACGTCGACTCTTGTTTCTCTTCTGGATCTAAGCTTCATTTCCAATGACTAGTCGATCGATAATTAAACCTTGTTCTTTTCTACAAAGCGCTAAGAATTGTTCACACGTCTATATCCAGAGACGCATTTGCAATGGTGAAAGCGTTCATGGAACCTACCTTGCACTAACTTCTATCGTTCCAAGGTACTCGTGTAGGATTCTAAAGATCTTGATTACTAAAACACCTAGTGAACCTGCTAAATGTTGCTTCTTTAGTTTTGTGTCTTTCGGTACCAAACACTTGATTTTTAAACATCTGAAGTGATCGCATCGGTAGGCCGAGCTGGACGGGAATTATCATTCAATGATTCTCGATCATGTTTATATAATTCAGATCACTTGCAAATAATTGACTTGGGAGGACAATCATTCCCGTATACAGCCAACATTTCTTCAAGAATAATTTTTGGAGCTTTTCCTTGTTTTGTAAGGAATTTCATAACGGCTCCGTTCATTTTGATATACAATCAATGCACAACAGCACACATTGACAGATAATATAATGAATAGTGTTGAAAATGTTTTGTAAATTGGCACACATGTTACCAAGGCATGTGGGATTTTAAAAAAGCATAATGAAAAATTGCATTAAAGTGTAAAGCTGCCTAAACCGGGAAGATAAAAAGCGGGCCTTCGAACATACACATAAGGATTGGTAACAACCTTGTTCCGAGTCCCTATTTAACTTTTATTTTGAATGTGTTTCACGTAAATAATCTCCATTACCCGAATATTTTGCTTATTTTATTTATTTACACATCTTGTTTCTTCTTAATATAGTATTGGACTTGATATTCATATATTCCAAATCAATTTTTAATTTCGCAAATCTCTTATTACCTAATTTTTGTTTGAATAAATACAACGTCACATTGAAACATTTGGAAGAATTATTATACCTTCATAATTAATTGGTGACCTTAATTAGCAAGTGACAAATATTGAATGTTTCAAAAATATGAATTCCAATAAATAGTCAATGTCTTCTATTGTATCTTATCCTAGGATGCTTTTACCTCATGTCGGAAAGTTTACCAAGTCTATAGTAAACGTGCCAAATTACTTAACCTTCAACCGATATCTCATACACCTTTTGTTGGGGTAATATCGGGTGATTTTGGAGACCATGGTAAGATATTGACATGAGCTTTCTCAAAGAAGTTTAGAGCAAGTTTGGCTGCATGGGAAAGGTAATTGTTTTGATGAAAAATCGGATTCTCCAGTCACTAAAAATAAGGAAAATATGAGTTTTAATAATTCTCGATTTCCACGGATAATGACGTGCCATACCATACTGCTGGAGATCCTTCAATAGAAAATTGAACATGGTGTCTTTATCTATATCTCTGTCTAACCATCATATTATACTCCTCACTGAGGACAATTCTACGCCGTTCGATATTTGTTGTGGCAGTGTTGTGGTAACACCCAAGTCTGAAAGATCTTATTTTGCCGATCTTGGTTTGGCGACGAAGGTCGCCAAACCAAACATTAGCAATGGACTACTTCGTCTTCCTCAGTAAGGACAGTTCTACGCCATTCGACATTTCATTAAAGCCTTTTCATGTACTACTTTAAACTTTATCTTTGGTGTTCATTGATGACAGAGGCTTAAGTCCTTAAGATCTTATTCTGCTGAGGTGTTTGAAGGGTTACTGGACGACCTTCGTCGTCAACCAAACATTAGCAATTGACTTCTGTTTTCGACAGTTTGTTTCGAAATGACAGTTGTTTATTAAACAGTTGTAACCTTAATTATCTTATACAGGAGATAAGTAAATTAAAAATACGCACCTTGGTTTTGCTTATTTTTTAACGTATTTTAATTTTTTTGCTACAGTAAACATGTTTATGTTGTGCTAACACTTTATTTTATTATTTTGTTATATAACTGGCAAAGAATCTGAACTATTTTATGTATTTATTTTAGGGAACCTGTCAAGAAAAAGAAACCCTTATTTTCACGAATTAGAAAATTCTTAAGTTAGAATTTAAGTGTATATGTAAAAAAAGTCACTGTATATGCAAATGTTTTGAAATAAAGAGACAATGATATTGTAAATGGTTAAATTAATAAAAAGCATATTTTTGATCATCGAGCGATTTATTGTACAGTATAACCTCCTTATAATGGACACTGACGGGGAATCCTAAAATGTCCAATATATGGAGGTGTCCAAAATGTGGAGGTGAAAAAAAAAACGAACAAAAATATTCATTCTCATATCAATTTAATCACACATAATAAGACGAAAGTCGAAAAAAATTTACAATACTTAATACACATACATACATACATATTTTATGCTAGATTTTACTTGAAATAATCATTAATTGTTGTTTGTCTTGCTTTTTTCATTTTATGTTTAAATATCTCAGATTCACATTCAAGAAGAGCTTGAGAAATATTGTTAGCAATGTTAAAACTGTTAGTGCTTAAGAAATAGTTCTCAAGATCTTTTAATTTTTGATGGGCTTCTGAAATATTTGATATACTAGTTACAAATTCCTCTTCAATCTCATTTTCCATTTCATCACTGATATCAGTAATTTCATCGATACAATCTATAATGGAAACATTAGGATTTTCAGTAAATAACTCATTATCAATTAATGCGTATGTGCTTAAATCTAAATTAGTGATGTTAAAATTGGGAAATAAAAATGCCAATATCTTCTATTTCGCACTCTGCACTTAGATCACTATATCGCACTCTGCACTTAGATCACTGTCACTTTGATTGAATCCGCATTTTTGAAAACAGTTTCTTACGGTCACAGGCGAGAGTTTTTTCCAAGCAGCTGATATCCATATTAATGCAGTGACTACCGTAATGTTTTTTTCTACCATTTCTAGTGAATTTTCAGTATCCATTAACGCCAAAAGCCTTTTTACAAGCATGCTCCGGTAAATTACCTTAAAGTTTTGAATCACGCCCTGGTCCATAGGTTGACAATGCGAGGTAGTATTTGGAGGCAGAAAAACCAATTTTACGTTTTCCAATGAAATCTTCGGATGAGAAGTGGCATTATCAAGAAACAAAATTACATGCCTTTTTTCTTTCTTCATCTTGTTATCAAAGTTCTTTAACCAAGCTGACATAATATCCAAAGTCATCCACGCTTTTTTGTTAGATATCCATCCTATCGGCAACTTATCCACATGAGCTCCTTTAAAACATTTAGGTTTCTTACTTTTACCGATGACTAACGGCCTTTCCTTATCACCCTCCATATTTGAACACAACAATATAGTTAGTCGTTCTTTTGCAGATTTTCCTCCGGCACATTTATCACTTCTTAACGCAAATGTTTTTGTCGGAAGGGCGTGGAAAAATAAACCGGTTTCATCAGCATTAAAAATATCTTTCGGAGAGTAATCTTTGCATATTGATTGCAACTTGACTTTCTAATCGTCTACATTTTGCATGTTTACATAGGCAGATTCACCACACACACTTTTAAATGATATTTTATGTCTTTGACAAAATTTCTCCAACCAACCATTAGACGCTTTGAATTCGGTGAGTTGTAAACTTTGTGCTACTTCCAGCGCTTTTTCTTTGAGTAGGGGTCCTGACATGGGAATATTTTTGTTTCGCACCTTACAGAACCAGTTGAACACTGCTCCGTCGATTGCTAAACCACTAGTTTTTGGAAACTTCCTTTTTTGAGCTAGGTTTCCATTTTTCTCTAAAAGTTCTTTTATTTCACTTTTGTTTTTCACTATATCACTAATTTGCGACTTTCCGACACCAAACTTTTCCGCGAGCTTTCGGACACTTAAGCTTTGCTGTTCACTAACCGCAATAATATCAATTTTATCTTGGATTGTTAACCGCTTTCTTTTACTAGAATCCATGTTGACACTATCAAAGGCTAGTTCAAACTGATTCAAAATACATATCACTCCACTTATCACCTGACGAGTAGGCCAGTGGTAAACCGTCGTTCCTTTGTATTATGGAAAAAACCCGAGTAGATATACTTCCACGTGTGCACTTTGTACATACATATGTATTATGGGAAAAACCCGAGTAGATATACTTCCACGTGTGCAGCAATAAACGTACGTACATACATACATAATTGCAAAATTTTATTCGGCGCCGCCCATCTTGTCTGTCCTTAATTAAGAGATATATTTACAGATGTTTTATTGCTTCGGTGAAATAAAGGATGTCCGCGTCCGATTTATGGAGGGTCCAATATTAGGAGTGACTATTGTTAAGAAAACCCATTATAAAATTTCGTACCACAAAAAATGTCCATTTTTTAGAGGTGTCCGATTGTCGGAGGTGTCCATAATTAGAGGTTTTACTGTATTTTATAATTGTAATTCGAGATACCTAATCGAGGTGCGCGGCATAGACGTCCGCTTTAAATTTGGATAAGAACTTCTTCTGTTGGCTTACGGGCACAAGCCTGCATTCAACAAGGAGTAATTATAGGTAATTATGTGTGTGCCCTGAACGACACACATATAATTACATACAAGTTTAGATTCCACCTCTATGGAATCTAGTGCTTTTAAGATTGTTTGGCTGTTAAAAAAGATGATCACCCTGATTTATCTAACTCTGCCCGTCAAATTCTCCAATGCCAGGCTACTTCCACTTGAAATAATGTAGTGTTGTAAAATATTTGTCTTTCTGGGTTCGTAAATAAAACTAACAGTAATTTAAACACACACTATATTAACAACTAAACAAAATACACTTAAAAAACCAATAACTAACAATAAGAGCATTTATTTCACAATAAGTATTTATTTAAATTTATATCACAATATTAGTCCGACGACGAATCTCGTTGATTGTCCGGTCTTCCTTGCGAACGGTCCTGATATAGTTGGATAGTTTATTCGAGGGCCTTCGAGAAGCTCTTTTCTACGAGGTACGCGGTACGGTTTGCCTGATGTGTCGGATGACTCACATCTTTATCAGGATTACCTAGATCATTATCTTTTTCTTTAAGCCCATAAATTCCGGCCCGACACCTTATTTTGTTTTACAGTCATCCATCTACCAAATAGATTCTGCTTGTACGGGTGGGTTTGATCCATTTTATCTATCTGGTATAACTATTATATTTCTTATCAAAAATTGTTGACCTAAATAGGAAGGTAGTGAAATAAAATATGTGTTTACTTTGTTAGAATATAATCACTTTTGAGTAAAAAAAATTGTTTATAAACATCGATAAACGTCTTAATGCCTGTTATTAAAGATTACTACATCAGAAATTATTATTCACTTGAAATCTTCTTCCTTGAAGAGTTTCTCTCAACTCTCCCAACAGAATGTAATGAATAGGTGTAATAGGTCTATAAATTGCGTGATTAAGATCTTGGAAATTGCCCTTTGGAATGGCTGCTTATACAATACTAGACTTGTGTACTGGCATGCTATCGCGAAGCAGGCGCAACTCTTCTGTTATTTTTCTTCTTTCTTTGTTTTATATTAGTTTCTAGTAACTCATATACAAGTGTCCCGTATCGTTATGTTCCAATTTTAGGAGTGTAAAGTAGACTTCATTTCGAGTAACAAAAACGCAATACTTGTATATCCATTTTTATTTGTTTTAAAGTTACAGATCTATGAATGTGATTGTCAGATCATGAAAAAAAATGCAATCCTAAAGTCAATAAAAACTGATTTTATTTAAAAAAGTACAATTAATAATATTTTCGAAATGTCCACCTCCTTGTTGAATGCAGGCTTGTGTCCGTAAGCCAACAGAAGAAGTACTTATCCGAATTTCATACTTGTTTCGTTGGATTTGCTCGGCAGCCAGGTGAATACGATCCAACAACTCTTCTCTTGTGTTCGAAACTTGCGCGTAGACTAAATTTTTCATGTACCCTCATAAATAAAAGTCAAGGGGATTAAGATCGGGTGATCTGGGTGGTCATGCAACAGGACCACCTCGACCAATCCATCTTGGATAATTGACGTTAACCCAATTTCGGACAGCAATTCCGAAATGTGGTGATGCCCCATCCATCTGAAACCACAATGTCTCGTCGAACATTCAGTGGGACATCCTCTAAAAGACCTGGCAGTTCGTCAATAAGAAATTGAAGGTAATTGTCCGCATTTAACCTCCCAGAAAGAATGACAGGACCAATCAACAAGTCATCGATTAGGGCCGCCCAAACGTTAATAGAAAATTCATGTTGAAATTTAGATGGGCGTATAGCTTTGGGATTTTTTGATGACCACTTGTGCAGGTTTCTCAGATTTGTAACACCACTTCTCGTGAACGTAGATTCATCTGTCCAGAGGACTGTTCTGCAGAAATTAAAATGAAGCCGTGACTGTCTTAATATCCAGGTAGAATAAACTAGACGAGCATAGTCGTCTGCCTCAAACAAACCGTGTCCCTTGCGATAGTGATATGGATATAAGCCCCCTTGTAACAATAGCTATTGCTTCTTCCTCTACGCCTGCTGGGAAATTTACTCCTCGGTCGAAAAAATAATCACGCAGTCGGCATTCCCGAAATTGTCTGTGTACTTCCAGAAACGTTCTGTAATGAGGAATGCGCCTATCGGGAAACCGATGTCGGTGTTCAATAACTGCTTGACGTGCACTGCCGTTACAGTAGCCATACACAAAATGCATGTCCGCATACTCTTGAGAAGAAAATCGGCAAGGCATTTTGAATAAAGAAAACGTGTCCACTCACTAATAAGCTGTTGTATGAACTGAAACGTAATCCTTTATTAAAAAATGCAACGTTAACAGTCATCTGAACATTTGTTTATTGTATGATATTCATGGTTCAGCACTTACGAAATAAGTAAGAACCTTCTTTATCATAAATCAATTTTCAGTACTCTTTTTTGTAGATCTCCAAGAAATTACTGTATGCACTACGACACGTGTTTATTTATTTTAGGTTAACATTTTATTATGCGACGTTAACAATCACAGGCCTGTTATTGAATCGTATAACTTTTTTGAAATAAAATCAGTTTGTATTGACTTTAGGATTACATTTTTTTTTCATGAGCTGACAATCACATTCATAGACCTGTAACTTTGAAACAAATAAAAATGGATATACAAGTTTTGCGTTTTTGTTACTTGAAATGAAGTCTACTTTACACTCCTAAAATTTGAACATAACGATACGGGACACTTGCATAGATATTATATTTTCCAATTTTAGAATCGTCTCTGATGAACCTGAAGTATGTGGCCTGACGAGAGGAAATTTTTTCGATATTGAAAGGTCATTTGAATGACAAAGCGACTGAAACATATGCAATGATCGAAAATTTCATGTCTGCTAATTTGCTTTATCAGACAACGCAAAACCTGTCCTCCGCAAGCTGTTGCATGACTTGCATAAAAAGTGGCAGCAAGTATCAAGAAATAAAGGCAAATTTCTGCAAAAATATTCTGAATGGTTGAGTGTGTTTGTTACACAATCTTCAGAAAAATCCTATAATTTGGGTCGACCTTCTTTAGAATTTGCAGAGTCTAGTGACCGGACAAAACGAAGGAGGACTGAAGAATTACGCGCAAGAAATAGTATGGAAGAATTGACGTATGTCACTCAAATGAGCCTTCGATCTGCGAAATCAGATGCTGCGAAAATTGTCAGTGATGTGGGATTGGGGAGCCCATCTAAAGTTAAGAAGTAACAAGTGTTCATTTGAAAAGTCAATCTAGGTTACTTTGAAATTTTGATAGAATAAGACCCAAATATATTAGTATGTGTTTGTTGTTCCGTAAACGTAAATTCAAATGACATTTGATAATGTCAATCACAAATATCAGTTAGTGCATAAAATAATCGTGCGTCGATTCTGGTTTAAATAAATTACTTCTCAGTTTTAAAATCACTTTAGAACATAAATTTTTTTTAGTCCAGGCTTAATTTCAAAGTGGTACTAAAATTGATGTTTTATGGGTTTATTCAGTTCAAGATTGCATGGTATAAATTCAAGTTGAGTTTCCACATTTTGTAATAGATTATATACAATTTAAGAATACGTTGGATAGAACTTTAAAACTTTTTTCTGAAACTGGTAGTCTCTTAAGAAAATCAGGCAGCGGAGCAGTTAAGAAACGTACAGCTCAAGTTGTCAATCGTGTTGAAGAAATAATGGAAAATGAACCACAAACAACTGTTCGACATTTGAGTCAACAAATAAACCTTTCTGTTGGTACAACTCACAAGTTATTAAAAAAAGATATGCAACTTTATCCATACCGTGTCACAGCAGTACAAGAATTGTTAGAAATTGATTACCCACGTAGACTACAGTTTTGTAATTGGTTTGTAAATATGAACAATAATGGAGAACTTTCGCAAAGAGTCATCTTTACTGATGAAGCATGGTTTTATAAAACGGGATACCTAAATTCACAAAATACAAGAATTTGGAGTAGTGAAAATCCACATGTAATTAATGAACAATCGCTACATCCAGCGAAAATTGGTGTTTGGGCAGCGATAAGCCAAAGTCGAATCATTGGACCAATATTTTTTCAGGGAACGTTAACTGCTCAAAGGTACCGTACGGAAATTTTACAACCATTTGTCAATCAGTTGCATGATGATGAACTTCAAAATGCATATTTCCAACAAGACGGAGCACCTTGTCACTGTACTGCAGAATCTTTGGATTATTTAAGAGAATTTTTTGATGAGCGTATAATTAGTCGAAATACTGAAATTGCCTGGCCTGCACGTTCATGCGATTTAACACCTCTTTTTGTGGCCTTATCTAAAAAATAACATATTTCGAACACCTATATTGAATTTGAATGATATGCTACAAGGAATCGAACAGAAATGCATGGAAATTAGTAACAATCCAGTAATGTTGCAGAATATCATCAGAAATTTTGAACGGAGGATTTTAAAGTGCATTGATCTTGAAGGACAACATTTTCAACATTTGTTATAGTTTTCAATAAATACCTATTAATTGTTATTTATTTGTATGTATGAAACTGTCAAAATATACGACTTCGTAGGTTAAGTAGTAAATTTTAATTTACGACATACTTCAAAATGTTCTCAGTAAATCACATGCTACTAGATTGACTTTTCAAATGAACACTTGTTATAAGGAGTCATAGATACGATTCGAGAAACGACTTTATCTGCCGATGCTGCTCTGTCGCTCATAGTGGAACTAAAATTATCGAAATCGCAATAACAGGGGTTCGTAATAGAAGCAAAGAGGGCAGCTGTGATTTATTTCCGCCGTATAAATTGCCATATTAAGCTAAGCTCAAATGTTATCCGCCTAAGTCAGATATTTCTGTTAATGAATATTCTGCTGTGGTAAAATTGCAGGCTTTGCTGAATCACACAGCTGATAGAATATTATTAACACAGATGGGTGTTGTCAAAAGTTTATCTCCTGAAAATGCGATGGCACTTCTGGCCAAAGTACGTATAAATAAAAGCTCACCAATGATAATGGAAGCAAGTCCGATGTTAATATTTTTTTACCTCAATCGCTCCACTGCAGCTTGTATCAGACGACCAAGAAACAATCGCCAGACTTGTTCTATGGAAAAATCCGAGGCCGTCATCTCCTCGTTTTCGTAGACCAATTAGGATCCAATTTTTTCACGAGTCCTGAAGCCACTCGTGAGGAAATGGAGTACATTAAACAGCAAGAGAACAATCTTGTCCCTTTCACCATGATAGACGGTGAAGTTTATAATGCTATCACGCATAATATGTCTACTCAACGATGCGATTTATGCAAAGCAACTTCAAAAGACTTTAACAATATCGACTCATTCTAGAAAAGGAAGTCTCTGAAGATCATCTTCAGTTTGGAATGTCAACTTTGCATGCATGGATACGGTTTTTCGAATGTTGTTTGCATATAGAATATAAGTTTGGAATTAAAAACTGGCGAGCGCGTAGTGATAAAGAAAAGGAACAAGTAAAAATCCGAGAAACCAATATACACAATGGTTTTCGTATAGAATTAGGTCTGATAGTCGATCAACCAAAGCCTGGTTTCGGTAGCTCGAATGATGGGAATACCGCTCGATAATTTTTCGAAAACTCAAGCATTTCTGCTGCTGTAACAGGGGCTGATGACTTGATTAAGAGTTTTCATGTGATATTGCAGACAATTTCGAGTAGCTATGAAAGCGATTTCATAAAATCTCAAGATTATGCCTTACAGACAGCTCGCTACTTTGTGCAGTTATATCCGTGGTTCTACATGCCAACTTTGGTGCATAAGATATTGATTCATGGCGCAGAAGTGATAAACTCATCGGTATTGCTGATAGGGCAGATGTCTGCAGACGCTCAAGAGTCTAATAATAAATACATAAAAAAATTTCGTGAAGATTTTGCAAGAAAGTGTTCCCGATCCAAAACAGTGGAAGACATTACTTCACGCTTATTATTACTATATGCGATCCATTTATTTCAAGTTTGCGCGAATTGCCTCGAAAAAAACTCAAAGTCGTTGTTCCTAGAAGCAGCCTTATTGTTAGTTGTGCCACGTATGCCAGCAAGTACAGGAAGCTCAGGCAATTTAAAAGTTGAATCAACTGATTGTGAATCAAATTATTCTTCGGATGACGATTCATGAACTTTAAATCAACCGATTGTATATTTTATCGTATTATACAACATATGGATCTCACTGATGGAAAAAAGTGACGAGCACACCCTATATAATCTGCAGCATTAAGGTTTCCCTAGACGAGTTTTGACTTTTTCTATGCCTGCATTTTTTACTGAGTGCCTCCGACAGCTGCAATATATTGTCTCCATGGAGACCGATGCGGGGAACACCGGTTATTGTGTGTGGTGGAAGCGGGTAGTTGTAGCCGTACTTTGTGCGTGATGGAAGGCCGTTCGCGTTATCTGAGTGAGTTTGTGCGAGGATTGGTCGCGTGCGGTCATTTTCGGCAGTGCAACGGGCATGGCGAGAATGGATGGAGCAAGGACGTACGCGCCTTCAGCCTTCAGCACGCGAGATCGCGCCCTTGTACACAGCGCTTTAGCGTCGCATACGTCTTCCTCAAGGCAACTTGGAGCCGTTTGGCCAGCAGGAAGGGAAGGCGTACTCACTACGCGAACTGTGCGGGGGCGTTTGCTAGAAAGTGGACTGCGATTGCGCTGTGCGTTGCAACGGATTCCACTGACTTGCGAGCACCGTCGTACACGGCGCCAGTGGGTGGAGGCTAGACATCAGTGGCTTCTCGAGTGGTGGCACATTTTGTTTTCCGACGAATCAAGATTCGAACTGAGCACCGGTGACGCGCGAATTTTGATTCATCGGAGACGTGGTGAGCGTCACCTCGAGGAGTGCATCGAACCATGCCCTACTATTCATCGCCAGCATGGCATTATGGTATGGAGTGCTGTTATACATGGTGGACGTACACGTTTGCTGCGTATACAGCATACGATGACGGCTCGCCGCTAGGTAGATGAGGTACTACGGCATGCTATGCTTCCCTACGTTCAACGGCGCCCACGTCTTCTATACATGCACGACAACGCCCAACCGCACACTGCACGTGTTGCCCAGACCTATGTGGAAGAGAACCATATAGGGATGCTTCCATGGCCGGCACGTTCTCCGGATCTCAATTCGATCGAACATGTCTAGGATATGATCGGTCGGAGACTTCAACGTTATCTGGCTCCCCCGGGTAACGTTGAGGAGCTATGGAGGCGAGTTGAAGCAGCATGGTTGGACATCCTTCCCGCTACCATACGACTTATTGACTTCATGCCTCGTCGTGTACCGATGGTACGCGCCGCTTGCGGGGATACTCCCGCTATTAATGCATCCCTTCCCAGCAGGGCTGCGCCGCTCTCCAGCTGAGGGTAAGTTATGCTACGTTAGTACTACTTCCATACCAAATTTCATTGCGTTAGAACCACTTCTTCAGATTATAGAGGGTGTGCTCGTCACTTTTTTCCAACAGTGTATTTTGTACTTTCTCTACAAAAGTGATTCATGTCAAATCCGCCATTTTGTTTTTATTTCAAATTTTGATTTCAGATTCATAATCAGCGACCCTGAAAACCCCCGAGTACTGACTTTCAGTTGAATTTATAACGTTTTCGACTTTTGGCCAGCTTTTTTGGGATTTGGCCCCATTGCCCGGCGGTCCCTCAGAATATTTTTTTCTTTGCTGAATTGCCTATTCATAGTACTTAGTATTGGTCGCTCTGATTGCCGTTCATTTTTAAGAGATTCATAATCCTATCATACCTTTTTTACCCAATCTTCCACAGTGGCTAAATGCTAAAGGCATTATTACCATTAATTTTTATTCATTCGATCTTTTATATCTTGGAGAGATACTCCTTCTTTGGCTACGAAATTTCATTCTGCATGGTACTCTAGTTTCCCAATATTTGAGATGCTCGTTGGGCAACCTTGTCAACATCATTTTACTTTGAAACTTCCAAGTATTGAGTTCATACAAATATCACGTTCTTAGAATTTGCCTAAATGTGTTAGGACCGCAGTTTATAGAACTTACCACGTATGTGACATATGTTCCATATACTATGAAAAGAAATATTTTTCAATCTATTAAAACGGATCTGGACATGAGAGGGAGAATTAAGGTAGTAAATTCTGTAATTTAACTTAATTTAAGTAATGTTTAAATAAAATGATTTCAATTCTTGAAAATATATTACACTTTTACATTAAAAATTATCATTAATATCACTAAGTATTTTGTTCTTTTTTCTATGACATATTTGAGGCATGTCCATTCTTATAAAATACTGGTGGCAGCTTTCTTATTACACGCATATTTATTTTACATTCAGAATCACGTTAGATGTTAAAAACGCCGCATGTACGGTCTATTTTGAAAAAGATGTGGACGTACATCTAAAAAAATTACAATGGAATTATGAGATCATGTAATTGATATATTTTGTATATATTAGTTTATGTTACCGATGCCATTAACAGTGAAGACAGTTATTATAAAAGCACGTTAATGTATGATGTATTACGGGTATTAAAATTAGAACCACTCTGAAAAATTACTAATAAAAATCCAATGATAAATAGTGTCTTAGAAGTAGAAATAGTAGCTTTGACATTTCCGTTAAGGTAAATAGCGACAGTCAAATAGTCAAGTTTCTACACGGGCACAACGGTAATAAAAACTCGTGACCTGTCAATGCCCTCTGTAATTAGTGTTAAGCTCTTAGGGAGGGCTGCTAACGCATGAACTATTACTAAGGTTACTAGAAAACTAGTAACATGTTGAAAACATTTTCCGACATTATACTACATATAATTAGGTACAAGGGTTTAATTTGCTGTATGATTGTTTGGTATGTAATTTGTGAGGGGCATCTGCATAAACATATAAACCCTTAAGGCACATTTCAAATTTAGTGCCCGCCTAGTAGTCGATCAGTACGTGAGGTTGGATTTTGAAAATATTTGTATCGATTATAATATTGTATTCAATCGTGTTGGTCTATGAAGTAGACAACCAGGCCCCAGCTCGGGTAACAATGATCAAAATAAGTAACCGAACTCTGGGATAATAAATGGCAGTCTGTGTATAACCCTGGTCAAGTTAGCACTCTAATGTATTTGAGGTTATGGCGTAACAGACCTATTACTATCTTATGAGTAAATACGGCAGACTATGTGCCCGAACAGTAGCGTGATGTGGAGTGATCGAGTAGAGGCGTACGACGATCAATTCAGTTGCCGTTGAGACGTTGTAAGCGATACATTGTTAACACAATCGTGTTGAAAATGTCGGGAGTGCGTAGAAACAATGCATCGACTCGGTTGCATGCTAACGTAATAAAGAAATTTTTACATCGGTTTCCCGATTGAATATATGACGGTACCGTAGTGAAATGTTTAGTTTGTGAAACAACTTTATTAACTTGGAAAGCAAGTCAGTGCCAAAGACATATAAATAGTGACAAACATAAATCGAATAATAGTGGACGCAGATCATATAATAAATTTGTGTGTGATTTAACAATGATGTTAATTGCGACCAATATACCAATGCAGAAAGTGGAACACCCAATGTTTCGTCAGTTTTGGAAGAAATACAATCCTACGTGGAAATTACCAGCAAGAAGTACGCTACGGAATTACGTACCGTCAGTGCGTGAGAGAATTGTAAATTGTACGAAAAATACGGTAAAAAAAAATTCCTGTGGTTAACAATAGACGAAACTACAGATATTAAAAAACAGTCCATCCTAGCCATTCTAGTACGGACGCTGACTCCGCAAGGACCTTCTCCCCCTTATTTACTAACCTGTAAACGAATGCAAGGGTGTACTGCCAGAGCGATATATGATGTATTAATAGAAACACTACACAAATTTGAGATTTTACCGAAGCAAGTGTTAATGTTAGTTACCGATGCTGCCAAGGTATTCTGCCATTCTAGTACGGACGCCGACTCCGCAAGGACCTTCTCCCCCTTATTTACTAACCTGTAAACGAATGCAAGGGTGTACTGCCAGAGCGATATATGATGTATTAATAGAAACACTACACAAATTTGAGATTTTACCGAAGCAAGTGTTAATGTTAGTTACCGATGCTGCCAAGGTTATGTGTTCCACGGCAAACTTACTCAAAACGATTCAACCAAACCTGCTGCATGTCACATGTTTGCTTCACGCTTTACACCTTGTAACAAACACTATACATACAACTTATCCTGATGTGGATCAACTGATAGGACAAACGAAAGCGGTTTTTCTTAAATCTCCGAAACGGATTCGGCTATTTCATTCGCTGTGTCCTGATATACCCGAACCGCCGCAACCAATTCTTATACGATGGGGTACTTGGTTAGAAGCAGCATTTTATTATTATAAACATTTTGAAAAAATTAAATCAGTGATTTTACAACTAGATGCCAAAGAAGCAGCTGCAGTACGGCTCAGCCAGGTTCAATTTAACAATCCTCAAGTTGCAGCAAATTTAAAAATTATTTACGACAGTTACGTTCCAATACTGGACGCAATAAAAAATTTACAGAACACTGCGCTGTCCTTATCGAACTTATTAGCAATTATTGACCACGTAAAACTAGTGCTGCATATCCTTGAAGATGAAAAAAGTGATTGTGTCCGTGAAAAATTTAACAGTGTATTAGATAAAAATGTAGATTTTACAAAATTAGGGCAACTTTTTACCAATACTGAAGATCCGTTGTACAGATACAAAGAGCGCTTTAACTATGCAAATATAACATCTCTCAACGTCGAACAATCCTTCTCTGTATATACACATATATATACGTCGCTACGTACGAACCTTTCCGAGACTAATACAGAAACATATATTATGGTGCAGTTTTTTCATCGCGCACATCCGCATTTTTTTGCAACAATGTAAATATGTTGGGTAAGTTATTTATGTTTTTTCTTAACGTTTTGTATAGGGATTCGATATATTTATTTTTAAGTAAGCGCACTGTTATTCTGCTAAACTCTCCACACAACGCCACTGCTGGGGCACATAGTCTGCCGTCTTTACTTATGAGTTCTAAAACCCTGTTAACAGGCTCTGGTATTATATTTTATTACATACACTGCTGGTAAAAATTCATTGGCACACCCCGTATATTTTGAATGCGTAAAAACACAAGCATAATTTTAGGGGTGCATAAAGGTTTTCCCTAGACGAGTTTACGCAGCGAGTTTCAAATTTATATATTGCTATTAGGGGCTCCGAAAGGTGCAAGCTTCCTTCGGAGCGGAGACGCAAGCGGGTGGGGAAAATCGGCCGTTCTTATTGCGATGTATGTAGTTGTACTTTGTGCGAGATGGAAGGCCGTACGCGTTACCTGAGTGAGTTTGAGCGAGGGATGGTGGTGGGTTTGCATGTGGCGGGTGTACCCTTCCGCGAGATCACGCCCCGTCTGGAGCGGTCGTTATAGACTGTACAACGGGCATGGTGAGAATAGAATGAGGAAGGACGGATACGCTTTCAGTCGTGACCGAGATGGCCCTACGCGAGAACCGCGTCCTGGTGCTCGGCGTTTAGTGTCCCGTACGTCGTCCTCCGGGCAACTTGGAGCCGTTTAGCCAGCAGGAAGGAAAAGTGTACTTACCACGCGAACTGTACGAGGACGTTTGCCGAGAGTGGATCGTTGCAGTGGATTCCACTGACCCTCGAGCACCGTCGTACACGGCGTGAGTGGATCGATGGCAGACATCGGCGGGACGCTGAGTGGAGGCACATTTTGTTTTTCGACGAATCAAGATTCGATATGGGTGTCGGTGACGCGCGAAGACCTGGTGAGCGTTTACTTGAGCAGTGCATCCTATCACGCTTTGTCCACCGCCAATAGGGCATTATGATATGGGGTGCGATTACACATAGTGGACGTACACGTCGTGTAGCGATGGTATGCGTCGCTCGCGGTTGATACTCCAGTTATTGATGCATCTCCGCTAGCAGGGCTGCGCCACACTCTAGGTTAAGGTAAGTTAAACTACTTTAGTACTATTTCCATACCAAACTTCATTGCGTTACCATCACGCGTTCAGACTATACAAGGTGTGCAAATGAATTTCTTCCAGCAATGTATTTCCCTAACGGACTCCCAGGTAATATATAGGAACTAGGTGCTTTCGAAGAAACCGAGCCAAAACCAAACTAAGGTGGAAGGTAACGTGCCGAGAGTTGCATTGTCCTAGGGAGGTGTGGTCTTTAAAGTTCCTTTGGGGGTATCAAGTGAAACCCTCTAGTATTTAGCCCTACATGGGTAATATAGGGCAGGACGCCATGATGAATAAATCAAGCCAGAAACGATGAACTAAGGTTATCGACCGAAATAAGTACATAAACTTGTATGTATGTACTTCACCAGGCTATTTCAGATAAAGAATCCAAGCATGAAAAACCGACGGAGGATAAGCCTTTTATTTAAACCTAGCAACTGATAGTTCTAATTTAAAAAAATACGGCTAAAGGTGGTCAGAAGTCCAAATCAACAACAAAACAAGATCTATATATCAGTATTTTCTAATTACGAAATCATTGTTTTACAACGTCACAAATCGCGGTTGAATTCAATTTACAACGCCGTTCAAAAGTCAGCGTTAGTGCAGTAGAACGTCTTTCAAAAGAAGTAGAACTTAACCGTTGAGAGTAGATTAAAAAAAACGTTTAAGTCTTGTGTACAAACTAAAGATTAAATTGGGCTAAAAGTTATGTAAACTGATTTGTTGAGGACTGGAAAAAAGCGTGTTTCAAATTTTGTGGTAAATGAAGCATAGAAGGAAAATGTTGGATGATGCAAGTGTCTGCTAAGACAGTCGAACACAATTGGAATTTGTAACACTTAAATCACCTAAAATTTATTGTGTGGAAAATTTATAATTTCAACATGTTTTTTACACAGCTATGAACTATAATTGTACTCACAACTGTATTTTATGTTATTTCTACTGTTTTCAATACTGATTAAAATATTGTTTTAATAAATTTGAAATCTTGAAAATGTTCTTATTTGTTTTATATTAAAATTACCAATTTTTCTTGTGATTCTAATTTCTTGGTTAGGGAATATATTGAATGTTATTGTCCCAAAAAGCAAGAACTGTTAATATTATTAATGAGCAAGAATATTATATATTACATACGTTATATTTTCTTAATTGATTTGAAATGTGTCTTTGGTTGTTTTCAAAGCAAAAATATATTCGTCGTTATATATTTAGATAAATAGGATAAAACTATGGTAGTAATAATATATATATATATATATAAAGTAAAGAGTTACACTATATGAGCTATGAAAAATATTAACAGAAAAACATTCGAAATTGTTACGTATAACGTTTTAATCGTTTAAAACAAACGAAACTTACAAATATGACAGACAGAAATTTTTGGGAACTAGTAGTTCTCTGAAACTAAATTGTAAAAATTTACCCACTATATCCATTGAAGGTGTAGAAGATATTGGGCAAAGAATAAGTGTCGAAGAATGCAATGAAATATATTTGTGAAAGTTAGATAAGCTGCCAGCCAATATGTTTGCAATTCGTTGAAAATTCGGTTTTTCTAGTTACTTAATTGTAAGAATTTCTGATGTGGGTTTTACTCATCGAGTTTTGGTATTTTCCTATATGATCTACTATTAAATTACCATTGGGTTGGACGCCAGTAAGTCTAGGCACTTGAGCCCGGTGTTCTTTGTACCACTCCCGATAGATCTCTCAGTTCCACTATTAGTCTTGTGTCCTTGATAAAAGCTACGGGAAATTTGAGTACCCTCGTAGGATCCAATAGATCTCTTCCGAAATGTTTGTCTTTAGTCCCTTCGTTCATGTTACATGAAGACTCGTTTTCTCTTGTTTTTCACATCTCCTACACCAGGGCTTGCTAACCAGGCTCATGCCGTCTTCAAGGACAATGTCCAGTTATAAAGCTGGTAATCATTTTAATTTCTTTTTTGTTACTACGAATCAGATTGGCTGAAAGCCTAGCGTTCAGCTCTTCTATAGATCGTTCCAACCTCCGTATTCAGTATGGGATATAATAGCAACTTTTATCTCTTACTATCCTTAGTTGATGTCATTAACGCTGTCTTCACTTACGGTAACTATGTTGCAACTTATTGACATATGCTGTCGGCATCGACAACAGTATCTATCTGTCTATCAATATCAACCGTCATCGTCCTACTTTTAAAATATTTCGTTAAATTGTTAATTTGTTTATATAGTTGTACAAATTGTTCTTTTCAGAACACTTCTATCTTTTTCAAGCGTGCACAGGGTAATATGGGTATTTTTATTGATTTTTATAAACGTTATAACATAATATAAATGTAATTACAGTTTTCACTGCATTAATGGAGCCTGTAGGAAGAAAACGGCGCAAAGGAGACAAATTTAGCCGTAAGAAGTGTATGATTGCAAATGTTTTCAATTATTTCAATAAATCAATGAATGTGAGTGCTGCCGTTCAAGAAGCAAGTAAAGCTTTGGGTATCAGACCGTGCAATATATCATGTAAAACAGGAGCAACGAACTGGTTTATTATCAAGTCCAAAAAAACCTAAAAAAAGGAAAGGCATACAACTAAATGATCGACTATATACATATGATGAGAACATGCAAGCAGCTATTCGACGTAAAGTGCATTGGCTTTTTTATACAGAATATGCCACCTACATTAAATACAATTCTTGCTGCTGTCAATGCTGATGATGAACTTCCTAACTTCAGTCGAACAACTTTACATAGATTGTTACACGATATGGGTTTCGAATTTAAAAAAGTAGGACGAAAAAGTATACTCATTGAACGAGATGAGATTATTAGGTGGAGGCACAAATACTTACGAGAGATCAAAAGATTTAGAGAAGAAGGTACAATTTACTTCTTGCTTTTTGACATGGCTGTAACTCTATATTATTTCAGGTCGAACTATTATATACACTGACGAGTCATGGGTGAATACAGGGCATGCGGTAAATAAAACTTGGACAGATACTACTATTCAAAATAGTCGACAAGATTTTATTCAAGGACTAAGCACTGGTTTGAAATCACCAACCGGGCTTGGACCTCGTTTTGCATTAGTTCATGCTGGTGGTGATAATGGGTTTGTTACTGGCGCTGAATATACATTTCTTTGCAAGAAAAACACTGCCGACGTTCATCATGAGATGGATTAAAAAACATATGAGGATTGGTTTATAAATAAATTACTTCCAAATATACCACAGAAGTCAGTCATTGTTCTTGATAATTTCTATCACTGCAGAAAATTGGAAAAAATTCCAACAACAGCATGGAGGAAAAACGATATCATTGATTGGCTCAGTGAAAAACAAATACAAATCAGTAACGATATGCTAAAAAGGGACATACTGTATTGCGTGTCACAAATTAAACCGCAATATGATAAAAGTAGGATTGACGAATTTGCAAAAGAAAAAGGTCATGAAGTTCTTCGATTACCACCTTACCATTGCGAGTTAAATCCCATTGAAATGGTATGGGCACAACTTAAAAACTACGTAAGAATGAATAATACCACATTTAAGGTAAAAGATATGGAGCAATTAATTCGAAGAGCGTATAGCACTGTAACAGCTAATAATTGGCAAAACTACATAAAACATGTAAAAAATATTGAAAAGGAAATGTGGATAATTTGCAAGACGACATCGAAGAATTAATTATTCACGTAATACATTCGTCATCATCTGAAGATCAAAGTGATTCCTCGACTGACTAAAAAATTAACATGAGACATAGATATGTGTGTGTAATTGCTATTCCTTTCTTAAATATTATTGTATTATATACGTATTTGCATGATTCCAGTTCTTTTTGTTACAAAAGTGGAAACTATTATTTGTTAAAGGATCATCATCGTTTTTAATTTAATAAATTGCATAACACCCCAATATCGAAGTAAATATTCACTGTACGTTGCATAGATATCGTTCATATGTATATTTGTTTAGAAATGTGTGTAGTATTGTTAATAAATATTGAAATACAGCTATTTTCCTTGTAGTATTCTTTCCTATAATTTTACGTGCAGCGGATTAGATATGCACTCTGTTAAAATTTAGTTACTTTAATAAAATAATAAGCAAAATGTCATATGAATCTCAATAATTTTGCACCTTCAACGTCAAAAAACGTAAATAAAGGTTATGATTTGATCGCGTGAAATGTCAAATAATTAACCGGAAATGGTAATGTACAGCTGATAGGATGATTTGGCAACCATGAAACAAATTCCCATAAGACGTATACTGAATACGGAGGTTGGAACGATCTATAGTAGTATCTCAGGTATGGAATTGACCTGCCATTAGTCTTCATTTCTTTTTATGTTCTCTTTCTACCCATAACCAGATCTTCCTTCTAGCGGAATCCTTGGCGATTCCACATATCGGTTCTGGCCCTATGAAGTTTCTCTGGGAACCTTCCTTGGCCAGTTCGTCAGCTTTCATTGCCTTCGATCTTCGTCATGTTCTGCCACCTATTTCAGTGACACAGTATTGTGTTTTGCCAGTCTGTTGAGGATTTGCTTGTAATGTTTCGCCTGTTTCGAACTAGTAGTTGTGTTCATAATGGCTTTAATAGTCGCCTAACTATCAGACACTATGTTAATTTTTCTATTTGCACAGTCGGCTTCCAGAATTTCCTCGACTGCAAACAATTCAGCCTGGAAAACCGTCGTGTATTTACCCAGATTTAGTGATATTTTCCTCCTAGGGCGCATTCCACATATATCTACACCTGTGCTATGATCCATCCATGAATTAGGTGCCAGCGGTCTCATCGCTCGAGCGACTCAGTATAAATATGGTTAGCTTAGTTGAAAACATAATCTGAGATGTCATGTTCTCCGCCAGCATTTGTAATATTAGCTCCTCTAGTACGGCTCCCGTGATATCTGTACAGCTCCTAACTACATTATTACACTACAAGCCACTGACCTTCAAACTCATGATCGCAGTCATGACCTCCACTTTCACAAGTAGTACCAACGGAGAAACACCCATATGGCTGATGTCAGCTCCTAAGTACATCATTAAAGGTGATAGAACTCGGACATACAGTTATGAACCGGAAAAAAAGTAACAATCGACAGTTCGAATCTTTGAAGATGAGAATAAAGCCTTTCATAAAAATTATTTGAGAAGAAAGCCGAAATAAAGAGATGGTCGCTACATTTTTGGGACTAATGAATATTCTTCCATTGTAGCGATGGAGGACCGTAATCTTATTAAAGTTTGTCGTGCAAGAGGAATAATATCTCTCGAGCTCGAACGATTGAGTATTCGAATGTTCAAAATATTTAAATAATGGGCCATTCGTCGTATAATCCAAACCTGGCACCAAATTATTCATTTTTGTTTCCAAGTATAAAGAATAAATTACAGGATTTAGGTTTTATTTCGGCGGAAGAAGCGGTTTACGTATTTAAAAAAAAAATAAAGAACCTACCCCAAAAGGTTTAGAGAAAATGTTTTAAAGATTAATTTTCACGGATCCAAAAATAATGCAAGGACTGTGGAGAGGAATACTTTGAAAAATTATAAATAAATGTGTTTTGTCAAAAAATTGTGAATTACTTCACTCAACAGAAAGAGAACAGCTCTCGTATGCCACATTCGGAAGCCAGAATATGGAATTCACTCTTTGTAACGAGTGTTCAAAATGTCTATGTTGCCGGGTGACTATACTCTGAGGAATGCTTGTATGTAATAGATTCATGATCTTTAATTTTGAAATCCGAAATTTTCAAGGTGCGATCCCCTAGATTGGTTTTCTCTATTATAAAAAAAATGCCTCAAAATTTCGTCCCAATTGACTAAGATTAACCCGTGTCGCAAGCGTGAAAGTGTTGATAATGGTGGTAGAGCGTCGCGTCATGCTACCTCGGGCGAGTCACATGGTGTGGTTCGGCATGTTGCCGTATATACTATACAAGATAAGTTTTTTTCATTTGTTGTATGGGGGTTTCGGAAACTCCAATAGATAGAGATTTGGTTAAATGGGGAAAAAAGAGCAGTTTTGCGAACTTGACCTAGTGTTGCTGTTGTATTTCAGCAAAAGTTCACAGCTTACTAGATATTTACAAAAAAACTCTTTCTCCATTATCTTTAATCTCATCTAATTATTTTATTTTTCAATTTAGAGAAAAGCTGAAAAGGAAAAATATTAAGGGAGCTATACCCTCTATCAACCTGCATTCATTTTTTATAGGGCTATTTTCGAGTTATGACTAGAGCTGAGGATGTTTGCGGTATAACCATGGTTATATCATGTAACCATAGTAAATTACTATGGTTACATGATATAACCATGGTTATACCGCAAACATCCTCAGCTCTAGTATGACACAAACTTTTATTTTCTTAAATGACACTCATAGTTGGCTATGACTTCATTAAAAAGAGCTTATCTTTCCCGTTACAACAATGTACCACTTCATAAGGTTACTGTGTTAAATAAATGAGTTATAGCCATTTTTAATTATTTTTTTTGTCTTTAAAAACATAGTTGGCTACAACAAAGCAGCATACAAAAACAGACTCAGATCAGATTAGTTGTCAGTTGTGGGAAGCATAAGTTTTGACATTATCTGACTTATTAGTTTGTGTTTAGCGAAGTGTTTGTAGCTTCGTCATGAATTTTTCTTATCTAGAAAAACGTGACATGATCGTTTGTTACATTGAATGTGACAAAATTCCTCAGAAAACTGCAGAAAGCTATTTTCGGATTTTTTTTTATCGTCAACCTTCACTCTCTATATTTAAAAATGTATTCGATAACTTGAGAAAATTTGGAGCATTTACGAAACCACATGCTAAACCACATTGGCGAGATTGCAGAGATAAATGTCCTTGCTCCATACCCTTCAAAAGCCATAAACTTCAACCTGTGAAATTGCAGTAGAAGCTGGCGTTTCCCAACGCACTGAACTAAGGATGGGAAAAAATAAATTTCGGTCGCACAAATTATCCGTGGAATGTTACAACTCGGAGACGACGAGTCTTTTGTACATGGTACACGAATATGTGCGGAGCAGATCCTCAATTCCCATTTAAAGTGCTATGCACCGACGAAACCCGTGTAACTAACTATGGAATGTTCAACAGGCACAATGGACATTTCAACGAACAACGAAGACCTCAGGTAAAATTTGAATTTAACCTTTGGTACGGTATAATCGGCGAAAGAGTTCTTGGGCTCTATATTTTTATGAAACATTAACTGGTGATTGTTCTATGGTACATGGGTTGGATTTGGAGACCAGAACCATGTTAAATTGGTTCCAACATGATGGCGCCCCTCTATATAACAATTTGTCGGCCAGACATGAAAAATTTACAAACTCTTAGATAGGAAGAGTTGCACCGGTTTTGTCAGACGTTTCTTGGATGAAAAATTTACAAACTCTTGGATAGGAAGAGTTGCACCGGTTTTTTTTTTTGCAAATAAGCCGTGAACTTTTGCTGAAATACAACAGCAGCTCTAAGTCAAGCTCGTAAAACTGCACTTCTTTCCCCATTTAACCAAATCTCTATTTATTATAGTTTCCGAGATCCTCATTCTAAATGAAAAAGAAAAACACCCGGTATAATAGGTTCGTAGAATAGTTATGCAAGCATAGAGCACTAAATTTATTGCAATTTTATCCATTCTCTTCTCTCTACCACCTGGTTCGCCCGAGGTATCATGACACGACGTGTTACTGTCATTATCAACACTTTGGTACGTTTGTGACACGGGTTAATCTCGATCAATTGGGACGAATTTTTAGGGAATCGTTTTTTCATCATGAAGAACCATTCTATCGGTAGCACCTTGAAAATCCCCCCCCCCAAAAAAAAATTATGGTTTGTAAGTGGCACTCTAATCCAGATATCCTTAAATGTCATAAATCGAAATTTATAATAAGTTAGTAAATACTCAATTCGTCCAAAATTTATTCAGTATTTAACTGTATTATCATTATCTTGCTGTAAAACCTTAATAATATTTATGTGAAAGAATTAGGGTGTAGTAATAAGTAGAGCAGACCAATTTCCGTGCGCGCCATGTGAGGATGATTGTATTGCATCAGAACTAATAAAAAGCATTCAGCATGTGTTTGGTACTTGCTTAGACTGCATGTAAGTGTAAGCATACGTAATTAAATGTCGTCGACACATAAATCGAGAAAACGACCGTTGTCAGAAGAAGTGAATAAGTTTATTATGGATTTCCCGGACTTAATATACGATGGCTCAAAAATTAAATGTTTAGTGTGCAATACATATCTAATGTGTTGGTCAAAAACACATTGTAAAGAACACGTAAGCAGTTCGAAGCACAATAATAACAAAATTAATCGACAACAGTTTATACATGAACTGTGTGTAACTATGATTGTGTGTACACTGCCGTTTACCTTGTTAAGTAATGATTCATTTATTTCATTTTGGAATAAATACGCGAATCAAACATTACCGAGCACGACAACGTTACGAAGGAATTTACCATCGGTGCGTAAACAGGTTGAAAATAAAATCAAAGCCGAACTGAAATCTAAAAAACTGTGTTATGTGTGGACGAAACAACTGACAGCAAAAAAACAATCTGTAGTTAATGTGATGGCGCGTAATATGGAACCACATCAACCAACGTCTTCAATTTTATTAGCATCCAGACGACTAGAACAATGTAATGCCGAAAAAAATTCAGAGGTGCTATTAGATACTTTGAAAAATTTAAACTTTCGAAAGACCAAGTATTAATGTTTATTTCCGATGGTGCCGAAACCATGTGTTCTGTAGGCCGGTCTCTTAGAAAATATTGTTCTAACTTGTTACATATTACTTGTAAACTCCATGCTCTACACCTTGTGGAAGAACAGGTTCGTAGATGTTATCCAGAGGTAGATGCCTTAATATCGAATACAAAGCTAGTATTCCTGAAATCTCCAAAACGTATTCGGAAATTTCACGAATTGTGTCCCCATACCCCTGAGCCACCACAGCCGATTCTGACACGTTGGGGTACATGGTTACGTGCGGGGTTTTACTATCATGAACATTTTGAAAAATTAAGGACGTGGTTTTATCATTCGACCCGAAAGAAAGTGCAGCTATTAATACAAGCCAGACAAAATTTCAAGATGTCCAGATTAAAATGGATTTACGAAGTATTCGTGAGAATTACTTGGGACTAGAAGAAGCAATAACAAAATTAGAAAATTCGTCGCTGTCGTTAGAGGAATCACTGCAAATCGTTAAAGATGTTCACGCACAACTGTGTGTTGTAGAAGACGCAAAAAGTGAAAGTGTTCTAATTAAATTTGAAAGTGTTTTAGACAGAAATGCAGATTTTGACACCTTAACACGTATTTGTGAGGGCACGTCTACAGATGCGTTAAGTTGCTTAACAAAGTATTTTGATTATGCGAATATAACATCACTAGATGTAGAACTACTAGAAATAACCTTAGAAACGCACCTGATGTTGAAAATATACAATCGAGTTTCTCCAGTTTGTCAATCCTTGCAAGACGCTTAAAACGATGTTTTTTAAATCCTCTGTCGTGCACACAATCACTGATTTCATAAATTTTCCATTTTATTTACAGGTACATACAACGATGCTATAATATATACTATTCTTATTTTTCGTGCGTTTATGCATATTACTTTAAAAGCAGAAAACCAAATGTATATTTAATTATTTCTGATAGAATAAATGTCTCTACTTCTATACTTATATCGGTAACAAGCTCATGTTGCGTCCCTATTCTATCGCATATTCTATTACTAATTATACTCCCATACCGGCGCTCATGGAAATTGGTCTGCTCTAGTAATAAGACTAATAATTTTGATAAAAAATCACAAGGAGAAAAAAACAACACACTATGCAAGAAACAAAATAGTAAAAATATTTATTTAACTACTTTAAATTTGAACTGTTATACATAACATGAAATGAAATCATTTCGATTATCTAAAAATTTGGACGACACAAACATAGAAAATCTATGTAATATAGTATCAAATTTTGTAAACTTCTATAATATATAATATAATAAGTGCATGTTATTATGTATTTAGGAAGAAATAACAGCTGTAGTTATATCAATACAAGCAATTAAAATTATGTTTGCAATGTTAAGTGCTGCATTGTATAAATTATGTATTAATCACCTTCGCACGTAACATCAAGTCTGTCCAAGTAACTAAGTAGGCCCTGTAACCGTTTTTTAACTCGTTTTTGGTCATCCAAAGTACAACCTAATAGAGCATTTTCAAATTTCTTATCCATTACTCCTGGGACATGGTGGGATGAACAAGCATTCATATAGGATATGCATTTTTCTTTTGCCCCATCTGGATCAGTCTTTAAACTCATTACTAATGTATCAATAAAGTGGTTTACTTGGTATAATGCTTCTTCTTGCGGCTGATCTCTTTGCGTATGTATTTTTATATCGACTGTCAAGCAACGATCAATTATTCGGTCAAGGTATCTATGAGTTTCTTCTATTTCAACTACAACATTATCGTGTATTTAATTAACATTTAGTGGTACAAAGACTGTAATCGGTAAAGATGTATTTTACGTTCCCTTTTAGGCAAAATATATGCATGAATTTTTAACCAATGAAACACGATTACCACTCAACAGTGTTGCCATACATTAGATTATTTTGAAGTGCATAATTTTAAGACACATAAGGTTATGTTATAACCGGCTATTATATGCGTATATTTTATTTTAAAAATCGTGATAATAAAATGCAACTATTTATTTAAAAAAATATCCCAATTATTTTATAGCAATAATTATTTGATAATTGTAAGTATTAAAATTATATAGCGGGTTCTTTTTTTTTTCATTACACATATAGACTGAGCCAATAAGTTTGAGAACAAGTTGAATTTCCCGCTGTTTTTTGCTATCTTAGGTTTGTCAAAGTGACTGTAAATCTTCGAAAAACATATTTCGGCATATTGCATAGCTGGCTCGTGTATGGCGTCGTTATAAATATAAATTTATTCTGCTTTTCATTCAGTTTCAGCACAAGTTTCTTTCTTAGATTTCTTAGATTAGAACTGCATTTTTTTAAAAACAAGCAGGGAAGTTGTGACGAAAGAAAGGTAAAAATTCAGAATAAAACATTATATTGTAATTGCTTATTGTCCTTTTATTTGTTATAGACAACATGCCTTTATCTGAGGAGCAAAAGAAATTCATTTTGAAAGCTCATTATTGAAGTGGTGTGCGTAAGGAGGATGGAACATGGTCATACTCGATACAATCATGTATTCAACAGTTTAAAGAAGCATTTTCTGATTTAAAAATAATTGCGCTTGTAAAAAGAAATCAACCGGCCGACCAAAAGTTCTTGTCGAAGAAACTGTAAATGATTTACGACAGAGAATAGAACAAAGTTAAACTAAATCATTGAAAAAATTCAGTGCTCAATCAGGCAATGTTCACTAAATTTTCATTTAATATTACTACATTAAAGTTAATTTTCGTAAAGTTGAAGATGTGTCTTTAAATATCACTAACATAATTATATTTTACTGTATACCAAATTTGTTCTATAGGTGTGGCTTATTCAACTTGTTGTAGAGCTTTGGTAAAGAATCTACATATCGTCGGCTTAATAAGAAAATTGCCTAACTCCACTTTTAGTAAAATTAGGATTTTAGTGCCATCTGAATCCTAATATGAGTAGCTATCGATTCAGAAAACTACCTTTATCAAAATAAATTGTGTATGCTCATAAATGACGAAACAGAAATCTGCCTAACTTACGTCAGTAAAAAAGCGCCAGAAAACTGCCTAAATCCGCATTATATTAAGGTTATGTGAGCCTGTCATGTAATGTCTGTTAGTATTTGTGTTAAGAATCCACTGTTTTCGTGTGTTTTAATTCAAGTGAACCTGTAAACTTCAAGAAGAATAGTAAAAGGTAAGAGAATAAGATATATTTTTTAATAAAATATTGATGCTGAAATGGTTTTAATCACCTGAAAGTATTTATGTGATATAGGCAAATTTCTGCCTAACTAGAGAAGGAGTTAGGCATTTTTCTTCCAAATTAAAATATATCTTCATAAACTATAAACCAAGTAACACGTTGTATTATTTATTTGAACATTTATTTTGTTTTGAAATTATTATATTCACTTTTCAATTGTTTTTCTTAACAGTTAATTTGTTTTACTGGAAATTTTATGTGTGTTTACCATTAAGGGGGTCCTGCATTTAAAATTATTTCAGAATTAACACAATGTCAAGAGCAGCCAAGATATTGTTGATGGCGCAAGAAATAGCACGTACAGAGAAAATGGAAAACAATTCAAATGTGGATGTAAATGTATTACCTCAAAATAATGAAGACCTTATCTTTAGTCGGCTTGAGACCCCCAAATAATCCTATACCAGTTAGCGAAACTTATGAATATCCGATTACTGATGAAGAACTATTGGGAGTGGTTGATAGAAATCTTGAACTTTTAACATCGACAGCTGAACAATTGTCTAGTGGAACTAATAATATTCTTTATGAGGCTGTGCCATCATTTGAGTAAAATGATGAAGGTATTACTTTTCAAGTAAATTCCAGTGCTGGTATTTTGCAACAAGAGGGTAATACTGAAAACGACACCAACGGAGGAAAAAGTAACGACGACGCGGAGAATAATATGGATGTTGAAGAAAGGACACCCCCAGAACAAGGACAAAACATTCAACCGAAAGATAGGCAGGTTTTGAGTGTACAAGTACAAGTTAGGAAAAGATCAAAAACTAGTAAAAATGCCTTAAGTACATGGGAACAGAAACTAAATGGTAGTAAAAGAGAGAAGGGCGTCCAGTATAAAGGGAAGAAGAAACATTCTGAAGGATGGGTGTACGACAGACCAAGGCCAGGGCGCTTTCTGAGTGACCCGTGTAACTGTAAAAGGGGACTTAAAGGGCAGTCAAAAGTGAAATGCAGTACAATTACAGAAGAGAGACGTCGAAAAATATTCAACCAGATTTGGACTAATATGTCCTGGGAAGAAAAAAAGATGCACGTGAAGGGGTTGGTAAAGATAGGAGAGGTAAAAAGAAGAAGAGGAAATAATAGCACATCCCGTAGAAATTTTTCAATGACTTATACACTTAGGAATGGTATTGAGGACATAGTGGTTTGTAAGCGTATGTTTGCCGGTAGCTTAAGACTAAAAGAAAGAACTGTGGTCGAATGGGTAAAAGGTGACTTAGAGAATACAAACGACACTACAATAAGTGAGGGTCCTAAGCTCAACAGAAAGTGTTTGGTTTGCCAAGGTAAGTCATCAGAATGTGATATCCATTTAAAAAGCTTTTTTGATGGACTACCGAAAATGGAAAGCCATTACTGTCGCAGATCCAGCAATAAATTATACCTGGAGCCTCTGTGGTTAACAAAATAAGCACTTTATAATTTCTACAAAAGCGACTATTGCCTAACAAAGCAAACTGAAGCTGTATCTAATGCAAAGTTTTATACCACATTCGATAATTTGAATTTATCCCTATTTCGCCCAAAAAAAGACGAATGTGGCCTTTGCGTGGGATTCCGCACCAATAATGTTACCGAAGAAGAATACACATTACATCAGACACTAAAGGAGGAGGCAAGGGCAGAAAAATCAAAAGATAAAGTGGCTGATAATGTAGAAGTCTTCACTATTGATTTGCTCGTAAGTCCTAAAACAAACGTTTCATCAATGTATTTTAAAACAAAACTCATTGTTCATAATTTTACGATTTACAACTTAAAAACAAAAGAGGTATATTGCTATCTATGGAACGAGTCTGAGGGACAACTGACTGCCAACGAATTCTCCTCAATTCTAGTTAACTTTTTAGAAGTTGAGGTGTTTCCAAAAAATGGTAATACGAATAATATTTATTATATACAGTGACGGTTGTAGTGGCAAGAACCGTAATGTTATCTTAAGTAATGCCCTTCTTCATGTGGCCACATTGTATGAAACAGTAATTATACAAAAATACCTACTGAAAGGACACACCCAATGAAAGTGGATTCTGTCCATTCGGCTATAGAAAGGATTGTGAGAAAGTCTAAGATAAATCTCCCAGCGGATTATATAGAAATTTGTAGGAAGACAAGACATAATCTGTTTCCATACAACGTCCACTATTTTACACATGAGTTTTTCAAAAATTTTAATTAATTAATCAATACTACAGTTCAATAAGGCCTGGGCGTACCACTGGAGATCCAGTTGCATCTAATATTAAAGGACTTAAATATGAAAATGGTTCAATTCAATACAAATTGAGACATACCTCTGAGTGGAGATATTTGCCTAGAAGAAATTGGAAGCCTGTTCCCAATACACCTATTTCAAGTGTGCCGGTGCTATATAAAAGCAGACTAAAAATAAAAAGAGAAAAATACGAACACCTCGTGATCTTGCTCAAAGGAATTAATCAAGAGTATCACGATTTTTACAAAAATCTGCCTCATTACTAAAAACGTTTAGTTTAGTGATAATGAATATTTAGTTTTTTATATATGTATTACTATAAATAATATTAGTTCAGAATATTTTCAGTTAAAATACATACAATACTTGTACCTATTGCAATAAATTATAAAATAAATAAATTTTTATTATTAGTTAAACTTTTCATCAGGTAAGTTAACAATTTGCCTAACTGCCACAGAAATATAAAAATTATGTGGAAATAAGCCTAACTCCACTATTTTTTTGGAAAAAATTTTTTTTAAAATTTATTAATAGACTTCTAAAAACTGCCAAAATAAGTTTCTGAACAAGGTAACACACACATAGGTAAGAGAAATCCACAAAATTAAACGTTTTTAGCTCTCCTGTAAAATTTCATGAAATGGAGTTAGGCAATTTTCTTATTAAGCCAACGATATGCACCCCTACAAAGTGACTGCTGTGCAGCAGGTATTACCCATTGATCATGGACTGTGTATTCATTGTTGTGAATGGTTTAACAATCACCTGAATACTGACGATACTTTAAATCTAACATTTATGTCTGAAGAAGCATGGTTTCATTTGTCAGGCTACATAAATAGTCAGAATTAGTACTAAGTGTTATTTATTTGTTTTTTATCAATAAAAAGTGTGCTAGATCATAGAATTTTTCCAGTCGTTCTAAACTCTTAGCAGATTAAATATTTTCTTAATAATGCACCTTTAGCACCCCTTTAAAAATGTTCGTTGAGACGCTTATGAGTTTACGACAGGTTGGCCAATTTAAAAGAATTAAAAACTGGTGGGAAATTAAACTTGTCCTCATTCTTATTGGCTCACCTTGTACATCGCCCTATGTGAAGAGCTAAAAAAATAAAAAGTCAATGAGCAGGCAACCAGGCAACAGTGACATATTTTTCCAATTGTCAAATATTTCTGATTTTTCATTCACACTTAAATCTTAAATTAAATACATTATATTGAGAAATACATAATTTATTTAAAACAGTTAATTACCTCATAAGCGTATACCTTGTGCGTAGACAATTTTAAATATTTTTAACAAATTCAAAGATGATGGTTATTTTCTACACCCCCCCCTCCCACAAAAAAAAAACAATTCGGTGTTAACAGAACACCTGAAGATGTCTATCCCGTGTTATGTAGAACGGTCTGTAGGATCGCTTTTAAATGTAGCCAGGCATTTTGGAGTATCGTATAGTTCAGTGTTCAAAACCCTGAAAGAATTAAAATATAAGCCATACAAGATATCAAACCAGCGAGAGCTTTTCGAGGAAGATAAAGTAAAACGAACTGATTTTTGTGATATATTGAACTTGTTAAATGAAAACGAAGAAATTTTAAATAAAATAATTTTTATTGATAAAGCAAACAGTTCCGTAATAGATTTAAAGAGTTTCATGTACATTCTGTATGGCAATCTAAGTAATTTCCCTTTGAATGTTTAAAAATTCATATCTTTAATAGTTAGAAAGCATAATAAGATGAAACCCATTGAGTTCTTTCTTTAGCTAATAGAAAAAGTTTGGGTGTAATTTTAATGAAATAACTAAGTATTAATTTTTCGGTTTTAGTCTTGCACACCTTTGTTCTATTATTAAAGGAGCTGTACTATACACTCTCACTTTCTGCTGAACTCGCTGGAATACAGAAATATTTCCTAGCACATTGTTTTAAAGGTTTTCAGCTCCTAAAAGAAAATCCAAATAAAAAATGCAATTACCCTTTTTTTTAAACTTATCTTCCAAAATAAAAGAGGATCTACGTCCTGATTTGAATTTGGCCTTTCGAGGTATTGCCTTTTAGTTATTATTATATCAGCTGTAATTGATTTCATTTTCTCTTATTCTTTCTTGCAAAAATCCAAATTTTGAATGTGGACTAATGTCTGTTTCGATTACAGGCATTTGTTCTTTATTTTTAGGGTATATTTTCTTCATAATATTAAACATTTCTTGCTCTAGAAAAGAAGCTGCTCCAGTAGCATTTTCAGTACTACGCAAACCTTCTCTTTTAAATTGACGGTCAAAAACAGTTGCTACTCTAATAACTGATCATCCTTCATATGAAAATAGCTTTGCCTTAACAGATTCCAAAAGCTTGTTGCATAATGCCTTCCCTTCCTCAATCTTTAATTCCAGTAGTGATGCTGTCAGATAATTCTACAGTCCAAAAGTTATTGTGATTATTAAAGAAATAGTAACATATTTATTACCTACAAGAATTTCACACTACTGGTTTTTAAGATAAATTTTTTCATTTTATAAAACCACTTATTCGTAATATACCACGAGGTGTTATTTGTTTTTATCGTGTTACTGAAATGCCCTCAATAAGAGGGTTACGTTCGGTAATTCACTAGAAGTAATGTGAGGACGTTCTACAATCTCATAGAATGGTAAAATCTATTTGTACTTTTTTGTTATCAACGCTTTCATATTTTCTACCTTTTTTGATACACTAATTTTGCTATCTTAGATATATCTCATCATTAAAGAAATACTAATCCATCTTCTTTGAATTTGTTAAAAATATTTAAAACTGTCTCCGAACAAAGTATACGCTTGTGAGGATAATCTGTTTTAAATAAATGAGCTATTCTTGAATAAAATGTATAACATTTGTATAATTGGTTGCCTACCATACCAATTCATTGCCTTTTATTTTTTTAGCTCTACAAATAAGGCGATGTTATGTGTAATGATAAAAAAAGAACTCGGTATATCACTGTTATATGAAATTAATTAAATGGAAACATGAGTTTTAGTCAATAGTAATACAGAACCCATTTGTTCATGGAAGGAATGTGATGTAGAGGTAGTACTACCTGAAAAACAGAACAAGATAGAAAGTTTATACAGTTGTTAGTAAATATGCATATATCAATATATTGGCACCAGTGGCGGCTCGGGGTGGTTCACATAGGGAGTGCATAATTTCAAAATTAAAAAGTGTAATACAAAAACGCTTACCCAATCCTTATAAATTTCACCGACGTACTGTTCCAGACAGGTACTGTTCATTGTAGAGTTTGTTTTGACGGAATAGTAAATATTACACTACACAGTTTAATTACATCTGACGATAAACGAAGTCCATTTTACGTGTCTTTGACTTGCAGAACAGTTCTATCACTTTTTCATTAAAGTTTGGGAAATCATTTATACATTCTTTTTCACAAGATATCATAGTAAGGGCATTTAATCTCTCTTCTTTCATTGTATTTCTCAGGAAAGCTTTTATTCTCTTCAGCCGTGAAAACTGGCGTTCCGCTTCGGACGTTGTCATTGGGATTGTAATGACAATTTTTAAAAGCGTAACAACTTCATTAAAGGTGTCGCATAATTCATCCAGCAGAAGACCTAGCAGACCTACAGCACCGACTTCTATATTTTGCCTAAATTCTTCTCTAGAATATAGAACGCTTAATTCAGTTCGTAGTCTGCTTTCATTGAGGCATGGATAAAATTTTACTGATTCCTTAAGGCAATCTTCCGGAAATTTTTTTTGAAAAGAGGAGAATTGTTTAAAAGAAATTAAGTTTGCTAATATTAAGTGCCCTGTATATCGAAATCTAGTTTTTATTTCTAGCAAAATAATATCGCACACTTCAATAGTTTCCCTCCTTCGTTGGCTACCATCAGTTACTCTTCGCCGCTTTGATGGTCGAGAAATCAGTTCTGGGTCATTTTGTTTAACCAACTGATTATTTGTGTCAGCGATTTCGGTTCGAATTTTTCCAATAGCGCGTTCAAAATTATCTAAATTATTCTTGATTTTTAATGCATCTGTATTGACATTTTGTAATTGATTAAACAATATGTCCACATGTGGCATAATTTGATGAAAGAAAGTTAACCAATAGACAAAATTTTCTAAAAGCGCATTGGATAACCGATATCTAGTCGGCAATCCTAAAGATGCTTTTTTTAAACAATTTTTGCCAATGAACATTTTCCGTAAAATTTAAAGGGGTATTACTAGCAAAGCATGCTCTTGCTAAGAGATCCAAAATTTCCTCTTCTGATTTATTCATTACATCCACAAAAAAATCCAAATTTTCACTGTAAGCGGATTTAGTGGTGCTTGCAGCAGATTGTGGGCGAGAATCGCTTGAAATCGTCTCTCCATCGTCGTCTTCTAAATCTGTTTGCGAAGAACTTTTTCTTTCCGGAATCTCTAAAATATTAAATACTTTTCGATAAAACCCAATAGGAATCAATCAAAATTATTCACCTTTATTTATTGCTTTAATTTTCTTAACACTTAATGCTCTTGATTTTGATTGTATTTCATTCTTTATTTTACGAGGACAACGAATGCACTTATTCTGTAAGTGACTGGACATTCTGGTTACATTTAAAACATAACTTTGTGAACAGAAGTTACACGAATATAATTTCGAATGTTCTGTGGATTTTGAAAATGCTGTTAAAATAACTTTTTTTATTTTATCTTTGCGCCCCATCCCAGCGCACTGCAATACGAGTAGTATATTCACAAACTTTATATAGTTCAACTTATACACCGAAATCTTTTGAAAGACTACTTCATTCGTTATATAAACGGATGATTCACAAGCATTTACATCTGCTATAAAGGGACTTCCCCAATCACCGAGTGTGCAATGTCATACGTGTACATAGATGATGTTTTACTTTGTTTGTAATTTACGGAAATTTTATGTGGTAATTTACCGTAAATGACGGTAATTAATTCGGTAATATACGGGGTAATTTACCGACTTACATCACTGAGCAGTAGTGGGAAATTCTTGTAGGTAATAAATATGTTACTATTTCTTTAATAATCCCAATAAATTTTGTACTGTACAATATCTGACAATTAAAGTGTGAAGAAGGGAAGACGTTATGCAACAAATTTTTGGAATATGTTAAAGTAAGGCTATTTTCATATGAAGGACGTTCAGTTACGAGAGTAGCAACTATTTTACACCTTCGATTTAAAAGAGGTATTCGCAGTACCGAAAATGCTACTGGGGCTACTTCTTTTCTAGAGCAAGAAATGTTTAATATCATGAAGAAAATAGATCCTGAAAATAAAGAACAAATACCTGTAATGAGAAACAGACACTAGTCCACATCAAAAGTCACTTTCATTATTTGGATTTTTGCAAGAAAAGTATATAAAATTTGGTTTCCATTTAACAAATTAAACATTACATCACAAAAATCAGTTCGTTTTACTTTATTTTCCTCGAAAAGCTCTTGATGGTTTGATATCTTGTATGGCTTATATTTTAATTCTTTCAGCATTTTCAACACCAAACTGTACAATACTCCAAAATGACCTGGCTACATCTAAAGGCGATCCTACAGACCGTTCTTCTACATAACACAGGATATTCAGTTTCATGGCTTCTGTTAACACGTGATTTGTTTTAATTAATTTTTTTTTTGGAAATTTTAGAAAACAACCGTCTTCTTTGAATTTGTTAAAAATATTTAAAATTGTCTTCGCACAAGATATACGCCTGTAACTGTTTTAAATCATGTATTTTTCAATCAAATGTATTTAATTTAATGAATTCAATGAAAACCAGAACTATTTGACAATTTAAAAAATGTTACTGGTATATAACAGGTTGTCTACTTATGCCACCACCATACATTTATCCCTATGTGTAATGCAAAATGAAACAAAATCAATGCATTTTACCTATACGTAATGATAAAAGAAAAACCTAGTATAACTGATTATAAATGAATTTGCAACTGAAACGTATAAGGCAATGTGGCAACTCTGTGAAATTTTGAATGTTTCCATGGTTACACAATCATTTCTTTGATATGATTGGACAAAATTCATGCCTATATTTTGCCTAAAAAGGAAGTGTAAAATGCATCTGTACCCAGTAATCATTTAATGCTTTTAAGGTAGTTTAAAAATGAAAATCCATTTTTCACATTGAAAGTTACTCTGTTTTTCAAATAAGCCACTTGAGAATTAACACAATAATTATTAATCTATGTATCAGTAAATGAACATAATATTTTTCTGGCATTTGGAAATAGTAAACTTTGCACTTGCTTATTTTTAAAAAATGACAAATATATTTTCATTCACAAAAATGTTTTGCCAAATCAATAACTTGTCATAAATACAAGTATAATATATTGGCAACAATTCCCTAATTAAAGAAAATTTAACAGTAGAAGACTTACAGTGTGCCATTTCTGTTATCCAATCCGATGTTCTAATAGAATCCAAACTTGCGAGAATATTATCTCTATCTTCTTCTAATGTTACTGCTTCTTTCCTTAACTTTTCAACACGCCCTTCAAGCATATCCAAGATTTCAGTCATTTTCTGTTTAGCAGCTTGTGAATCCATTATGTTATCCTCATCTATTTTGGGAAGGGCTATGGGAACATTTGATAATGACATATCTGGAAATAATTAAACATATTTACGGTTTATTTGTGAAATTACAAAATTACCTTTACCTAATTACATTTAGAATATATGTAGGTGTTAGAAATTAGTTTCTGAATTAACCTAACTTATTTACCTGTACCTGAGGTACTGGGACTGGGATCTACATCCATCAGACCCCAATTGTCATTAAGTGATGGAAAACTGTACGACGCCACTTTGATAATGATATTTGATATAGGTATGGAGATAATGTAATTATGCGTTATTAAACAAAAATGATATTCATACCTGGCTATCACCACTAAATAAAAATTCGAATTAGTGATTCATTAATGTGTGAAATTAGCAATGGTCATTCGTTATTTACGTATAATTAGCCACACTATAGTTATGATAAATTTGCTACAAAAATAATTTATATATTCATTCAACTTTTGACATCTACGTATTCAAATAAGGTCAATAGCGATCGAGAAAAACTTCATTTGTGACATATTCTAGAAAACTTCTAAAAATTATATGGGCGGGAAAATTGTCATATCGCCAAATGTGTAATAGTTTCTGTAATTGAATTTTACTTTTTTAAGAATAAGAAATATTTTTTCAAATTAAAAAACGTGCGAAATTGAATAATTATTGCATATTAAATATATATTTTCAATAATTTTCAGTGTTTAGAAGTTCAAAAAAATTTTTAGAAATATCTCTTTTTGTTCAGAGATGGAGAATCTTCTTTACACATACATACACTAAAATTTTAATTTGGCCCTTGTCTATTATTAGTATCTAACACCTATATGTCTATAATAATCTAAAATTTTTATTCTTGGAATATTGGTCTCTAAGAAAATTCTGGACAATAAATATGCTACATTGTAAATAAAAAAATAATTATGTAACAAATAGTACCTTAGCGCCATCTATTTTTTATGTGCTAAATATTCATCCCAGTTCCAAACTAATTATAATTAATATTTTAAGCTTCAAACTGTAATTAAGGAACATTGGTAAAATATAATTTAGTCGTCCATTCGTAGATAGTGGGACATACATGTATTTACAGAATTTTTTTAAATTGTTAGGTTAATTATTTTCCAAAAAATGATAAAAATTCAGTTGAAATTTTATTAAATAATGTTTCACTATTACAGTTTTAGTATAATTTATCTGAATTACTAAATGAAAAAGTGATAATTAAACTTGAACCTCTAAAGTTGAATGTAGTAGGTAAGTACCTAATTTTGACAAATTCCCAATAAATTTAGTAGTTACAGGATTTGCTAAATCATATGGATTACTGATTATAGCTATAAATAACACATTCTTTCTCTTTTTTTTATATTAATATCAAACAAAAATGTATACAACATACATATATTTTATTTGTGACTTATATAACCAGTAGAAGATGTTTGTCTTAAAATATTTCTTTTAAACTTAAAGTATTAAAAAGTTTTTCTTAATTTTAAAATATTAATTGGAAATATTTTAGTAGAGATCTCAGTTATTTAAAAATATTTTAGAATGTAAGTATAGTTATAATAAGAAATGTGTATTAAAACATTACCATAGTTGGGAGAAATATAAATTTGATGAATTTTAAATAAGAGTTAATTTTTATACACATGCATGCAAACAAGAGCACAAGGAAGAAACAAAATTGATGTCAACTTTGATTCTGTATGTATTACGTTCAAGTATTTACAATTTTCTGAACCATTCATAGCTGCGGGCGTTTTTAATGATCCCTTTTGTCCCGAAGAAAAGTAATAAATTCCTAACGGGTGCATTCAAAGATGCTTGTCGTACAAACAAAATATCATCCCCTCTTGGAAAATATAGAAAATCATAGTTAGATATTTTTACATTTACATTTATGTATACAAGGTCCCGTATCGTTATGTTCAAATTTTAGGGTGTAAAGTAGACTTCATTTCAAGTAACAAAAACGCAAAACTTGTATATCCATTATTATTTGTTTCAAAGTTACAGATCTATGAATGTGATGTCAGATCATGAAAAAAAAATGTAATAGTAAAGTCAATAAAAACTGATTTTATTTAAAAAAGGTCAATTAATATTATTTTCGAAATGTCTACCTCCTTGTTGAATGCAGGCTTGTGCCCGTAAGCCAACAGAAGAAGTACTTATCCGAATTTCATACTTCTTTTGTCGGATTTGCTCGGCAGCCAGAGAGGCAGCCGATCCAACAACTCTTCTTTTGTGTACGAAACCTGCGCGTAGACTAAATTTTTTATGTATCCCCATAAATAAAAGTCAAGAGGATTAAGATCGGGTGATCTGGGTGACCATCCAACAGGATCACCTCGACCAATCCATGTTGGATAATTGACGTTAACCCAATTTCGGACAGCAATAACGAAATGTGGTGGTGCCCCATCCATGTGAAACCACATGTCTCGTCGAACATTCAATGACCTGGCAGTTCGTCAATAACAAATTTAAAGGTAATTGTCCGCATTTAACCTCCCAGGACGAACGACAGGACCAATCAACAAGTCATCAACTAGGGTCGCCCAAACGTTAATAGAAAATTCATGTTGAAATTTAGATGGGCGTATAGCTTTGAGATTTTCTGATGACCACCTGTGCAGGTTTCTCAGATTTGCAACACCACTTCTCGTGAACGTAGATTCATCTGTCTAGAGGACTGTTCTACAGAAATTAAAATGAAGCTGTGACAGTATTAATATCCAGGTAGAATAAACTAAACGAGCATAGTGGTCTGCCTCAAGCAAATCGTGTCCCTTACGATAGTAATATGGATATAGGCTCTCACGTTTTAAAATTCGCCAAACTGTCGTTCGTGGCACTCCTAGTTGCCTAGCGGTTCGACGTACACTGAGAGTTGGATCCCTTGTAACAATAGCCACTACTTCTTCCTCTAAGTCTACTGGCAAATTTACTCCTCGGTATTCAATAACTGCTTGACGTGCACTGCCGTTACAGTAGCCATACACAAAATGCATGTCCGCATGCTCTTGAGAAGAAAATCGGTAAGGCATTTTGAATAAAGAAAACGTGTCCACTCACTAATGAACTGGAACGTAATGTAATCCTTTATTAAAAAATGCAACGTTAACAGTCATCTGAGCATTTGTTTATTGTATGATATTCATGGTTCAGCACTTACGAAATAAGTAAGAACCTTCTTTATCATAAATCAATTTCCAGTACTCTTTTTTGTAGAACTCCAAGAAATTACTGTATGCACTACGACACGTGTTTATTTATTTTAGGATAACATTTTATTATGCGACGTTAACAATCACAGGCCTGTTATTGAATTGTATAACTTTTTTTAAATAAAATCAGTTTGCATTGACTTTAGGATTATATTTTTTTTCATGATCTGTCAATCACATTCATAGATTTGAAACAAATAAAAATGGATATACAAGTTTTGCGTTTTTGTTACTTGAAATGAAGTCTACTTTACACTCCTAAAAATTGAACATAACGATACGGGACACTTGTATAATCAATCCGTAAGGATTCACAATTTTAATTTTATTAATTAATGTTCTGTAAAGCGTGTGTCCTAAATTTGATTTATCTTAATTTAATGTACATTTCAACTTGTAAATAACAGATTATATGCGTACTACAAACCAGTGGTGGCTCGTGCTAAAAATTTTAAGGTGTTCTGCAAGTTTTACAAAAAAATTTACCTTGCACGGGCAGTAAGAGGTTGTCTCCCATCGATCTTATCGTGCTTTCTTCGCCTTCCGCACTGAAGTAATGGATTTCTGGAACGATTGTCAATTGTCACACAAAAAAATAAGAGTCTCTAATATTATTGTTTTTACGTTAAACTCGCCGCACCGTAAAACTAGTCGCGAAAATATTAAATACCGATAGGTCCAACTCGCAACGGGCCATAGGCAACAATATACGTATGGAACGTAATGCGGTGTGGCAACGTGTGTACGATGCCTATATTCAGTGACATTCTTAAAATTTAAATTTATTTTGCAGAATTATTGATTTTTTTACTTTTATCTTTTAGAAAACGTTATTGTTTTTTTATTACTTAAAATTACTTTATATGAAAAATAGTATACCATAAAAGTGTAAACAAAGACAGTATACATTGAAACGAATATTCATTCAATTGTATTGTCATGAAATTGAATTTGTCAATCGTTGTTAAATTTGTTAGAATGAATAGATATTTATATTTATCGGAAAATACTAATACTTAAAGCAAACAAATAAGGTGTAGTGTTTTGTTATAGGAATGTATAATATCCATTTCTTTCTGCATATTGATTATGCAGCTGATGCTTTCGTAATATGCTCATATTTGTATTATTTCAACTTATACTTCGGTCGATACATACCGACTTCCTTCAAACCAGGAGGAAGCTACAGTTGTAATTAAACTATACTTCCTTTTTTTTTATTACCTACGGATATTCACAATTCCAAAATACGTTACAATGTTGCTTATTTTAGATTGTAATTAGCTGAATGCTGTCGCAAAACTGATCTCTGCATTTTTAAAAATGCCAGAATAAAATTAACCCCTGCCCTTATTATAATTTTACAAAGGAACAGACACGTACTTCAATTTCTACGAAAAACTAAGCCTACAGTTCATGTATAATACAGTGATAATGAAGACTGGAGCGTTTGTCGACCTACGAAGTTGTACTTTACTTGTTTATTGTTAATAAAAGGCTGATGGAAATATTACGTGAGATTTTGGTATCTGTATTATAATAACATCACGATAATAGTAGAAATACAAATATGAGCATATTATGAAAGCATCAGCTGCATAATCAATAATATCAATATGCAGGAAGAAATGGATATTATACATTCCTCATTCCTATAACAAAACACTACACCTTATTTGTTTGCTTTAAGTATTAGTATTTTCCGATAAATATAAATATCTATTCATTCTAACAAATTTAACAACGATTGACAAATTCAATTTCATGACAATACAATTGAATGAATATTCGTTTCAATGTATACTGTCTTTGTTTACACTTTTATGGTATACTATTTTTCATATAAAGTAATTTTAAGTAATAAAAAAACAATAACGTTTTCTAAAAGATAAAATTAAAAAAATCAATAATTCTGCAAAATAAATATAAATTTTAAGAAAGTCACTCCAATATAGGCATCGTACACACGTTGCCACACCCCATTACGTTCCATACGTATATTGTTGACTATGGCCCGTTGCGAGTTGGACCTATCGTATACCGAATCATATCGCCTTCCGCGCTGGAATAAATGCACTGCATTTCGCTGCATTTAATGCAGCGACCAGGCCTGCTAAAATGACGCATTGGTTTTAGACACCCGCGGGGGTAGCGGGGTGCGCGCGGGTGTTTGACAGAGCTCTGAGCGCACGCTCGTGTGGACCAGATAAGGAACAAGTGAGCGATCGCGCGAATTAGGTTGGTTATTCCACTGGTCGCCTATTGAATATTATTTGGAATTTCGGAAGCGAATATCTCGGCTTCTACTTGTCGGATTTTGATGATTGAGGTGTCAAATTGTAGGGTTTGATGTCCTCTACAGGATGATGTAGAAAAATATCCAAATTTTTTGATATACAGGGGGAGAATTTTCATAACAATATGTTACGCTTTTATAAACATCAGAAATGTCGGAAAAATTATGTAAAAGAAAACTAGTCATAACTAATACAGGTTCGCCCGCCCAATTTTTTGGGAGCTCTGCAGCACTGCAGCGCTTATGCGCTAGCCGCCACTGCTACAAACATAAAAATGCTGAACAAAAAAATAAATGGCAACGTGAAATTAAAAACCTTATTGACAAAATTGAAAGTTCCAACTGACGAATATTAATGAATGGTTAGGTTGGTTGTATCTTTTCGCATTCATGTTGCCATAAAATATAGTTTACTAAATCGTTTTGGTCTTATAGATGTCTAAAGGTACCATTTTTTAACATGTAAAGGTATTTTGATTTCATCTTTGTTAACCAGTACAATTCTCTGAATTGAATACTAATCTGTTTTCGGTTGCTGAAAATATGTTTTTTCCAGGTTAGACTGTGGTCTAAATTGATTCCTTAATATTGTTTTGGGTTTGTTGCAATTATAAGTTTTTGAGATAAACAGGAGGACAAGTTATCTTTTCGTTAACTTTCAATCTTAATTGCTTTTCCTACTTTAGAATTTTATTTAAATTCTGTTGAAGATTTTTAGATGCGGTGGCAGGATTTATATGTGATAATAGCACAACGGTATTAACTACATATTGCTATAGATTTTTCCTTGGACAAGAAAGGAAAAATGATTGAACAATTTTGAACTCTATAATGAAGTACATTTATAAAAAAATTAGCTATTTCAGTTGTATGTTTATTTATTTCAGACGGGGATCGTTATATATATATTTTATTTTATAAGTGAAAATTTTTATAATGTTTGAAATTATGATTAACCCTCGTATATTTAGGTTGACCAGAGGATTGAACTTGCCGCTTTTCCGGATATTGTGTTTATTAAAATGTGTTGTCTGTATATATTTTGAATTTATAGATGGTAGGGATGGTCAGGCGGATGTTGAAAGTTCATTTTGAGTTAGAGATATCTTGACGGTTAAAGTGATCGGTTTATTAAAGAATAAAATTCTCAATTTTATTCTTTGTTTTATAAAATCGGGTTGAATATTGTTTATGCATTTATTGTGAGGTGCATGTTAATCTTAATTCGATTTTTGCGAGTGTTTTGATGTTTATTGAAATGTTTTTTTTTTATAAAAGATATCTCTCGTGCATTTTATAAATTGTGCATAGATCTATGTAAGTTGATAAAATATTTTGTTTATATATTTGATATCACGATTATTTTCATTATTATAATTTCATGTATTTCTTGTAATAATTTATATTTGAAAGTAGTATATGGGTATTAGAGAAAGTTGTCATGTTTTTTGTAAGGGAAGTTTTTTCTTAAAATAATATTCGAGAACATTTTGAATTCAAGGTTGGAGTTTTCTTTAGTGTGGGGGTTGACCTTGTTGTGTTATTTTTGCGCATGACAAAATTCAATTTTCGTGAGTTTCGAAAACTTAGTTGTTTTTGACATTTGTTTGCAGGGGTCAAAGTAGAGGTTAAACTTGACAAATTTCACTAGTATTTATTAGTTTTATGTTTGATCGAGTGTCACAAGGGGTTTTTCTCTGTGTGCGAGTCAGTATTCACAAAGAGTGTTTCCCCATTGCTACTGTTTGATGATGCTTTAGCACCCTATACACTTTGTAGAGGGATTTTTTTAATTTTTTTTTTAAAATAAACTAACAAAGGAACAGATTAGAGTTTTATTTGTGTTTATCGTTTTATTCTCGGAAAAAAAACTTGAACCTGATCCGCGAGGAACGATTCATGAGATGGCAGTTCGTGGATTCTACTAGACTGAATAGCCGGCAATATAAGCTGTAGTGTGAATAAAAAAATTAATAAGCAATTTCAAAGTAAATTCCACTGCACAATTTTGGCGCCCAACGTGGGGCGTATGAAGCAAAGCAAATGCCAAAATTTACAATTTTGGCAGCCCAGCGTGTCGGCGAATGAAGAAAAGCAAATACAAAATTTACAATTTTGGTTAACTCAACGTGGTGCGAGAATAAATAATTTAATAATTGGATTGCACAATTTTGGCGAGTCCAACGTATAATTGGAAGAAATAAAACAATATAATTCAAATATGGAAAATATAATGGAAAATTTGAAGCAAAGAATGGGTAATGCTGGTTACATACATGAAGAGGGGGACGACGAAGTAGGCAGTCAACAGATGATGGATATGATGCATGCTATAATGAATGTGATACAACAAAACCATAAGGAGATGGAAATGAGGATAAATAGGATAGAACAAAAACAATATGTCACTGTCATAGTTGTAGTGTAGACACTGTTGTAGTTTTGGGTAGATCAGCGGTAAATAATAAGTACAATAAAAGCCAATGACATTTCCTTGAAGAACGCCAGCCTTTATATTTCGTATTGGGATAAATTCTGCTTGGTATATCAATAGAAATTGGTTGTCACATAGGTAGACAAATAGGGTTTCGTCATAAAGCTGAAATTTATTATGTTGTATATATGTATGTTAGATATAAGTAAATCTAGGATAAAGCATTAAGGTATTCAACATTTATTTTCAGATTTAAACCACTGTATAAGCAGAATTTTCTTAATATATTTAAATTATACAACTTTCTCAGGGCTCTAAGAAGCAGCATCTTTTATATTTGCAAATTTATTACTTTATGATTTAGACGGCTTGCTTTATTACCTAGGGTTATCGGTAGAGACGGGGCACGAGAGGCCGATGGCTTATCGCCCGCTGGTGTATTATTGAAAATTTGTATTTTGAAAGAGTTTTTATTTTATTTATATAATTGGAAAACAAACGGGTGGTGACCTATAAAATACGAAATACATTTTTATTTGTTCATTTTGTAGTTCAAGTTGAGTAAAGGAGTATTAATATTAACTAGCAATACTTTCTCAAGGTTCTCGCCTGTAAAATTTGTTCTCTTTGAATAAAATACATCCTTGTAGATAGAAAACGTCCTTTCTACATCGTAACTAGTTATAGGTGCATACTGGAAATATTCTTTTATTTCAGCGTATTTAGAAGTTAGATTTTGAGACATTCTCCCCAAACGCAATTGCCGCAATGTTATTAAATCTGGATTTCTATTAAAAACTGCGTCTAACTCTTGCCGAAGGCCACATCCAAAGTCACTTGGAATATTTTTCAAATTATTAATAGCCACATCTAATGTGGTTAATCCATCATTTAATTTGAGATTTTGACTTTCAAAATAAGTGATTAGTTATAGCAAATTTACAAAGTGTTCCTGAAGAAAGTACAACTGAGATTTGGAATTTGTATTAGTTCCTAGCAATTACTTCGAGCATCGTCATTTAAACATGTAACGAAATTTTGTAAACTATCGAAATTCTCTTCATAAAAACAAGTAGCTTCCAACCATGTTCCCCATCTAGTTATTACTGGAGAGGGTGACAGTGACAAAGATGGAAGTTTTTCCCTGTAAAGAGCTACTCTCTTCTGACAACTTTTTTAAAAGCGGATACGAGTCTATCAGCTTCTGGAAAGGTGTCTCTGATATATTTACAGATTCTGTGGGGAGCATGTGCTACATACTAATATGCAGCATATTAGGAATGGAGAATTTGGTAATTATTCTCGTAAGAATTTAGCTACTGTTTCCGCATCAACTGTATTTATAACTTTCTTGCTATTACCATAGACAAATTTACCTTACCAGGATAAAAAGAAAAGTCCCAATGTTCTACGAGAGCGCCATCTAGTACTTCGAACATCATCCTGGAGAACTTTTCGCGCCATGATTCAAACCAATCCTATATAATAGTCTATATTCGCCATGGTGTACAAAAGACGGATGTTACAATTTTCTAAAAATTAGACAATACTAGGACAGTCCACTTTATTCAAAATTAGTATCCTTTAATTTCTAGAAAAATTCTAGAAAATGTGTCGTCCGTCGATTGTTCACTAAGAGGTAATGTTTTTTTGTTCATATGAATCAATTTTTTTTATATTTATTAAACATTGCCAGAGCTTCTTTATATACTGCGAATATTTTAGTCACAGACCGCCGTTCTTTTCCTCTTATTACATTATTTATCCCATTAAAATAATTGTATATCAACAATTTTTGAAAATTATTTAAAATTAAATTAATACAATGCTCAGAATGAACACATTCTACAAAATTGAAATTAATTGTATTATTTAAAGTTTTAATTGTGCGTTTTTGCAATAGTTTTGCACTTGGATATGTGTCTAGTATATATTTAACAATTTATATTTTTAAAAATTAATAAAAAGGTCACTGTTTATGTACACAAGTTTTTTATGTTCTGCTCCACCACTTAAGTTACAGGTTAGCTTTGTAAACGTTTGCTTATTAGCAAGAGTAGCAGCATCTTTAAGTTTTCTGCGATAATTTAGGGCTTTCTTTCTTTGGTAAAAATATTTTTTTTGAAAGTGGATGCTTCCTCATAAAAAAAAACATTGCCTTTGGAGATACTTCCACTCAGTGGCGGCTCTTTAATGAGAGCAAGTGAGCAATTGCACCCCCTGGAATTATGAAACAAAACAAACCAAGCGGCGACTAACTGTGAAAGTATTTATTTATTATGTATATTATGTACTCATAGTTATTGACGAGGAACGTGGCACGCTAACAACGTACATACACCAATCGTCGTCACATCGTCACAGATATACTGAGCAAAGCCCAACTGTTGCTCTGTTAAGGCATTAACATTACATTGATGGTGGGGAGAACTGTATTTTGCCGTACTTCATTGTCGTATAATACATAACGTTGGAGCAACTGAACCAGACTGCTCTCGGGCGTTGTTACAATAATTCCGTGTCTTTTTTAGACAACAACGCGTTTCCGCGTTAACGTATAATGAAAAAATCGCAGTAAAAAATCTTAAACGGCCAACGCCTCAATTATGTTTAGAAAATAAACAATCTGTTAAAGGTAAAGACGTTATAAGAAAATTCAAAATGAATATTTATCAGAAAAATGACTGGATTTGTGGGTGTGAAATTAAAAATACTTTGTTTTGTGTTCCGTGTCTTTTGTTTGGTGGTGAACCGTCTTGGTCAAAGAACGGAATAAGAGACTTAATTCATCTTAGTGCTAAAATTATTAAACATAAAAATTCCGAAGGGCATTTGAAAAATATATTAGTCTAAGAATGTTGGGAAAAAATAACATTCAGAATGTTTTAAATTCATCATATAGAAAATCAATTCAACAACACAATGAAAAGGTAACAAAAAATAGGCATGTGTTAAATTTAATAATAAATTGCATTAGATTTTGTGGCGCGTTTGAACTGGCACTTCGGGGTCGTGATGAACAGCAAACGTCGAATAACAAGGGCATTTTTCGGGAATTGATAAATTTTACGGCAGAATTGGATAAATCGCTCAGAGATCACATCGAAGCAGCACCGGTTTTTAAGGGATTATCAAAAATGATACAGAATGAGCTGCTTGATGCAATGTTGAACGTGTATCATGAACAAGTTGCCAGTGAAATTAAAGCAACCGACTTCATATCTGTGATAGCTGATTAAATCACAGATGTGTCCAATCAGTTTCAGTTTGTGGTTGTTTTAAGATATATTCTGAACGCGAGACCGGTCGAAAGATTTTTGAAATTTCTTCTGCCTAGTGGACATTATGCTAAAATTCTTTATCTGCCTCCATCCTTAACGAAATTAGTTTGCTTATTGATGACCCAGAAAAACTGATTGCACAGAGCTATCATGGGACAGCAGTCATGAGTGGTGCTATTAACGGCGTGCAAAGACATGTCCAAGACCAGTATCCAAGGGCTAACTTTGTACATTGTTATGCACATCAGACAAATCTAATTATATCACATGCTACATCGAGCTGGAGTAATTGCAGAATTTTTTTGCCAATCAGACGGGATTATGTACATTTTTCTCCACTTCACCACAACGAGCTGCAAGATTGGAAGAATTCCTTCAGAGAAAAAGCTTACCTCGTTCTTCAAAAATAAGATGGAACTTCAATTCTAGGACAGTGAATACAATATATGAGCACAGAGAAAAAATAATTGAAGCTCTAGAACAAATCGAGGGAGAAGCTAGTTTACAAACTACCATTCATCGAGCTAGTGCCAATTTGCGAATTTTAGAGGAGGAAAATTTTATCTATTGGTTAACTTTCTTTCATAAAATTATGCCACATGTGGACATTTTGTTTAATCAATTACAAAATGTCAATACAGATGCATTAAAAATCAAGAATAATTTAGATAATTTTGAACGCGCTATTGGAAAAATTCGAACCGAAATCGCTGACACAGATAATCAGTTGGTTAAACAAAATAACCCAGAACTGACTCCTCGACCATCAAAGCGGCGAAGAGTAACTGATGGTAGCCAAAGAAGGAGGGAAACTATTGAAGTGTGCGATATTATTTTGCTAGAAATAAAAACTAGATTTCGGTATACAGGGCACTTAATATTAGCAAACTTAATTTCTTTTAAACAGTTCTCCTCCTTTTAAAAAAAAATTCCGGAAGATTGCCTTAAAGAAGCAGTAAAATTTTATCCATGCCTCAATGAAAGCAGACTACGAACTAAATTAAGCGTTCTATATTCTAGAGAAGAATTTAGGCAAAATATAGAAGTCGGTGCTGTAGGTCTGCTAGGTCTTCTGCTGGATGGATTAAGCGACACCTTTAATGAAGTTGTTACGCTTTTAAAAATTGTCATTACAATCCCAATGACAACGTCCGAAGCGGAACGTCAGTTTTCACGGCTGAAGAGAATAAAAACTTTCCTGAGAAATACAATGAAAGAAGAGAGATTAAATGCCCTTACTATGTTATCTTGTGAAAAAGAATGTATAAATGATTTCTCAAACTTTAATGAGAAAGTGATAGAACTGTTCTGCAAGTCAAAGACACGTAAAATGGACTTCGTTTATCGTCGGATGTAATTAAATTGTGTAGTGTAATATTTACTATTCCCTCAAAACAAACTCTACAATGAACAGTACCTGTCTGGAACAGTACGTCGGTGAAATTTATAAGGATTGGGTAAGCGTTTTTGTATTACACTTTTTAATTTTGAAATTATGCACTCCCTATGTGAACCACCCCGAGCCGCCACTTTCCACTGCCTTCCTATTTGATAGTGTCATTAACATCTTATTCTCTACACATATGTTCATGCAATATAAATTTTGTTTCGTTAAATGTGTTTACTTGAGTTAAAGGTTTACTGTTCTAGAGCAAATAATTTTAAACTTATTATTGATTATTATTTGATTAATTATTTGAGTTTTAGAAAGCGTAAGTTTGATATTACGTATTTAATAAGTTAAGTGGACATTTAACAGTTATATAGTATACATAAATTTGTGTTCACCTTTTTTATATGAATATGGTGAAACTGCTAACCTTCTGGGTAATTGGTGTGAACTGCTAGCTGATGCACTTGCTTGACAAACAGACGAGTTGTGATACAAATGTTCTATGTTCCACATTTAATACGGGAATATCTGCTATTGTGGCAGGGAGAAAACTAGGTACTTGTTCCTAGTAGAGGATCTTCTTGCTCAATATCTTCTTCATTAGAACTACTTCTTGATTGAGAGTTATCATGCTGAATTGCATCTGAAATCTGAAGTATAATAAATAGTAAATAGAGGCTTTTCGTATAATAAATTTAATTTCTTGTAAGAGACTGCTACTTCGCAGATCCTCATAGAAATTAAATTCGCTTTAAGGCACAGAACTAACTACAAATTCCCAGCTGCAAAATTCACATTTAATTTAACAAACTGTTATTATTATTCTATTATACCTAAACAGTTTATACATACGAACAATGTTAGCGAGATATAGCAAACGCCAATTAAGTTGGCGCGAGGAGGGGGTGCGCAGAAATCGTTTTTAAAACGTCTACCCCCACTACTAAAGTAATTGTCAGAATACATTTGTCATTGACGTTTGACAGAACATAATGTATTTGCTAGGGGATCATAAAGTGATATACGCTCAGAAGTTAGAATTATCTGACATTTGATGTAAAACCAAATACAAATCTCCCCACTACTTCTAATCCTGCGCGAACTTACCCCTCCTCGCGCCAACTTAATTGGCGTTTGCAATACATAAGCATATGGTCTCTCAAGTTTATATGGATATACCTGACAAACAATATTTAGGGTAGGCTGTCCTCTTCAAGATATTGTTATATCCTCGATCATCTTTATCAAAATATTTACCACAAATTCTATAATGTGTATATAACGGGTGTTCATTTGAAAAGTCAATCTAGTAGCATGTGATTTACTGAGAACATTTTTGAAGTATGTCGTAAATTAAAATTTACTACTTAACCTACGAAGTTGTATATTTTACCAGTTTCATACATACAAATAAATAACAAATGTGATTGACATTATCAAATGTCATGGATTTACGTTTACGGAACAACAAACACATACTAATATATATGCGTCTTATTCTATCAAAATTTCAAGGTAACCTAGATTGACTTTTCAAATGAACACACATGTGGTATGTTACAGTGGATTTTCTATTTTTATTTATATATTTACAGGCTGTTCCAAATTTCCGTAATCACTTTCAATTTTTTTTTTAAATAGATTGCTATACTTTCTTGTTATTATGATGATAGCCAAATTATCTTTGCAATGATATATGACAATGTGCACTTACAACTGTTAGTTTGGTTTTATTACAAATTTTGTTAAAATCTTGACAGCTGCAGCGTCTAACATTTTAAGTCTTGAAATGGGGAAGCCTGAAAATGGGTGCAGTGCCTCACGTATCTCTTTTGTTACCAATTTATGGACTAACACGTTATATGTTTTGAGGGTGAACAACGTGACAACATATACAGGGTGTTAAATATGTTGTGCCAAAGTTATCGAAGTTTAAAAGCTATTTTCCCTTTTTTTTTAATTGAACCGATAATTTTTTTATAAGTCAGCAAATTCCTTGTAAAATTGCCATTAAAATGGTACCAATAACATAGTACTTATTTCTAGTATTTTCGAAGTTATAACCTTTTAATGGATATACCTATGTTTATAATATTCAATATGCGGTGCTGCATCTAATAGTTGGTTGGTTGGCCATGAAATGATATTAAGCAAAAATTTCTGTGTAACCAAACGTCAAATATCTACTTAAAAATTTCCGTATAAAGTGTTTTTCTGTAGTTCCTCTTTGCTGATTGTTATAATTTAAGTTCGACTAATTAATTATCAATTTCCGTTTGTTCGTTATTAGTTTTTATCTTGTTGTCAGTTATATCGTTTTGTTGTCATTATTTTTTATTTACATGCCGTAATAGTTTATAGTTGTGTTTCTTTAGAATTAATTTTTCGAAAGAGGAGCTAATAGACATGGTATTTGTTCTTGGCGTTAGCAACAAAAATTCACTTTCAGCATCAAGAACATATGCTATAGAGTATCTTCACCGAAGAGCACCAGATATTAAGACGTTTGAAAATTTGTTGACAAGGTTTCTTCGGACGGGTTCAGTGAATTACGTCAAACAAGAATGAACTAAGACTATGGCTACACAAGATAATGAAGTGACAGTCATCCAGGCCGTTGTGGAAAATCCGCGCGTATCTACAAGGATAATTTCGAAAGAACATGGGATAGAAGTCATTGCTGTAAGAGGGATTTAAAAAAAATATAAATTTCACCCTTACAAAATCATCAAGGCTTATTACAAACGGATTTTGAAAGAAGACTTGTTTATTGTGAATGGCTACTTTTGCAATTATGGCAAGATCTAACTTTTCTAGATCATGTACTTTTCACAGATGAAGCAACATTTGCTAATTGTGGAACAACAAACAGAAAAAATTCTCATTATTAGGACACTAGAAACCCTCATTTTGTGCAACCCATTTTATACCAACAAAAATGGAGTGCTAACACCTGTGGAGGCATCATAGGAAACATTATTATAGGTCCATTCTTTTTTAATACTACTTTAAATTGTGAAATCTACACAAATTTCCTACAAAATAATTTACCATTGCTGTTAGAGGGCCTATCAGATAACGTCATAAGGGGATTGTGGTACCAACATGATGGTGCACCTGCACATTACGGTGCTGCTGCAAGAGCACATTTAGATAGGGTATTCACCAATAGGTGGATTGGAGAGGAAGCTTTATAAGCTGGCCACCGCGATCACCAGATCTAACCCCTTGTGATTTCTTTCTGTGGCCTACTGTAAAAAATATTGTTTACGAAACACCTCCTACAACGGCAGAGAATATGCAGCAACGAATCAGAAACGCTTCACTTAAGTGAAAACAACATGGCTCAAAATGTAAGCTTGTCGATGCAGAGGCGGTTAAGAGCATGTGTAGAGCAGAATGGACATATATTTGAAAACATTTTAAAATTTTGTTTTATTATGGAAAAATTACAAAATGTAATTCTAAAACTAATAATAAAGAATTAAAAAACAGGTGTTTGTAAAAGTTACTTTGTTTGATATCACTTCATGGCCAACCAACTATTAGATGCAGCACCGCATATTGAATATTATAAACATAGGTATTTCCCATTAAAGGGCTATAACTTCGAAAATACTAGAAATAAGTACTATGTTATTCGTACCATTTTAACGGCAATTTTTCAAGGAATTTGCTGACTAATAAAAAAATTATAGGTTCAATTTAAAAAAAAAAGAGAAAATAGCCTTTAAACTTCGATAACTTTGGCACGACATATTTAACACCCTGTATATGTTGCCACGTTCTTCACCCTCAAAACATATAACGTGTTAGTCCATAAATTGGTAACAAAAGAGTTACGTGAGGCACTGCACCCATTTTCAGGCTAAGACTTAAAATGTTAGGCGCTGCAACTGTCAAGATTTTAACAAAATTTGCAATAAAACCAAAACTAACAGTTGTAAGTGCACATTGTCATATATCATTGCAAAGATAATTTGGGTGGCTATCATCATAATAACAAGAAAGTATAGTAATCTATTTAAAAAAAAATGTTTCTATTTAAAAAATTGATTTTCTATTAACTCAAACAGTTTATCGAGCAAAACATAACAAAAATTAACTACCATGGTCCAAAAATATCGTTTACAATTTAGGTAATGAGAATTTTCTATGACGTGCCTTATGCATAATCTACTTAAATAATAATTTGTCATTGTAATTTTAAAATGTCCCTAATAAATCCTTAAAATGCTTTCTATTTAAGCAATCATTATGTTTGGCTTAAAAGAAATTTCGAAGAATATATCTTAATTATATTTTTCATTATCTCCATAATAAATGCGGCGCTGAGAATATTCACGAAGCGAGGTGCGCTAAGTTCTTCAATTGAATTTAGTAGAGCGAGATTATAACTAATTTACGCCACCAAGAAAATATCATTAATAAATTGCTAGTAAATTGAAACTAATGGATTTAAATGTATCTATGACACCCAAATGCTAAGAGAAAAAAAATTATAAATGTAAATGCTTTTAGGTAAACAATTTAACAGAGCTAATAAATGAAGAAAATAATGGAGACAAATTTAAAATGCTAAGGTTCTAGATATTTTTTCGAAAGGAATGATGGATTACCGGAATTTATCTAATTTTGCTTTATTATCGTGAGCTTTAGAAATTTATTTATTATTTACGAACTGTAATAAGAAAAAGCTGAGCGAGTATTCTAAACTTTATAATGTATAACAATAACAGCGTATTACATTGATGAATATTTCAAAACTTTTTCCCTTCCTGGAATACTGTTCGCTGTTTATTATGTATTATATTAATTCCATATACCTCTACTGGACTATTAAGTAGAGTGGACCAATTCGGAGCGAAAGCAAAGGCGTGACTAACGAATTGGTTCCCGCATGCGAAACATTATTAATATCTAGAGATATACTATCACGAACGGTGCTGTTATTATGTTAGATACAAAAAAAATGTAAGACGGTTTTTCTAGATTATGAAACGTTCTCGATGATACGTATAAAAAATAAAATCTAAAATTTATGTAATTAGACGATTAAAAAAAAACTTACCGTCTTATGCGTTTACCGTGACTTGAAAATCTGGAGAAGCGCGATGAAATATTGTTAACATAAGGTGCGTCTCCAAAGTTATTTCTCGAAAACGCGTCCGCCGTGAGGAAAATATGTGCTTGTATAAAGAAAACGATCGCTCCACATCTAGTGATGTGATGTTTGCATAATTAAAATAATCTTTGAAACAACTTAACACATCTGTAGACGAACCTTCACAAATTTGTCTAAGTCTGGCAAAATCTAAATCTTTATCTAAAACACTTTCAAACTTACTTAAAATACACTAATTTCTTCTATCGAACATAGCTGTGCGTATGTATCTTTCACAACTAGCACTGATTCCTGTAACGATAGCGAATAATTTTGTAGGTTTTCTAATGCTTGCACTATTCCAAAGTAATTGTTGTGAATAGTTTGTAAATCACTTTTAACCTGACTATTTTGAAATTGTTTCCGACTTTCTTCGATAGCGGCACTATCTTTCGGATTTAATAATAAAACCACTTTTTTTACATCCTCAAAATATTTATGATAGTAAAATGCCACTCGTAGCCATGTTCCCCATCGTGTCAGAATCGGCTGTGGTGGCTCAGGGGTATGGGGACACAATTCGTGAAATTTCCGAATACGTTTTGGAGATTTCAGGAATACTGCCTTTGTACTCGATATTAACGCATCTACATTTTGGTAACATTTACGGATCCGTTCTGCTACAAGATGTAGGGCATGGATTTTACATGTAATATGTAAAAAGTTACCACACTGTTCCTTAAGAGACCGACCTACAGAAAGCATGGTTGCGGCACCATCTGTCACAAACATTAAGATTTGATCTCTGGAAATTTCAAATTTTTCCAATGTACTTAACACCACTTTTGAAATTACCCGCGCAGTACATTCTTCTATTTGCCTGCTAGCTGAAAAAAATGGGGGTGGCGATTTCTTTGGTTCCATTTTACGCACCATAACATTAAGTACAGATCTTTTTTTGTTATCAGTTGTTTCATCCACACTCAACCACACTTTTTTATTTTTCAGATCAGCCTTAATTTTATTTTCTAAATGTACACGAACAGATTTTAAATAACGTCGTAAGTGGGTGCAGCTCGGTAATTCTACATTGGCATTTTTTTCAAGAAATGAAATAAGCGAATCATTGCGTAACAAAGTAAACGGCAAATTACACACAACCTCATTGTACACAAATAAGAACACTTCGTATTTTGTATCGGCACCAGTGTCTCTATCTTTATGCTTGCGCTATGCACGTGGCGTTGCAAATTTGATTTTGTTAAATGGTTTATATATATATTGCACACTAAACATTTTACTGTTACCCCATTGTAAGATAAACTAGGATGGTTCTCAATGAACCTATTGACTAACTTTGATGATAGCGGTTTTTTTACTGTACGCTCCTTCAACATTATTAAATACACAGAATACACTTTCCTGCTGCTATTATACGTGTACACACGATGACCGTGAACAACATACTAAATAATCGTATGTGCGATGGGGCACGCGGGAACCAATTCGTTAGTAACGCCTCTGCTTTCGCTCCGGATTGGTCCACTCTAGTAATAAGTAGAGACCAGAAACGAGAGGCAGATGACTCATCGCCCACGCGCGTACTATTAAAAATTTGTATTTTTAAACAGTTTTTAATTGTATCTATATAATTGGAAAACAAACGGGTGGTGATCTATAAAATACGAAATACATTTTTATTTGTTAATTTTGTAGTTCAAGTCAAGTAAAGGAATATTAATATTAACTAGCAATACTTTCCCAAGGTTCTCTTCTGTAAAATTTATTCTCTTTGAATGAAATATATCCTTGTAGATAGAAAACGTCCTTTCTACATCGCAACTGGTTATAGGTGCGTACTGGAAATATTCTATTATTTTCGCGCATTTTGCAGTTAGATGTTGTGGCATTGTCCCATACACAATTGCCGCAATGTTATTAAATCTGGATTTATATTAAACACTGCGTCTAACTTTTGCCGAAGGCCACATCTGAAGTCACTTATTATTAATAGCCACATCTAATGTGGTTAAACCATCATTTAATTTGAGATTTCGATTTTAAAAATAAGTGATTAGTTTTGGCAAATTTCCAAAGTGTTCCTGAAGAAAGAACAACTGATTTTTTAAATGTGGAATTTGTGTTTGTTCCTTGGACTCAGAAATACTCCGAGCATCGTCATTTAAACATGCAACGAAATATTGTAAACTACCGAAATTCTCTGGATGAAAACTAGTAGCTTCCGATCATGTCCCCGATCTAGTTATTACTGGAGAGGGAGGCAGTGACAACGATGTTAGTTTTTCCCTGTAAAGAGCTAATCTCAATGGTGCTTTTCTGAAAAATTTTTCAGAAGCGGATACAAGTCTATCAAATTCCGGAAAGATGTCTCTGATATATTCACAGATTCTGTGGAAAGCATGTGCTATACAAGTAATATGCAGCATATTAGGATATGTTTCCTGTAATAGTCTGCCTGTTTTTAACATATATGCAGCACTATCACTTACAAATAAAAGTACTTTTTCTTTGTACCTGTCGTCCGAATGAAGTATATTTTGAATATTCTCGTTAATGGTTTTAGCAACTGCTTCCTCATCAACTGTATTTATAAATTTTGTTGCTATTACATATGCGTTATATGGAATAGCTGGATGTAGTACACCACCTACAATATTTACCACACAGCGTCCTAATATATCGACACTTTCGTCGGCACTTATCCAGAGGTACTGATTTGAAGATGGCTTCTAATACGTTCTACTGCTTTCGTGTAGCAATTAGTAACATAGTATTTGCGTAAGGTGGATTCATCAGGAACATTTCGACCAGTATATGTTTGGAGAAATGTTTCGAAGGTGGGATTGTTATGTTTATTTAATGGAATATTTGCCGCCATTAAAGTTTCACACAGTTCTTTGTTAAAATTGTCAGATTCCAACGGGTCTAATTTCTGTGTATGTGTTTGCGATGCTAAGTGACGTTTTACGTGTGATTTCTTGGAATTTTTTAACGATATTTTACAGACTTATACAATCACACATACAATCACTTTGACCCTTAATCCAACTCGCCATTGTTTCACGATGCCATTCTCGACGTTGTTCCGTATCTTATCTGAAAAAGTATCTTAAACTATGTTCTAGATCTAAATAAATGAAAATTAAAAATGTATGCGTAAGTTATTGAAACTTAAGGAAATTCACAGGACACACTTTAAAATAATTGGAAGAAGTAGATTAGATGAAGCGATATTAAACAGGATCTATTAAAAAAATTACGAAGTATATAATTGACAATTAAAACAATGAAAAAAAAGAAACTAACTCACCGTACATACTTTATTTATCTTACGAAGTATAAACTAATAAATAAAACATATTGTAAAAACTCCTCTCGCTTCGATTTACGCCCATGAAGAAAGGAATTTAAGTGTAAAATTGAAGAAATTGCGTCACAATTCAACGACAAATAACAGATGTGCGATTAACCGAATGAATAGTGCTATTCAATAGCTGCGTGTTGTACTTAACGATGTTATATACTATTTATATGGTTCATCGTAATTTAGGTCTCTGGTGTCCGGTCCCTACTAATAAGTGATAATCACCTTTGTTCATTTTACCATACCAACCAGCTTTAATCGTCGATTGTATTGTGCGTTCAAAAAAACAGCCTCAGAGTTATCCATGAAATTTTCAGGTATGTCATAACTTAACCGCACCTTTCTGAATTGTCAAATGTTAATGTCATTAGTATCATCTAATAAGAACGATAACACGGAATTTTATTTATTCATGACAGGAAGATTATAACCTAAATTATAACGAGTCATCGAAAAAATTCATAATTGGAGTAGTCTGTGAAATTGAGTCGATACTTTAACCACTTCCACATAATGACACATTAATTGATGCTTGACAGTTTCATTTGGTTTCATTGTAAAAAAAGGTTACGGCATTGAAATGATACTACAACAAAAAAAAAAATTGATTTAATATCACAGAAGTTGTTGAAAATATTGTCCATTTACATCTAAACACAAACAATTTTCTTAATAAGAGTTTTGAAAAATTTGACAAAAACTTATAGTTTCGATGTCAAATAATAAATGTCATTATGTGGAAGTGGTTAAAGTACCAACCCAATTTCACAGTCTACTCCAATTATGAATTTTTTCGATGGCTCGTTATTATATTATAAACTAACCTGGCAGTTTTCTAACCTTAAAATTTTCTAAAGCCGTCTGTCATTTAGATGTAAGTGTCATTTAAGAAATTCATGTTAGTAAAGTTACGACATGCTTTTTGATGTTACTAAGACATCATGGCTCACTGGAGACAGGTTTTTTTTTGAACACGCGGTACATTGCAAATTGCCTGTCAGTCACATTGCCTATAAATTGATCCAAAATGTCGCGATTTGGCGAAATTTCGTTAGAAAATATTGATCGGGCAGTTAAAAATAATAAACTTCTAAATATAGCGCGCTCTGAAAATTCCGATTGGTCATAATTAGATTACGGAAAACGGCGCTGTCCCGTACCGGGTGTGATTCCCTGGTGGCGACAATATACAATCGATCAACTTAACATGTATACATATATGAATGTTATAGCGCGATGGTATTGATAAAAGTTGTTTGTTTGAACGTCTTCTAATGCAAACAGACAGAATTGTGAAATAAATTTCGCTAGAGTCGTAATAACGGCAATGAAATATATATACGGAAATTTATTTCTACGAAAATAAATAAAACACTGAAATTAAATTAATTTAAATTAACTTGAATTGAAATTAATTCCAAATATATATACAAAATGCATTTTCTTTATAGAGTGAAAAAATTCAAAATATTGAAAAAGTATAAACTTGAAATAAATTATATCATCTATAGTTAAAGTGAATGCTTAGTCAAACCACAGCAAACATTTTTTATTCACATTAATTATTGCAATATATTCTAAACTTTGTTCTGGAAACTGCGTTCTTTTATTAGACAGTATATGTCTTTAAATATAGAAAAACTTCGCTCAACAAGTGGCACATAGAAATAATAATCTCTAAATTTAATATATCTATCGATTTCCGTATTTTCATCATTACTACAAAGCCTTTCAGGACATTAAAATCAGGGCTACGAGCGAATATTGCATCAATCTTATTATTTAAGCGAACACCAAACACCAACACAAATAGTTTTAAAGTTATTTAGAATATGGTTTTATGTATGTATATGTTTTATATATACCTACAGTATATAATAAAATGATTATAAATAATCTGACTGAGCAGTAAAATTATCACATACTCAATACAGAAAAGATAACATCAAGAAAATTAAAACGGTCTTAACAGATAATAACTATCCAACATAACTTATAGAGCAAACAATTAAAACAATAATCCACCAAATATACAACACTGCAGGCACCAATAACAATTTAAACAATGAAACAACATATCACGATTCCATATGTTCCACAATTATCAGAAAAAATTAAATACACTTTAAAAAAATATGGTATAGCTACAACATATAACAATACTAATAAACATCTATTTTCAAAAGTAAAACCTAAAATAGAAAAAAATCGAGAAACACATGTCATCTATAAAATACCATGTCGCGATTGCGATAGTTACTACATAGGCCAAACTAAACAATATTTATCAAAAGAATACAAACCCACAAATACTCCAAAACAGACAAAACTGCTTTATTTACACACAAACTAAAACGCGATCACCATTTCGATTTTGAAAACACACAAATAATCAATAAAGAACAACACACAATGAAAAGGGAAATTAAAGAAATTATTAATATTAAACAAGAAAAAAATTCAATTAATAACAGAAGTGATCTAAAAAATCTAAGCAGTATATACTATAATCTAATAATGTAACGATCTGCAATTTACTATCAAGAACATATGTTATTATTATATAAATATCTATCATAGGTTATTTAAATATCTGTACACTGACTTATTATGTTGGCAGTTTCGTGTTTAGATCCCTGACTAGGCTGTCCGAGTAGGTTTCCTTGGTTTTCCATCTCGTTCAAGGCGAATGCTGACAGCTTAACATCTTAAGTCGCTCCACGGGCGCAGACATAATAATAACACATGGCTCACCAATCCCCCGTAATTGACGTCTGGTTGTCGAGTGTTCTGAGGCTTGAATTATTAAACTTGAATGTATGTTTAATATCTTAATTTTATCCATTACAACTACAGATATATAAGTTTGACATTGATATACTGTCATTTATATTTTTAATTTCTTTGAAAAAGGCACTATGGGCCGAAACATGTAAGAATATTTTAAATAGATACATATCAAAGTAAAACAGACCTTAAATCGCCGACTAATTTAATCTACTATAACATACAAAGGTCAAGAAATAATTATATATGTATAGCTAAAAGGAGACTTTATTGGAAGGAATAATATTCAAATATGTATAAATTTAAAACAAAAAATTTTCTATTTTTCGGTTTCGTTATTTTATATCAACATTTCTTGTTTCAATGCCATTAAAAATAAACACTAAAACATTGGGAATACCGCGAATTTTGTTCTTTTAGGTTATTATGCCTTAAAGTTAAAAAAGAATAAATTGCTTTGCTAATAAAAGTTCGTCTCATATGATTCTTACTTTAATTCATAGTTACTTTTAGCTACAAAGAATAGGTAGCTAAAAAGTAATTATGAATTAAAGTAAGAAATGAGAGTAAGATTTTCCACGAGTTAATAAATCATTAAAAACTACATTCAGCAGGATAAAACACAATCTTAATACGTGACTATTTACATACGGTTCTATATAATTTTCCACTATAAATGTTATGAAAGCCTCTCTGTTCGGAGAAATTACTCAAATTATCTTATATACCACACTCACGAAAATTACCGAGCCATGAAATTTAATCCACTAATCTAATTATCTCTTAAATTATATTTCTTACACTGTGTTTCTAGGCGATACTTTAAGGGAAATTAATACATAAAATTAAACAAGTAATTCATTTATTTACCAGGTGTATTAAGCATTTGTTAGCGTGTATACACAACAATTTCTTCTACTGGAAAACAATATAATATGCATTGATTAAGTTCTAACAACATTTCGAAAGTTTTCTACCAGGTAGTCCTAACTTGGGATTAATGTTGTGGTGCTAAGGGTTAACGTGATTAGGGAAACTGGAAAAGGGTTTGTAAACCTGTTGGCTAGAAAACGAATGAGGTCCGTATCCCCTTAGTTATCGATTTTGTACCTGATGAGAAATAGTATCGCATACAGAAATTTCATTTATTTCATTTCTCAATTAGGGATATTAATCTAGGGCGAATTATATGTGAATATAAAAAAGTACAATTTTTGTTAATATAAATTACGAGAGTATCTATTCATTACCTAGTTCACTACTAGTAATTAGAGTTCGGATTTTATGTAAAAAAACACATTTTTAAACAGGAATACCACCCTGATATTGTGGATGTATCCATTCTACGCTGAAATAATGCGATTAATGCTATAAAAAAATTACATATTTTGCATAAAATTAAGCTTTAGTTCATATTTTTAGTTTGTGTGCATAAAGTGAATATTTTTATTGTAATAAATAAAGTAGGACATCTATTTTTACATATAAATGTACCTAACACTTATTTAACGAAACATGTCCTCATTAATTACTGCATATTCGCATTCAAGTTTAGTTATGTAACATTACTCAATAAAATTATTATAAATAATCTGACTGATGGAGCAGTAAAACTATAACATTCTCAATACAGAAAAGATAATATCAAGAAAATTAAAACGATCTTAACAGACAATAACTATCCATCACAACTTTATAGAACAAACAATTAAAAAAAGAATCCACCAAATATACAACACTGCAGACACCAATAACAATTTAAACAATGAAACAACATATATCACGGTTCCATATGTTCCTCAATTACCAGAAAAAAAAAATATGTCGGAATTCGCTATGCGAAATAAAGTCAACTAAATCTCCAGCTTCGTTGAAAACTAGCTCCGCTAACCTTTTTTTAAGCCGTCAGTTGATTTAAGTCGCTCCACGGGCACATACAACAATAACTTATGGCTTGCCAATGCCCCCTGTAATTGGTGTTAAGCTATTCGGGAATGCTAAGGCATGGATGATTATTATTAAACTGGAATGTATTTTTGAATAATGTCATTTTTATCCATGACAATTTAGAACCAAAGCAATATACTGGCCATTGTTTTACGAAATCATCAGCCACTATGTTAGTTGATGCAGGAGGTGATATGCTATCATTAAAGCGACTTGGTGGCTGGCAATCTTCTACAGTGGTGGAAGGCTATGTGAATCAATCTCTTAAAAATAAAAATGACAACGCATTACGAATATCGGAGGCGATTACCAATTATCAATCTTCGTCCTCTGATGTACAGTGCAGTACTACAATTATAAATAACCGTTCATCACCATTAAGTAATAAGTAGAGCTGAGGATGTTTGCGGTACGGCAGGACCGTATGTAGTGCATCCCCACCAGCGTATAAACACGATGCAGCGAAACACTTTAGTTAGTCGTGAACTGGCAACGTGATCGTGTGTTGTCTTGAGCTCTATTTAATAAGTATGACGGACGAGCCCAAGCCAAGAAAGCGCCCATTGTATAACGACGTGAAGAAATTTATCCGAGACTTTCCCGATTTGTATTATAATGGAGCAAAAGTGGTTTGTAAATTATGCGATAAACAGTTACTTTGCTGGGACAAATACGACTATAAAAGACATGTTGAAAGTGTACACCACAAAGACAAAAAACATAATGTGCTGTCTAAAACGCAATTCATTTTCGATTTATTGACAATGCTACTCGTCTGCGATGTGCCAGTTCACCTGCTAGATAAAAAAGCCTTTCACGACTTTTGGAATAAATACAATTCCAACATAAAGCTACCGTCACGGAGAACGTTACTCACCTATTTACCAATTGTGCGTGAGGACATTGAAAACAGAATGAAAGCAGTAGTAAATGATAAACAGTTATGGGTATGTGTCGACGAAACGACAGATCGAAAAAAACATTCTATTGTGAATATTATAGTGCGTGTACTAGATCCTGTCAAATCAACATTTCCCATTTTATTAGCCAGCAAAAGATTGGAAAAGTGCACTAGCGAAGTAATTACGAAGGTAGTGCTCGATACGCTACAAAAATTTCAAGTTTCAACTAATCAACTCCTGATGTTTATGAGCGATGGTGCTGCGACAATGCGTTCTGTAGGCCGTTCTCTTAAAGCAGATTGTGAGAGACTTTTGCATGTGACATGTAAAGTTCATGCTTTACACCTTGTGGCACAAACTATTCGGCAATGTTATCCAGAGGTGGATGCATTAATAGCAACCACAAAAAAAGTGTTTCTAAAATCTCCCAAACGAATTCGAGAGTTTCACAGTCGGTGCCCTGGTATTCCCGAACCACCAGAGCCAATCCTTACACGTAGGGGAAGTTGGTTAAAGGCGGCATTTTATTATGCCAAGTATTTCCAACAAATAAAATCTGTGGTTCTACAATTCAATCCTGCCGAAGCTGTAGCCATTAAGGAAAGCCAGAGACTCTTTCAAAACCCTTCCCTTGATGCAGATTTACAAACTATTTATAACAATCATATAGGATTGTTTAACGCAATCGAGAAATTTCAAAATACTGCATTATCGTTAGCGGAGTCACTGCAAATACTGGACGATGTACACGCCCAGCTATGCGCAGTAAATGACAACAAAAATGTTAATGTAATAGAAAAGTTCAAGAGTGTGATAAATAATGATTTTGATTTTACCAGATTAAAACAAATTAGTAATGGTGCAAGTGTAGATTCGGTTTCTATCTATAAAGATTATTTTAAATGTGCGTGTGTTACATCCGTAGATGTCGAGCGGTCTTTCTCAAAATATAAAAAAATTTATTCATCACGGCGTACATCGCTCACCGCTACAAATATGGAAACGTATCTAATGCTACAAATTTACTGCAAGTCTTATCCACTTGGCGCTATGCTATAATAATCGTAAATAAGGTAAGTGTGTTATTTATATACAGTACACATAACTGACATACCTAAGTGATTTAAATAGCGAATGCATGTAAAGCAATAAAATCACGCATGCATCACCGATCGAAACAAGGTCATTATATTCGTGCGTTTAACTGAATACTATCCTGGCACACCGCAAACATCCCCAGCTCTAGTAATAAGGCACAATCGATTTACAATAATTGTTCAATTGTTATTAACAACTATTATAATAAAGTTTAAATAATTGCGATGTCTTTTATTTAATTGAAGAAAATGAGTGGGCGTAGAAAAAGTATAGTACGTTACACGAGTTGTGCGCCCATTACGCACTCGTGAAATTTACGCACTCGCCGCTGCGCGGCTTCGTGCGTAAACTTTTTCATTTCGTGCGTAATGGGTTACTTACAACTCTTGTTACGTAATATACTATTTTCTATTTTGCGTTCGAAATGAACTCATTATGAAACCCAAAACAGTATCGAAATGAGCTTCATTTGGATACGCTTTTTTTCATTTTTCAATGTTGGCGTTGTTGGAATACGGAAATAAATATCATTGCTGTCATTTGATTTTAAGAATTTATGTACATTTGACAGATATGATATATGTCCTTATTTTACACAAACAACGTATGTTGTATACAATTGACAACAACATGTATATGTTTCTACGTCACTCATGTTTATATTTTTAAATGAAATATCAAGTAATGTTAACGAAAATTAATAAATAATATGTAATATAATATACTTCGCGGATAGCAAGATTTAAATTTGAAAATGTCCAAGTATCAATGTGACCAACTGCATGCTTTATATAAAAATTAAACTCTGAACTTTCAAATTAAATAATTCCAATTTAAGCAATTTATTAATGTAAAAAACGCAAAATAGAAAAAATAGTATAAAAAACTCGTTTCATAAGGCCTTTTGCCGCACTCGCTCTTTAGAAAACTCGCCGCTATCGCGGCTCGTTTTCTAAACTGATCTCGTGCGGCAAAATGGTGCCTTATGAAACTTGTTTTTTAATATACTATTATATGGTGCCAAAAATTTTAATATCGCATTTTATACTGTTGACTAATTGACTCAGTAAACAATTCCCTTTGAATCAGATAATCTGGACACTGAAATAAAGGATTATTGACGTCAGCGTAACCATATACGTACTTGAACCCAAAAAAAAGTTGAGGAACTAGTTTATTGCATAATGCCCAGAAAAAAGGTAAATATAATTCATATGAAGCAAATGAGAGTGGCGGATAAGAACGTATCAAGCGAATAAAAGTTGTGTATTCGAGACCCCCAAACAGATCCCCCAAAAATCTTAAAAATTATGTCAAGTACATTTTGTCCTTCTTATAGTTTCTCATGAATGGATTGCGTAACTTATTTTAATTCCTTGTATTTATGTTAAAAGTTGGCATATTTACTTTAATTGCATCATAAAATGATTTTCTGCTCAATTAATTTTTTAGTTAGAAATAAATATTTAGAGGTTAAAAAAAATTGAAAAAGAACAAAAATATTACTGAAGAATTTTTTTATTCCATGAATAATACATTTTATGGCATAAGTTACTTTTATTAAGCATATGAACAGAATACAATCATAATATAAATAAAAACATTATTCTATTAAACTTAATTAATAAACTTAATAAAACACCTTATATTTTCACAAAACAATAGTATATTTAACTATATGTACATTTCATGTGCACTGCACACATCATCAGTAGATACTATTTAAACGTATTATTTTCAAGTACATGTATAGTAAAAATATCTATTTTGGGTAGGGGTGTAAAAAATTTTTTCAATTACAAATTGTTAAAAAATGCAAATAATCGGAAAGTATGGTCGTATATTGTAAAAACTAAACTCTATTGAAATTCTAAGAAGGACAAATTTGGGAAGGACCGTTACATATGAAAAAACAAGACATCTGACTGTGTTGAGTTATATTAAATAACAATATAGTAACGTGAAAAGGATCTATTAATTATTAGATATTGTTGGTATACAATTTAAAACTTTTAAATTGTAATTTCACAAGTGCTCAACATATATTACTACAAAAACATTATTTTTGAATTAAAAATGTCTATTCTAATAAATACTAATAATAACTACATGTAAATATGAAAAATATTACAATTCTATATTCTAGCTAAACATAATTTCTTATTACATGTCTTGGTAGTTGGCGAATGTACATTTCTCTTCCGTTTCTTGATACTGAAATCGCCAACAACGTCAGAAACATCTTCTGGTTTCAGAAGGGAGATCGTCTTCACAGTTTTGATAGCGTTCCTGTTGAATGGTCTCGTTGAATCTTGTCTGGTCACCGTCACACCTAACGCAGGATTCATTAGTTGGATCATTCCTTCTTTCTGTTTCTTTTGAAGAAGTACCTTCAGACTTCCGCGTAAAATCGGATCTCCTAAGCACACTTCTTTGCATTTCTTGTACGCTCTGACAATACTTAGCAAAGAGTCATTGTCTAAATACCTGCAATAGAAATAAAACACATAAGTACATATAAGACGTGAACAGAAATAAAATAGCAAAATCATTAAGACAACTCACCTCAAAACTGCGGCAATCATCTCGATGGGTAGATCCGTCAGTCCTGGTCCGGCCATCTGGTACACTACTAGTGGTAAAATCTCGAACAGCATCTTCGTTTTCTTAGTTATGTTGTAGTTAGTAACAAAATAAGAACTGATTCAATTGGGAAAAATACGCAGCATTTATACCCCATAAAATCATCAAACCGTAACGGTTCGGCTTCGTTGAACCGTAAAAATTATGGTTATTGGAGTTTTAAGTGAAAGTAATTTGAATTTTCCGGGTTTATAGTCGATTTTTCCTTTTTTCTAAATGGTTAAAAGTCTCTTGATAATTTGGATTTCTATATTGGTTTGCTATTTATTAGAACAGATCCTGCTTGTTTACTAAGAATGTTAGACTAACTTTCACGCAGGTATCTAATTTTTAATATACCTTAAATTAGCTATGGTCGCCAAATGTTCCTAAAAATAGGAATCGGCACCAAATAGTTCACGAAACGTTGGTCTAAAATTTTTTAAGGCATTAGTATGGAACCATGTATTGTAATTGTTCCATATAAGTTAATTCGTGTTAATATTAAAGCAGTGATGCACATACCGCGGCCCACTGTCGATATTCATGCGGCCCGCCAACGAATTTTAAAAATTCTTCGAAAAACTACAAAATGTAAAAATCCATTCAAATCAATATTTCTTAACTTTTTATTTTATTCTAAGTTTTGTAATTGTTAGTAAGATATGTATCTTTAAGTACCTACTACTTTCTTGTTCAGGTTTACTACGTAGGACAGGTATGCTCCTCGTCGTTCCAAGCATATTGTTACGAGACTAGAAATCTGTCGAACCAACTAGATTACTCGAAGATTCGCGAAACACGTCAGTATTATCCCCGAACAATGTGGTAGGTTCTCGATGTTAGGTAACTCGTATAAATACAACGCATCGCCGGTTATCGGGGCAGTTAAGTTTTAACTACGGACAAGCGAACGTTATATTGTTTGAATTGTAATCTGTGAAGAATGAATATTTCATCGTTCGAACTTGGCATCTACCTACGCAACAATATAATATCAATTTTAATATGGATAAACCAGGCCCCAGTAAAAAAAAAACATAGTCGTAAGGTTGAAGATGAAAATCGACAGTTTCAAGATATCTGGACCGAAAAATACTTTTTTATTCCATCGCGTAACAAAAGTATGACATTATAGTATATATATATAGTATATAAGTATATGACATTAATATACTGTCACTTAAAATTTAAAATTCTTTAAAAAAGACATTAATTGCCGAAACATGTAAGATTATTTTAAATATATACATATTAAATTAAAACAGACCCTAAATCGCCGACTAATAATAATACTATAATATACAAAGGTCAAGAAATATTTATCTATATATATATATATATACACACACACATATATATATATATATATATATATGTTTTCTTTCAGGTTTCCGCGGGTAGCAGTATGTGTTCTAACTGGATTCCGGGTTTTCGTCCGCGTTTCCATTGTTTGGTCTTTGTAAAGACCGGTGTTGGTTTCTGGACGACGTTTCGGCAAAATCACCTTTGCCATCTTCAGGTCTGCGATAACTGTCTGCTTCTGCTTCTGGTTACTCGTAAACAGTTTACGAGTAACCAGAATATAAGTCATTATACAATAGTCGTCATAATATTTGAACATTATTTAAATAATCGTAATTAATCTTTAAATTCTTAACTTAACGCGATAAATAATAAATTGAAGTCTGAAATAGCAAAATATAATAAATTTGTAAATAGAGAATAATTAAATTCGGTATCGGAATAGAAAAACTAATTAAGATTTTACAATTACGTTACGTATATTACTCATATTATACAGAATTTATGTTGTTTTGAATGCTATTTTAGGGTCATAACTGCCCCACTACATTATATATATATATATATATATATATATATATATATATATATATATATATATTGGGCACATGATTATTTACCTTTTTCAATTTCTTTTGTTATTGTTACCCTTTAATAAATAGTGTATCTGTTGGGTAATAAAGACAGTATTATTATTATCATTATTATTATATCAATATCCCCTCGTATGTATCCTCAGTTTGCATCTTAAATATGTAGTTTTTATCCACCACATGAAGCCATTGTATGGCGAAACAACATTATAGCGGTTTCAATAAATATTTGAAACGATCAATTTATTAATTATTTCTTCTAACGTTATTTACGGAACTGTTTCTATTCATTACTAATTCAGTTTATTTACTCAGTATAATATGCTTAATAGGAAAATTTACTTTAACTCAAAGATATCGCCAAGCAATTTACAAATACATCCCAAATTTTTATTCTCGTAAAACTGTTAACAATTGGGTATTTATGCATGAGATTAGAATATACCACAAAAACGAGCTAAATAATTATACAAATTTAGAATTTCAACTGCCGTTTGAGGGCAAGATAATTAAGGGAAAGTGATAATTAATAATTAAAACGGTAGGCATATAGAAACAACATAAATTCCACAGAAACGTTCACGTCAGATATAATAAAGGAAATTAAAGGCAGTATATTTGAGGGAATTGCTATATCCGGATGAACTCAACCTTTTTGCAAACAACAAAATTATTGTAAGAAATGGCTTAAAATAAATTTGAAACAAATAAATTGTTTGTAGAGTCCTTAGATTACAACCTTATAATAAATATCATTAATTGTAGTTGTATAAATTACCAACAATAATGACCATAATTATAAAAGATGTTGAAAATGTCCACCCCTTCTTCCAAGCATTTTACGCACCTCCTCCGAATGCTACTAAATACATTTTGTACTATGGGACTATTTCTAATTTCACTAATTTTATTTATAATTCTGTCTTGGAGATCTATATAATCTTGCACAGGTACTTGATAAATTGAATTTTTTAAAAAAGGCCATAAATAGTAATCACACGGTGTAAGATCACAAGATCTTGGAGGAAATTCATGATCGCTGTTCAAACTAATTAAACGATTTCCAAACACTTCTTGTAACATATTCATTGTTTCCCCCGCTGTGTGAGCTCTAGCACCATCTTGTTGAAAGTATCCCAAAGCTAGTTCATCATCGCGAAGTTGATTAAAGAAAGGCAATAGTATTACCTGTCGATATCTTTCTGCAGTCAAGGTACCATTAAAAAAAACCAATAATCCTTCTTCTACTTATAGCGCACCAAACACCAACTTTCTGAGGTTATAAAGGAGCTTCAACATAAAAATTATTGGGCTTTGTATCACTCCATATTCTCATGTTTTGTGAGTTAACATATCCACTAACACGAACCATGCTTCGTCTGAAAAGAAAGTTTTGTCTAGGACCTCATCATTAAAATTATTTGTAAACCATTCACAAAATACTACTCGTCGCGGATAATCAATATCGAGGATTTCTTGCAAACACGTTATACGATATGGGAATAACTGTAAATCTTCTTTTAAAACTTTATGACAAGAACCATCTGACACCCCGGTTTGTTGAGCAAGAGTTCTTACTGAAGTTTTAGGGGTATCAGTCATTATTCCTCTAACATTCCCAATCACTTCTTCTGTCCGGACTTTTGGTCGCACACCACTCTCTTGGCGTCCCACACTACCAGTTTGTGGAGCAATTCTGGTTAGTGTATACTGAAAAGTATTATAATCAAAAGCAAGGTTGGGAAATTCTTCCAAACAAGCTTAAATTGAATACTTCCACTGGCCATCGATCTTTTGACCATTTCGAAAATATGCTTCAACCATGAATGCTTTGTGTACGTTAGTAAATACCATTTTCAAAATTAAAAAATATAAATTAGTATTTTCGATATTAGATTCTGACAATTTTTGACAGACAACAGTTGACATTTAATAATTATTACAAATCAGATACTTAAGTAAAGATATACGAGTTTTTGTTCAGAGCCCACTTGACTTCGAATGTTTCTGAACACCAGTTACAATATAGCATAGTATCGTTTGAAAATTGTCAATGTCAAAAATTGTTATTGTCATAATAATAATAATAATTTCATTCAATTTAAAGTCAGTTTCTATTTTATTTATTAAAAAAATGATTTGGTTTCGTTTACTAGTGAAGAATATGTAGATATGCATTTAACCCACGGGGAAGTTAATTATCATGCATTAGCGGAACAACGTAGATATGCAGAAAAGTTTCCTAATAGAACGCATCCCACTCATACAACTTTCACCACCCTTCACCAAAGGTTGCGAGAAACCGGATCGGTGTTTGCTAAAAAAGAGAAACGAGTAGGCATCCCGTTGTAGTTGAGGAATTCGAAGAAAATTAATAGATTTTGGAGACAACTCAGAATTAAGTGTCCGTAGATTGTCGGCGATGCATCCAGAAATTTGCAAATCGTCTGTTAATAATATTCTACGTAAAGAGAACTTGTACCCGTTTCATTTCCAAAAGGTGCATGCTATGTCGGAGAGGGATTTTACAGTTCATGTAGCGTTTTCTGAATGGTTAAGAAAAAAGAAATTTGAAGATTCAAACTTTTTTCTTATATTATATTTTCCGATGAATCTAGTTTTACCAAAGACGGAATGACTAATTTACATAATTCTCATTATTATCCATACCTAAAGAATACTCCCCATGTTGTGAAAGAAACTAGACATCAACATAGGTTTAGTATTAATCTGTGGATTGGTATTGTAAATAACAATCTAATTGGACCTGTAGAGTTGCCCGGTCGATCAACAGTGAAGTGTATCTAAATTTTCTTCAGAATATTTTACACACATTACTAGATGAAGTTCCATTAAATATTCGCCAAAACATGTGGTTTATGCATGATTCATGAGTCTTGAATTTTGACTTGTGGTCGAAGATGCCTCCATTTCCACACCGTTGTTATGTATATCCCAGGGTTGTGATGTGTTTGTGTCTGATTAATATCGTGTATTGTGTTTTTTGCGCGGTCATGTGTTTTGTATGTGCAGTCTGTGCGTCAGTCGTGTTTTTGCGTTTAAGTCATGTGTGTTTGTTTGTTGGTCATCATCACATTTTTTTTGCGTTTCAGTTGTGTGTGTGTTTAATGTGTTTTATTGTAAAGTGTTATTATTGCCTGTGTTTGTTTTACGAAGTATTGTATTTGTTCGTTTGTTGCGTTAGTCGAGTGTAGTGTTATTAGCATATTGCCTAAGGCAAGTGCTAATTCGTCAACTGTGTTATGTGTTGTTTTGTTTTGTCTTTGAGTCCAGGGATTATTTGTTGGGGGTGGTGCTGGTATGTATTTAGGTTTGGGTGCGGTTTTGTTTGCTGGGTTGTTAGGATTGTTAGGACAGTTGATGAATGTGGATAGGTGAGGACCACCGCAGTTTGCGCACTTTGGTGGGGTTGTTTTAGTCTTTGTACATAAGTGTGTCGAGTGTTCGTCGCCGCATTTCATGCACTTGTAGTTGATGTGACAGTTTCTTTGATGATGTCCGAATGTCTGGCATTTGTGGCATTGTATAATGTCAGTCCGTTTATTTAAAGGTTCTATTTTGATTGTAAGTCCGCAGCAGTCGCGTAAGTTGTAAATTGATTGGTACTCTCTCGTCAGTTCGATTAATGCCAGTGGTGCAGGAATGCCGTGTTTACCGTTCATTCTTTTAATTTTTAATGTCGGGTAACCTTGGTCAGTCAGATCGTCGGTGATGTCAGTGTCTGTGATAAAGGTAGGAATGCCACGCATAACTACCTTTAATGTCTTCTCGCTTCTTAGTTGGAATGTGTAGTATTGTATTTGTTCGTTGTCGAGTGTGTGTTTAAGTGTACGGTAGTCATTGTCAGTTGTCGGTTCGATGTGTATGCCTTGTCTCACTAGTTTGTTTTCTACAGTGTTAATATTGTTTGTTTTCAGTATGTGTCGTATGTATGCCCATTTGTCTTTTTCTGTGATAATTATTGGTGCGATTTTGTGTGTTTTACGTGTTTCTGTTTTTGTGTTATGTGTGATGTTGGTTTTGTCACTTACCCTGGGTGTGCTGTTTGATGTAGACGGTTGTGGAGTGAACTCGGAGGTTTCCTCTTCCATTTTTTCCTCGGTTTTGGTATTGAGGGCGTCGTAAGAATTTTTTATTTCAATTGGTGTATTTGCGTGTTCTGTTTTTTGTTTCTTCGCTGTTTTCTTCGGGATTGTAAACGCGTCGGTGATTATTGTTTCGGTTGTCGGTTTTGTTTCTTCTGTGTGTTCTGTGTTGAATGTAATTGTTGCTATCGGATTGTTTTCTTCTGTGTGAGGTTTATTGAATGTAATTGTTGCAAACGGATTTTCGCGATCGACCATAAATATTTGCGATTGTTCGCGCAACAGACGTTGTATTTCTTTTTCGTCGGTGGTGTCTTCAATTATCGTTTTGGCGTCTATTAATTGTTGTTCTGTGCATCTTCTTCTGAATGTTGGCCTCAGCGCCATGTTGGTGATTTGAATCACGTTATCTGTTCTTTCTCCGGCCATTTCTTCCGGGTTCGTATTTACGCCGTATTGACGTAAGTGCTCTCAGCTGCGATGTTGCAAGAATGGATATCGCAGTGAGGTGATTATGCATGATGGGTGTCCGGCTCATTTTAGTAGAATTGTGCGTCAATACCTGGATGATACTTATGCAAACCAGTGGATAGGTAGAGGCGGACCAGTACAATGGCCAGCTAGGTCTCTGGACTTAAAACCCTTTGATTTTTGTATATGGTATATATATATAGGGTGAGTTGTGAGGACCGCACCAAACTTCCGGAATGTATTGTACTCTGAAATATATTTAAAAGAAACCCATATCTTGTTAACTGATCTTAATTTGTTTTCGAGTTGTAGCATCATAACACTATTTACAAGCTAAACATGTTTTAATCTTATTGTTAGAGTTATTATAATAAATTTTAGAAAATTTCACACGGGCCTCTAAACATGTAATTGATCGTTCAAGAAGGGCGCCTGTTGCTCTTCTGATAGCTTCATGTCTTTCTTTGACATCAGCTGCGGTATTTATAATTGGTGCGCTAGATTAATGCATCTCTAGTATCGACCTTCACTTTGTACACTATATTTTTAAGCCAGCCCCATAAACAATAGTCTAATGGTGTTAGGTTTGGAGATCTTGGAGGCCAATTAATAGGACCACCGCGACCAATCTAAACGCCTGGAAATCTTTCGTCCAAATACTGTCTAATCTAATTAGCAAAATGTGCTGGTGCTCCATCGTGGTGAAAATACATTCCCATTCCGATACTTAATGGAACATCCTCTAGAAGTGTTGGTAATATTTTGTAGAAAATACAAATAGTTCTTTCCTGTTAATCGATTCTCAAAAATGTGCGGGCCAATCAAATAATTATCAACCATTCCACACCATACGTTTACCGAAAACTTGAAAACTATTTTCGACAATTGCATGGGAATTGTCCTCTGACCATACGTGGACGTTACGAGTATTATTAATGCCGTCACGATTGAATGACTCTTCATCGGTAAAAGGTATGCGCGATACAACTCAATGGATATTATTTATCCATCCTCCTAATGTAAATGTTGTACACGCTGTAAATGGTACGGATATAAGCCTTATTATTATTTTTTGAGGAATGCCCAGTTGAGTGCCAATTCTTCTTAAACTGGTAGTTGGATCATCTTCTACTAAACCTTGAATATATCGTAGTTCTCCGATGTGAAAACCGTAGCCGATATTCTTCAACACATTATATATGTGATTTTATTTTTGTATGTTTTTTTAAAATCTTGTGTGTACTCTATTGCAATACAAATGCGGGGGTAGCTATGGTTACGAGTTCAAAATGTCTGCAATGAGTTCAGACAGAAGGAAAATATTTATGGACGGATCAGAAATTCCTTAAACAAAAGAATTACATTATGTCTTCCAACCAACGGTCATCACGTGGAGAATTTATTATAGGTAGTTTAGAATTAAATACTTATAAAAAGCTAGTGTCAGTATGTATAGGACTCCTGACACCTCTCTAATCTTATATACAATAATCACTGGCCAATAAACATAGAAAGTATAAATTATCATTTGTAAATCATGTACCAAATTTGAATAGTAAATTAAATGTAGTTCAAGACTAATTGACCAAAAAATGTCTTGCGCTATGCACGTGGCGTTGCAAATTTGATTTTGTTAAATGGTTTATATATATATTGCACACTAAACATTTTACATTTACCCCATTGTAAGATAAACTAGGATGGTTCTCAATAAACCTAATGACTAACTTTGATGATAGCGGTTTTTTTACTGTACGCTCCTTCAACATTATTAAATACACAGAATGCACTTTCCTGCTGCTATTATACGTGTACACACGATGACCGTGAATAACATACTAAGTAATCGCATGTGCGATGGGGCACGCGGGAACTTATTCGTTAGTCACGCCTCTGTTTTCGCACCGAATTGGTCCACTCTAATTATGATGAAAGATGTTGTACTTAAGAGGACACGATGCGTAAAACAAGTATCTGCTTAAGTGACCTGCTTAAGTTATTACACTGCTCTAAAGCGTTAGTTCATGATATACTCATAACAAAATTCGTAGTGTTTGGCGGACATTTGTGGCACACTTAAATTTATTTTTGTTAAAAAGAAAGGATAGTCAATTACGTTAGAAATAATTTTGTACAAAAACTTAAAAATCGTCAGTGAACACGCTTCACTCGTAATTTATGCGCCAAATATAAAGAATACCGGATAATCGATCCATACTTCAGATTGCTTATAACAAAAACGTAGTATAGTGGTTTTAATACAAATGATTTTTTGTCGTATTAATGTTGTAGTTACTAATAGGATTTTATGCTTATACCTGTCTGTTTCCAACTTCTAAACAGCACGAGTATAGAGCACCGTTTCAAGAGGTCCTATGAGTTAGTTACGTGAATAGTGCTATTGCAAAAGCAATGTAGGGGTGTATATACGCAGAAAGGTAGAACAGAACCGTAAACTAAGGAATACCAATGGGTGAACTCTTAGATCTTAATGTATATTAGATAGTTTAGCTAAATTGTAAGTTAGTCAAAATAGAGACCAGTTTCAATAGTCTAAGAGTCCGCAAAGGGGTTTGTTAAAGGGGAAAATTATATCATGAAGGATTAGATTGGAAGAAACAACTTTGTTACTTATTATGGTCTGTATTTAACAGTCCGCAATCTTTTAATGAAATAAAAGTGTAGAAATTTAACATTTGTCTTTCAAAATTATCACTTTTATTATATTATCTTATTAATATATTCAATACATTCCATAATGTCAAATAAACATGGAATGTTCCATATACAGGGTGATTTTAAATATATGCGACAGACTTAATGGACTGATTCCTAGGGTTATTAGGATCATAAAAGTTGATATGAATGTATGTCTTAAAAGGCTTAGTTTTAAGTAACGGAATGTTTAATAGCAAATTAAAAGTTCATACAATAAAATGTACTAATACAACAAAATGAACTTATAAAAATTGTTGAAAATAACCGCCTTGAACTGGAATGCAAGCTTCTATCCTCCGTTGCATTGATTGGTGAGTGCGTTCAAAAATACCGGGGGCATTTCGAATTGTCTCAAATGCTGCAATAACACAATTCATTTGTTATAGTATAACTAACAAGATTTCATATCAAACTTGTCTCTGTAAAAATATTCGTTTTGAAGGGAAAATATTTATGTGTCATTTCAATATTATTGTGTCAAAGTATTGTAAGTTTTCTAAAACAATTACGTAAATGCTAGGGTCTTATCAATGGTAATTCACGTGCAGCTAGACGTCTTTATGAAGAACTAAACCCGAACCGTCTCATCTCGCATCATTCGTTATTTGCCTGTTTTCACTAAAGTCCTAGTGAAATGGGAATTTTTATAAAACATACGGGTGATAGCGAGCACTCACAGTAAGAGCTCCACAAGTGGAAGAAATAGTGCTAAATTGCTAAATGAAATTGAGGACCATCCTACTACAAGCATCAGAATAACTTCCTCTGCTTTAAACATAAGTCGGTCCACAGTTTGGAGGATATTCAACAATCAAATGTTGTATCCATATCACATACAACGGATACATGCACTTTTGCCAGCAGATTTCCAACAATGATTAGCTTTTTGTTAACGAATACAACAGAAAATCGCAGTAAATCCTCAGTTTTTGGCTCAAGTATTCTACACCAACTAGGTTAATTTCTCCAGACATGCTATTAGGTGCTAACACGTCCATATTTTTTTGAAAATGAGGTGAAATGGAGAAATGTACCGCCACTTTCTTGAAAAGGAGCTACCAGTATTGTTGGAAGAAGTCCCATTGCAATTAAGATTGCGAATGTATTTTATGCACGATGGTGTTCCACCATATTTCAGTTTAATTGTTCGTGAGTTTTTGGACTGTGCGTATCCAAATCGGGGAATAGGGCGAGGAGGTCCACAACCATGGCCTCGGTGATCTCCAGAATTAAATTCTCTAGATTTTTTCTCTGGGATCTTCTTAAATCACTAATTTATACTAATCCCATTGAAAATGTTGATGAACTGAGAAATCGTAATGTTGCAATAATTAAGAATTCGAAACATCGGTATTCTTGAACACTTACCACTTACCCATCAATGCAACGGAGGATAGAAGCTTGCATTCCAGTTGAAGGCGGTCATTTTTAACAATTTTTATAAGTTAATTTTGTTGTATTAGTATATTTTATTGTATGAACTTTTAATTTACTATTAAACATCCTGTAACTTTAAAACTAAGCCGTATAAGACATACATTTATATGAACTTTTATGATCATAATAACTCTAGGAATCAACCCATAAAATTTGTCGCATATATTTAGAATCACCCTGAATACATACGAGGGTGGTCTGAAAATACAAAAGAAGATAATTTATTCCAGTTTTTTACATTTATTTTTCGACGTATTCACTATAATAGGTCGAATTAAACGCCGCAAAATAATCACTTGTTGCTGCAATCACCTCCTCATTAGATGAAAATCGCTTTCCACCTAGCAATTTTTTCAAGTTGGGAAACAAGAAAAAGTCAGACGGGGCTAAATCTGGGCTGCAAGGTGCATGACGAAGTATTTCGAATCGCAATTCAAATAATTTTGTTGCGACAATATTCGATACATGAGCCGACGCGTTGTTATGATGAAACAAAACTCTCTTTCGTGCCAAATGCAGTCGCTTTTCCTTTAAATTTTCAGTCAGTTGGTCCAATAACGACGCGTAGTACTCGTCTGTAATTGTTTTGCCGTTTCGTAGATAATCTATACAGACAACGCCACAAGCATCCTAAAATATGGTAGTCATAACCTTGTTAGCTGATGGAACCACTTTTACTTTCTTCGGTGCACTGCAACTGCTTCTACCCATTCTTTGGATTGAACATTTGTTTCGGAGATATAGTGGTGTATCCACATTTCGTCAACGGTAACATATCTGCGCAAAAATTTGAAGGGATTATGCTTAAAAACGGTCAAACAGTACTTAGAAGTTGTTACGCGCATTGGTTTCTGGTCCACACTTAGCAGACGCGGCACCTAACATGCTGAGAGCTTTCCCATACCCATGTTCATGTAAGATATGACCAGCACGTTCTTTAGACATACCTATAGTCTGCTATCTCACACACCTTTAATCGACAGTCATTTAAAGCAAGATCATAAACTTTGGTGATCATCTCGTCAGTGGTAGCCTTCTTCGGACGCCCTGCTCTCGGTTCATCTACGGTGCTCCTACGGCCACGTTTCAATTCATTCGCCCAGAAACAAACTGTCTTAAATGATGGCGCAGATTCGCCGTGAAAATTATCCAACTCTTCTTTAACTTCTGTGTTTTCTTCCCGGCAATATGGAAGTGTTTAATCACAGCACGAAATTCTCTTTTGTCCATATTTACAAAACCACGTAACACGTTTACTTTAAACAACTGTTAGAGACAACGGATGCAACGCTTTTAGCTCAAACTTTTACAGTTGTCTTCTAACATATGATTGGTTTGACAGATGATACGCATATGTAGATTATCGCGCCATCTCTGTGTTCGTTACGTCAATTATCAGACCTTCTCGTACATATAAAAAGAAACAAAACAACAATTATAACAGGAAACGGCACTTAGGGGTACATGACGTATATACCAGGGACGGAGTGAGGACATTATGGATCTCGATTTAAAATTTTTTACAAGCGAATCAAAATCCATATGACAAACAAGTACTTACCAAGTAAGTATAAATACATCTTCTCCATAAGGAATATTGAAGGATTTATTAAACATGTCATACATCTTGGCTATTCATCTTTATATCCAGAGTTCAAATGATAGTAAATAATAATATACAAGGTGTCCCGCATCGTTATGTTCAAATTTTATGTGTAAAGTAGACTTCATTTCAAGTAACAAAAACGCAAAACTTGTATATCCATTTTTATTTGCTTCAAAGTTAAAGATCTATGAATGTGCTTGTCAGATCATGAAAAAAAATGTAAACCTAAAGTCAATAAAAACTGATTTTATTTAAAAAAGTTCAATTAATAATATTTTCGAAATGTCCACCTTGTTGAATGCAGACTTGTGCCAGTAAGCCAACAGAAGAAGTACTTATTCGAATTTCATACTTGTTTTGTCGGATTTGCTCGGCAGCCAGGTGAATACGATCTAACAACTCTTCTCTTGTGTTCGAAACTTGCGCGTAGACTAAATTTTTCATGTACCTCCATAAATAAAAGTCAAGGGGATTAAGATCGGGAGATCTGGGTGGCCCTGCAACAGGACCACCTCGACCAATTCATCTTTGATAATTGACGTTAACCCAATTTCGGACAGCAATTCCGAAATTTGGTGGTGCCCCATCCATGTGAAACCACATGTCTCGTCGAACATTCAGTGGGACATCCTCTAAAAGACCTGGCAGTTCGTCAATAAGAAATCGAAGGTAATTGTCCGCATTTAACCTCCCAGGAAGAACGACAGGACCAATCATCAAGTCATCGATTAGGGCCGCCCAAACGTTAATAGAAAATTCATGTTGACATTTAGATGGGCATATAGCTTTGGTATAGACTTTCTGATGGGCACCTCTGCAGATTTCTCAGATTTGTAACACTACATCTCGTGAACGTAGATTAATCTGTCCAGAGGACTGTTCTGCAGAAATTAAAATGAAGCCGTCTTGTGTGACTGTCTTAATATTCAGGTAGAATAAACTAGACGAGCATAGTGGTCTGCCGCAAGCAAGCCGTCTCCTGCGATAGTAATATGGATATAAGCCCTCACGTTTTAAAATTCGTCAAACTGTCGTTCGTGGCACTCCTAGTTGTCTAGCGATTCGACGTACACTGAGAATTGGATCCCTTGTAACAATAGCTACTGTTTCTTCCTCTAAGTCTGCTGGCAAATTTACTCCTCAGTCGAAGAGATAATCACGCAGTCCGCATTCCCGAAATTGTCTGTGTACTTCCAGAAACGTTCTGTAATGACGAATGCGCCTATCGGGAAACCGATGTCGGTATTCAATAACTGCTTGACGTGCACTGCCGTTACAGTAGTAATACACAAAATTCATGTTCCCATACTCTTGAGAAGAAAATCGGTAAGGCATTTTGAATAAAGAAAACGTGTCCACTCACTAATAAGCTGTTGTATGAACTGAATGAAACGTAATGTAATTCTTTATTAAAAAATGCAACGTTAACAGTCATCTGAACATTTGTTCATTGTATGATATTCATGGTTCGAAATAAGGAAGAACCTTCTTTTTTCATAATCATAAATCAAATTCCAGTACTCTTTTTTGTAGATCTCCAAGAAATTACTGTATGCACTACGACAGGTGTTTATTTATTTTAGGATAACATTTTATTATGCGACGTTAACAATCACAGTCCTGTTATTGAATCGTATAACTTTTTTTAAATAAAATCAGTTTGTATTGACTTTAGGATTACATTTTTTTCCATGATCTGACAATCACATTCATAGATCTGTAACTTTGAAGCAAATAAAAACGGATATGCAAGTTTTGCGTTTTTGTTACTTGAAATGAAGTCTACTTTACACTCCTAGAATTTGAACATAACGATACGGGACACCTTGTATAATAATTATACCTTATACTCCCATGTTAGTAACTCAAAAATAGGTATAAAACCCCTTACCACAATTAATAATCGTATCCTAAATATGATTTAGACAACTAAGTTGTCATCATCAGTAGGCAAAACTACTAATCAATGTGTCGCACATGGGGCATAGTAAAGCTAACACATATAAACGCGCAATAACTTAACACGGCGTCCACGTATACACTAACTTTAAAATAAAATTCACAGACTAAAAATTACGACAAGCTTACCTCGCTTAAGAAAACGGCATCACATGTGTTTACTATCCATTCTCCGCCTTCGACCTTTTCTGCCTCTTTTCTAAGAATGGAAAAAGACAACTATATGGAATATTACCGTTGTCTGTTGTTCGACAATAAAGCTATTGGGTGATGATTTTCAAAGCTCTCATTCGCTCCTTTCTTATGTATCGGTAATATTACGTCTTGTGTCAGGTCATCAGGAAAATGACCCATTTCTAAAGAGAGGTTTATCATGTATGGTGATGATGTACACAGAAATTTTATCCAATTCTATTGACACGGTCACTTTAAGACTTTCAGTGATGCTCACGATTTTGTTTCTATCAGGGTGGTAGAGTAATATATTTGCGACACCGATGAGCGACATTTACAATACGCTACAAGCTTTGTTTTGTAAAAATTATAGCTACTTTTTAGGTATTAAACTATATGCTAGCAGCAATTAATATCTCGATGCCGCAAAAGACTTCGAAACCGCCAAATTGTCAAACTTTTCTATTTATTTTGGAAATAATTCGTCCGCTGTTTTATTTATTTTATTGTATACTAAGCCTCTTATATTTAAGTGCGTACCGTACGTGTGGTATTGATTTCTTCAGCTTTTGTAGTTTTGTGTATACATAGAACGCGAGTGAGGTTCGTTTTCTCTTATACTCCCTGTCCCTAATATTTCTACACCGTCTGACAATATACATATCTCTAATACTTGTTCCTTATACACTCAACGTCCATTCAAAGTAATTGTTCAATCTCCATTAAAAATTATTACATACTTTTTCTTCGGTCTCCTTTATTTAGTTGAGGTATACATCGCATGTGTTTTACAGCTATTCTTTACATATATTAGATAATATATAGGTAACAGTTTCCACAGTTTCTCGTCTATTCTTTGCTCTTTAACTGTATGTAATTAATAAAGGGATGTGTCGTCGTTTGTTTTAGACGTACGAAGTACATGACCATGTTTGGTAATATTTAAAATTATTCTGTATTATTTAATATACATTATAACGAGCGAATAGGTCTTTTCAATCAAACAGTCATGCATAATTTGCTTGTTTATTGTATTTAGTGATGTATTTTAAGCGTTCTGCATGGATTAAAGGCAATTGTAATTTAGAACTGGCTAATAGCTCCAATAGACAATGGCGTAGGTTCGATAATAAGTGGTGGGGCGGCCGTGGTGATACAACCTTCAGTATTACTTCGATCCTGTACGAGATCTGTTGTATATACAAGTATGCTACCTTAGTAATTTAGTAGTTTTACGTTTGTTTCAATAATGTCGCGAAAACGACCAATATCGGATACTGTCAAAAACTTTATAGTAAAAATGTTGGATTTATGATGGCGTCGAAATTCAATACCTACTTTGTGATATCCCTTTAATATTACAGTCTAAAAGAAATTGTCAACTCAACGTCAATACCAAGCAACATTCTTCGATAAAAAGTGGTGAACGACACTATGAAACATTTAAATTTAATTTATGTTACATTTATTTTATGCAATCTACCGTTTCATTTACTAAACGACGAAGCATTTGTCTTCTTTTGGAACAAATACGCGAAATGTAAATTACCAAGTCCGACAACGTTACGAAGTTTAGCACCATCTGCTCCTAAACATATTGAAAGAAGAATTAAATCGGAAGTGAAAGATAAAAAAATGTGATTATGTGTGGACGAAACAACAGATCTTAAAAAATATTCTGTGGTTAATGTAATGGAGCTATTTCGACCGTCATCCTCTATCCTACTCGCCTCCGAAAGAGTCAAAAAATTTGAACTTTCAACCCAGTAACTTTGATTGTTTATGAGTGATGGATTGTTTTAAATATGCAAATATAACATCGCTAGAAGTAGAGCGGTCGCTTTCGGCATTAAAAAAAAACATTTATTCCGCACCTCGAACTAGCTTGACTGAAAGAATTGTGGAAGCATATCTAATGATATTGTTATGGACTGATTTCTCTCGTCTGTTGTTTGTATGTTAGCGTATATATATTTTTGAGATGTCTGGTATTTTGAAACCGTTTGATTAGGCCTATCTGTATTAATTTGTTTCCTTGTCGATTACTTTTGGATTCTTGGGTATGTATCGTGGGAAATTCCATATGATAATTATTTCCCCGTATCAGAGATTTGTCTAATACTTTAATTTAGTCTCTTAAACATCTATTTGAATTGTATTTGTATAGGTATTTAGATTTTTCTATCTGTAACATTTGAAATGTCATCAACTAGAGCTACTGTTTTCTACATTTAGTTATTTCAATACGTACTAAATCTATATTGTTATTTACATCATCATACACTAAGGATTTTGTTATTATATTGTTCTTCCTTTGGTTAGATTTTAATTACTTATTTCCGCAGCTTAAGACGTCAGGTTGTGCAAAGAACATCTTTTTGTGTATAGCATATTTTTTTTTCTAGTTTTTTATCTCATATAGGATTGTCTGGAATATGGCCTTTGTTTTCTGGTATTTCTTTGGTGAATGAAATTTGTGTTCGGCAGTATATTCATGCAAAATCTTATAAACACTAGCTTCTGATATTCCTGAAAAGAAACATCACCAAAGTGAGACGTCGTTATTTTAAAAAAAATATCATTAAAATATACCTGCTGCTTAACTATGGTTCATAAAGTAATAAGTTTTCAGTTCAAGGTCAAATTCGAAGCATATGATTCAAATCAGTACTGCAGAGTCAAATGAAGTCAATATTCAATAGCGGAAACAATCGTTTGTCATCATAAAATATAAACGTCATGTTTTGCAATACGAGTATAACCAAAGAAAGCATATACATAACCTACATGTCAAAATAATGAGTAAAGTGGGAACATGAATAGTTTAAAAGTATTGTTTCTTTTATAGTTCTGTATAAATGTATTCTATCCAAGAAACTATGCCGAAATTATTACTTTAATATTTGAACAAATTATTTTAAATGTTATTTCTAATTATAAACTCACGAAAATATTCGACAAAAAATTTATTTAAAAAGAAATAGAAGTCAGATATCAATAGTGAAATGCATAGGTATTGAGAAGATCTTTAGTGTTAAAAATTTTTGCATTATTAAGAATGACATACCTACCGAAAACATTTTCTTGCACTATATTTGGGCTAAGAAGATTGGGAATGTATTAATTTGACATTTAATATTTTATTGTTTCTTAAGAAAATAATGGTATAATAATTCGCCTTGCAGATAATACAATCCAAATCTATATTATCCTTTATTAGATGAAGATAATATTTAACAAACACATGAGGATTTTCTGATAACTACATTTGATAATTTTGCAAGTTAGTACACCACCAATAAGAAAAAAACAAACTGTACAACACCAATAAGAAAAAAACAAACTTCAATCAAATAAAACTTTGCCACGAGATCTTTATCATGTAATGTTTCGTTGAACCAGTGGCAGTAATTTCTTCGCTGCTTCATATTATGTGCATGCAAATGATGCACATTGATGGTTTTTATGGGAGTATTAATGTTACCATTTTAAACTTCTACAAAATGTAAATACAAAAATATTTTGTCAAAATAAGATAGTTACCTGGTTATTAATGTTTAGTGAACTTTTATAGAAGTAAACTTCCCTGTTTCATCCAAATAAAACCTCAAAAATATTACTTGTATTATTTGCAATATGTTATTTTTAATGTGAATGGAGTATATATTACAAAAATAAATGAAAACTAGTCAGTTTCTGATTCTGACTCAGAACTTGAGTCATTTACATTAATTATTATTGGAGCAATCTCTGCCCTAGAATCTCTGTCCTCGTCCTTTGGAAAACTCGCCTTTGGCTCGTTTTCCAAACTTGGCCTCGTACAACAAAACATCGTCTTATGACACTAGTTCTCTAATATACTATTGTTGGATATTAAGCAAGTGAACTGAGAAAGAATAAAATAATAGGAATACAAAATCGAAACTGTCAAAACATACAACTCGATTGATCCTATTGTAAATGGTCATGCAAACGAACAAATAGTAAGCGGTTATCTTACTTATGACGTTCAAGTGATGCATTTCTCGTGGGCTGTTGCTACAGTATCTCTTGAGCGATTCTGGTATAGCTGCAGAGTGCGGGATACATTTTAAATGAATGAGTCTGTATAATACGAATTTTAAAATAACTAAGATACGAAATTCTTCTTACATCGAACGGTTGTTATACAACTTGAGTTGACACCCCCTTGCTAATATTTAGATGTGCAATGTTATTAACAGTGTTTAACTTGACTAAGTAATTACTTAATTAGTATAATTTTTACATTTATATTTTAAGTTACGAAAATAATTTGAACAGCGAAATTTGTTTTTATCGATTAAGCAAAGTCTGTGTAATATGTAGTGTGAAAAGAAATATCTGGAACTTATAAGGCAAATTTAATCTAATCTTAAAATTTAAATACAGTTCTCATAATGGATTTACGCAGTTTAGATTTGGATAATGGCTCTTCTATTAATATCTTTATACATCGTTTTTTGATTGAGATGTATATCTTCCACGATTGTGTTCGCTTCTATGTTTATAAGAATGAATATTTTTATAAACACAGTTGTTTCTGAAGAAATGTATAATAATAACAATCTTTCACTACGGCTTTAATATATTAATTGAGACAAACGTGTGCGATAAAATCCTTTTAGTAAGAGGCTGTTCGGTTTCTTTTGAGCATACTAACGTAATACACATAATAAATGTCGCATTTGTCGTATCGTCCTTTCTACACACAAATATATGTATAGAGAGAGATGCGATACTTCGTCCGTGTAGAACAGAATCAGACTAGCCGTCACATTCACGGTTTCGGACTAATTGAAACATGCAAACTAAAAAATATTATACTAAAAAGCTACTTCTGCATTACATACTTTATTCCGAATTCCTTTTTTATCATTACACATACATATCTATAGGTGTAATTCTAAAAAAAAGAATAGTCAATAGATAGGTGGCATAGTAGGCAACCAGTTATACACCAGTGAAGTATTTTCCTATTGCTTAATCCTTAAGTTAGCTTGCCATAGAAAGAAAATTAAATTCTTTTAATGTCAAATATTTCTGAATCTTTATTCATACATTAAATACATTTTATTGAAAAATAGATAATTTATTTAAAACGCGAATAAATACAATAAAGACGAAAAAGTCGAAGAACGGTCTGGGCTTTTAGAAGTAGCCAGGCATTTTGGAGTATCGTGCAGTTCGGTGTTCAAAAACCCTGAAAGAATGCAGCCATACAAGATGTCAAACCATAAAATCGATAGTGTAAATCGAGGATTTACAGAATCGAAAACACCGGCAGTATCGATAGTATTTCTTTAAGATAGTAAAATTAGTATAATGTATAGAATCCACGGTTGGCTCTTGGTGAAACATAATGAATAATTTACTAAAGAAAACACTCGGTATATTTGTTTCAAAAAATATATTTATTAGATCTCTAACATATGTTTCGACTTTTCAGTCATTATCAAAGAGTTTTTAAACTAAAATAAAAAGTACACTTCTACCACTATTTATGAGTTTTTAAAAGACTTTATTACGGCATCAATAGTAGGGGTGTTGAAAAAATCCAGCTGTGTATTTGTGACATGTCTATTAAGATTTATGGCTTTTTTAATTTCTAATATTTCGAGGAAGTCGAGTCTTTTTCCTTTATTACAAGTATGTAAAAGTTTAAAATTACTGGTATTGAACAGATGTGTATGTTCAATGCAATGTTCCGCGAATCCCGTAATCATATTACCATAAAGAATAGAACTTCTATGCTCTTTTATCCGTTCTTTTATTGAGCGTCCTGATTGGCCGATGTATATCGCATCACAATCACTGCAACTTAATTCGTACACACCTGACTTATCACACAATTCTGTTTTTTCTTTATTATTTACTAAAATATTTCCTAGATTGACTTTATTCACTTGGATGCCATTTAACCCTAATTTATTCAGTTTATTAGAAACTTTATTGCTAACCCCAAGTATATAGTTGAGTGTGTGAAATGTTTTATTCGTTTTTGTATATGTGTGCCCGTAGTAAAAATTCTTCGTAAGGATAGTACGTTGTTCTTTGATAATCATTTTATCTATAAATTCTGTTTTATATCCGTTGTTTCTAGCTATTGTTTTTATGGTGGTTACTTCTTTTTCGTAATTCTCATTATTTAAAGGGAAATTAATCAGTCTGTGTATAAAACTATGAAAGGCTGCCATTTTTATATTCCATGATTGACTGGAATTTGCCAGGATTACTGTATCCGTTGTAGTGGGTTTTCTAAATATATCAAACTCGAATCGTTTATCCATTCTTGTTAATTTTAAGTCTAAAAAATTTAGCGTTCCGTCTAACTCTTTTTCTATAGTGAATTGTATATTATTGTTAAGAGAATTTAAATACTTGAGAAATTGGTCTAGTTGTCTATCTGTGCCTGACCACAGGCATAAAATATCGTCTACATATCTGCCCCAAAAGGAAATGTATTTTAATAGTGGACTGCGGTTGACATTGTTTATGTGTTTAAATTCAAAATCTGCCAAATATAATTCAGCGAGCAACGGGCTTAGCGGGCTACCCATTGGTAAACCGTTGGTTTGTGTATAAAATTTGTTATGAAATTTAAAATAGTTTTGTTTAAGGCAAATATTAATTAAGTTAAATAAAGTATTTTGTGTTACGATGTTCGGGATAGACTTTTGAATGTGATTCTTTAAAATTGTTTTTAGTTCCACTATGGGGATGGATGTGAAAAGACTTTTTATATCAAAGGAGACTAATTTCATGTTAGGGGTTAAAACAATATTCTTTAATTTGTCTATTAATTCAAAGGAGTTTTTTACTGCTTTGGGTAAAATTAGTGTATCAAAAAAGGTAGAAAATATGAAAGCATTGATAACAAAAAAGTACAAATAGATTTTACCATTTTATGAGATTATACAAGGTGTCCCGTATCGTTATGTTCAAATTTTAGGATTGTAAAGTAGACTTTCATTTCAAGTAACAAAAACGCAAAACTTGTATATCCATTTTTATTTGTTTCAAAGTTACAGATCTATGAATATGATTGTCAGATCATGAAAAAAAATGTAATCCCAAAGTCAATAAAAACTTATTTTATTTAAAAAAGTTCAATTAATAATATTTTCGAAATGTCCACCTCCTTGTTGAATGCAGTCTTCTGCCCGTAAGCTAACAGAAGAAGTACTTATCCGAATTTCATACTTGTTTTGTGAATACGATCCAACAACTCTTCTCTTGTGTTCGAAACTTGCGCGTAGACTAAATTTTTCATGTACCCCCATAAATAAAAGTCAAGGGGATTAAGATCGGGTGATCTGGGTGGCCATGCAACAGGACTACCTCGACCATCCAATTACGGACGGCAATTCCGAAATGTGATGGCGCCCCATGTGAAACCACATGTCTCGTCGAACATTCAGTGGGACATCCTCTTTTTAGAGGATGTCCCACTGAACCTGGCAGTTCGTCAATAAGAAATTGAAGGTAATTGTCCGCATTTAACCTCCCAGAAAGAACGACAGGACCAATCAACAAGTCATCGACAAGATACGAGGGATAAGCTACAATTATTGAGAATAGAAAAATCTAGTTACCTATAAAAAACAAATTGTTGTTTATTAAATAGTGCATTATATTATTTGTCAAATGCAGTTTAGTTTGTGCAATTCAGTTGAATAGTGTCTGAGAAATAACCTACAGAATATACTTCTGTTATCGAAAAAATGAAATTATCTCGAGAGAACTTTCGGATAATGATTTACTATGATTTCAAGAAAGACTTGAGCGCGTATGAGTGTGACGAAAATTTAAAATCGGCATTTGGGGATCTCGCACCATCATTGGCTACTGTTTATACATGGTATAAAGAATTTGAACGAGGTTGTAACTCGGTTTTACACAGAAAAGGAGTTGGCCCTCCTTCAACTGTTGTTAATCCCAAAAATATTGCTGCAGTGAAAAAGATGGTGGAAGAGGACAACCGCATTACCTATGCAATGATAGAGTCCAAGTTGAAGATTGGATCCTCGCAAGTGAGATCAATATTGCACGAACATTTACATTTGGAAAAGGTTGTTGCTCGGTTTGTTCGCATTCGTCTGACAGATTTACAAAAAGCGGAACGTGTTGGAATTTGTCAACAAATTTTAGATATGTTGAATGCTGGAGGCTAACAAATTATTTCTAGAATTGTAACTGGCGATGAAGCGTACATACCGTTTTTGATTTTCCCACTCGCCAAGAAAGCCGAATCTGGATACGATGGTGAAAAAACAGCGAGCAATGAAAAAATGAAATTAGAAGATCAGAAGACAGTTACCGCTAAATGGTATGTTGAAAATTGTTTGCCTACTGTGTTCAGTAAAGTGCCAAGAAAGGCTGAACGCTTTTGAATTATGGAAGGAAAGAATGGTTAAGTGTATTATTGTTGATGGCAATTACTTCGAACATATTCAAAATAAAAATTTCGAAAACTTGTATCAATCTTTCTATTCTCAATAATTGTAGCTTGCCCCTCGTATATATATATTTCGTATTGGTAAACCACACAAATTACATAGTACGTCATTGCATGCGAAACATATTACGTCAGACATTGTCGAATTTTCGCAGAAACTTCGTCGACAGATTAGGTTAATGCGATTTTAAGTTAGGTGACCGTTTTGAACATCTGTTCTAATACAATTATTCGGAATTGTTATTTAGCCATTTTTTTAAAGATAATTTTTTATTTAATTCTCTTGAGCTTCTTGAAAACTTATTTAGTTTTTAGAAGGGCTTTTATCTTATATTATGCTATAAATATAATACGGTTATTTTGTCTCTATACAACCTCGCTATTTTTAATTTAGAAAGCGATAATTAATATTACGTAACATTATTACAGTATTTGGTTTTCGTAAGGAGTCTAGACAAAATTTGTTACGTCTCTCTGTTAATAAGCATTGCAAATGCATCCGACACTTTATTCTAGTGTATTATGTGTGGCGGGCAATATCGTACGTAGACGAGGTAAGAAAACGACACTGCTGCGCTAGACGCGTCTCCGCTGCTTTATTTCTCCGATATGTTTATTGAATGTGTAGTGTAGCATTTGATTGGATAATCATAGGTCAGCATAAGGATAGGTCAGATATAGGTGCGGTATACACATACGTATGATTGGATAAGCAATGATACGTCAGGAGTAGGAGTGTATTTCAAAGATGAGTGATAATTAGAGCAGACCAATTTCCGTGCGCGCCATGAGCGCCGGTATGGGAGTGTAATTCGTAATATATTTGAATATGCGATAGAATAGGGACGCAACATGAGCTTGTTACCGATATAAGTATAGAAGTAGATACATTTATTCTATCAGAAATAACTAAATATACATTTAGTTTTCTGCTATAAAAGTAATATGCATAAACACACGAAAAATAAGAATAGTACATATTATAGCAGCATTGTATGTACCTATAAATAAAATGGAAAATGTATGAAATCAGTGATTGTGTGCACGACAGAGGATTTAAAAAAAAACACTTATCGTTTTAAGCGTCTTCCAAGGATTGACAAACTGGAGAAACTCGATTGTATATTTTCAACATCAGGTGCGTTTCTAAGGTTATTTCTGAAAAACATGTCCTCCGTGAGGAAAAAATATGTTTATATTCGGAAAACGAGCGTTCTACATCTAGTGATGTTATATTCGCATAATCAAAATACTTTTTTAAGCAACTTAACGCATCTGTAGACGTGCCCTCACAAATACGTGTTAAGGTGTCAAAATCTGCGTTTCTGTCTAAAACACTTTGAAATTTAATTAGAACACTTTCACTTTTTGCGTCTTCTACAGCACACAGTTGTGCGTGAACATCTTGAATGATTTGCAGTGATTCCTCTAACGACAGCGACGAATTTTCTAATTTTGTTATGCTTCTTCTAGTCCCAAGTATTCTCACGAATACTTTGTAAATCCATTTTAATCTGGGCATCTTGAAATTTTTTCTGGCTTGTATTGCTAGCTGCACTTTCTTTCGGATCGAATGAAAAAACCACGTCCTTAATTTTTTCAAAATGTTCATGATAGTAAAACCCCGCCCGTAGCCATGTACCCCAACGTATCAGAATCGGCTGTGGTGGCTCAGGGGTATGGGGACACAATTCGTGAAATTTCCGGATACGTTTTGGAGATTTCAGGAATACTGCCTTTGTACTCGATATTAAAACATCTACCTCTGGATAACATCTACGAACCTGTTCTGCCACAAGGTGTAGAGCATGGAGTTTACAAGTAATATGTAACAAGTTAGGACAATATTTTCTAAGAGACCGGCCTACAGAACACATGGTTGCGGCACCATCGGTCATAAACATTAATACTTAGTCTTTCGAAAGTTTAAATTTTTCCAAAGTATCTAATAGCACCTCTGAAATTTTTTCGGCATTACATTGTTCTAGTCGTCTGGATGCTAATAAAATTGAAGACGTTGGTTGATGTGGTTCCATATTACGCGCCATCACATTAACTACAGATTGTTTTTTGCTGTCAGTTGTTTCGTCCACACATAACCACAGTTTTTTTATTTCTCAGTTCGGCTTTGATTTTATTTTCAACCTATTTACTCATTGATGGTAAATTCCTTCGTAACGTTGTCGTGTTCGGTAATTTTTGATTCGCGTATTTATTCCAAAATGAAATAAGTGAATCATTACTTAACAAGATAAACGGCCGTGTACACACAATCATAGTTACACATAGTACATGTATAAACTGTTGTCGATTAATTTTGTTATTATTGTGCTTCAAACTGCTTACGTGTTCTTTACAATGTGTTTTTGACCAACACATTAGATATGTATTGCACACTAAACAATTAATTTTTGAGCCATCGTATATTAAGTCCGGGAAATCCATAATAAACTTATTCACTTCGTCTGACAACAGTCGTTTTCTCGATTTATGTGCCGACGACATTTTAATATGTACGTATGATAATAATGATAAAAATGCACAAATGCTGTACAATAATAAAAAATATTCAGAGAAATCAAACGCATAATTCCACCAAAACGAAAGAAAAATCTGTGTATTTATAAATAGCACAAACCTGTGATTGCATACATGATTAAATTCCGGTGATGTACAAACGCTACATCAGGGAAAATAAAAACGAATGAAAAAAAATTAAAACTATGCTAACGTAACTAAATAAAATGCTGCACTTGAGGAGTGAATTAAAAATATTCTGAGAAAGCGGACACATAATTCTATCAAAGGACAGAAAAAGCTATGTGTAGTAGTAAATTGCATAATCCTGTAATCTTGATTTCAGGTGAAAAAGTACTGAGACAACCGCTACATCGAAAAAAGTTTGTAACAAAATAAAAACGCAATTCTATGGTATGATAAAGAATACAAGAATACATATGAGTTGAATAATTTTTTACAGGTTGTGTATACTTTGCCATTACAATCGATGTTCTTCATATAATTACTCTGCACATCTATCATCAACGTATCTGATCAGATTGGGCACAGACACGCCTGGCGCCTGGTGCTATAACCGTCCCTTCTCTTATATTAGTCTACTGGTGGGGTATCGTTTACCTCCCCGCTGTTCTGTCACCCCAGTTCTATACGGTATATCAGGCCACGCCTGGAAGCACTGATTTCGTGCAACATCGGCTGACTATAGGACGCTCATCTATACGGTATACATAAGAAAGCGCGTGTGTTCGCATATTTTGGTTTCCCTGGATATTTATACTACTAGTTAATATGTTCTATAATTGAAAAAGTCTGTAAGCGACACATTTTTATATTTTATCTTATGTGACTTGTTTCAGTTGGTAAATTCTCTCCCCCATCCACTAAAAAAAAGCCTTTTTCGACATTAGAACTATAATAAACGTAAATATTAAGGTCGATAGATTTTATATAATATCCCGCGTGCTTTCGGAAAATATCTAAACATTGTATTAATATACTTCATCAAACTAATGGGAATTTGGATAATGTTTCTTTGGCGATTAAATCTATTCGTAAACTACGCTTGTATTTATTAGATCAGAGCGACTGGAAGCTTATGAAGTTTGGTCAATGAAAATTCTAAACTTACGAAAAACTAATTAAAATTTAAACAATTTTTGTTGGCGAACAAAATAAGTTAAATTTATATATATTTAAACATTTATAAAATGTAAATAAATTCATACAATATAAATGTAAAGTGTATAATTTCGTTTTTTTTTTGAAAAAGTATTAATTATTCATTAACCCGAGAATATAAGATTACGATTTTAACAATTAAACTTTTAAGCATTCTATAAAAATCAAATTTAAGATATACAGGGTGAGTCAATATTCAATACCCAGCCCTACGATATATGTTCTACAATTAAAGCTAAGATTAAAATCAAGAGTACTAAAATCCCGAAAGCGAAGCCGTTTTTTTGTAAAATTGAAATAAAAAATTAACGAACCATTATCTGAGGGCGGTATTGACAAAACCATGCACAAGTGGAATTCGATTTATAGAAGGCAGATTTATCCCCAGGGTCCATAAGCTGAGCAGGGTGTTTGAATTTCCCCACTCTATCCAACGGCGGGCCAAAGCTGCGTGGTTGATCCGAATTGCCATGGATTTACTCGATTTGACATTATGTGTCTTGGACTTGCATTATTTATTAACTATTGAAATCATTTTTAATTTCAAAATGGCAGGGTATACTAACAGAGAACAGCTCGACATGATAAAACTTTTAGGCGCTTGTTATAATAACGTCCACGCTGCCGAGCGTTTGTAGTAAGAACGATTTCCAAACCGCCGTCATCTAGATCACAAAACAATCCAAAATGCGTGTTGTAGAGACAAGATGTATCGCTCCAAAACGTTCTTTGCACGATTGACCTCGAAAGCTTACATGGCGACAGCAAGAATAATTATTGCAGAATGTCGAGAATAACCCTTCCACCGGTATACGTTTGCTGTCAAGAAATAAGAATCACACACAATCCTCTGTTCATAGATTTCTTCGAAGATACAATTTGTATCCATAGCACGTACAACCTGTTCAAATGCTGATCTATTGAGAGTAAATTTTTTCACGTGGTCATTACACAAAATTCAGAGCAATCCTGAATTTTTTCATAATATTTTGTTTACCGAATAACTTCATTTCAACCAACCAGGAGTTTTCATGCCACAACCTTCATTATTGGGACTATGAGTATCTTCACATTGTACGTCGGCGGAATCAGTAAAGACGTTGGTCCGTGATTTTAAGAATAGGTATTTTGAGGAAAAGAATTATCGGTCCATATTTTCCGTCAAGAATACTTAATGGTGAAAGTTACTGTAATTTTTGCGAGAAGACTTTATCAGGTCTGTTGGATATTCTTTTACAAGAACGTGCGACAATGTCACTTTAACACGATGGAGCGCCTGCACATGCTACATTATGAAGATTGTTCGGAAACTACGTGGCCTAACAGAGAATTTAAGCGTGGTTGTATGAGCACAAATGAAAAAACTGTTACAGTTCCGGATATGATTGAAAAAGGCTATCGTCTTGGATGACCGCTGAGTAAAAGTGCGCGAGATAGCAGACATCGTAGGTATCTCAAATGACAGTATGCACAGAATTTTAACTGAAGAATTGGAAATGAAAAAAATATTCGGCGCATTTGGTGCCGCGGTTACTCACGCTTGAGCAAGAACTGAATCGTGTGAGTGTTTCTCGCGATATTTTGGCACGTTTGCGCCGCGATCAGAACGACTTTGTACGCCGTTTCATTATCATCGATGAAACCTGGGTCCAAAATTACACTCTCGAAACTAAAGAACAATCCGAACAATTGACAAAAGAAGGTTCTCCACCACCAAAAAAGGCAAAAACGGTTTTGTCAGCAGGAAAGGTTATGGCAACTGGTTCTTGGTCATTCTCATGGAATTATCTTGGCCGACTACTTAGAAAAGGGGAATACAATAAATGGGGAGTATTATGCCAATACGTTGCAACAATTAAGCTACAAAATCAAAGAGGAACGGCCTCATTTGGCAAAGAAGAAATTGCTTTTCCATCAGGATAATACACCTGCCCACAAGTCTGCGTTTGGTATGGCAAAAATTCTTGAATTGGGATTTGAATTAGTGCTTCATTCGCCATATTCCCCAGATTTGGTTATCTCACTTTATTTCAATTATACTTAAACACGGTTTAGCTTTCGGGATTTTAGTATTCTTCATTTTTATCTTATTTTCAACTGAAGAACATGCCATATCCGAAGGCTAGGGAGTGAATATTAACTCACCCTGTATATTAGTTTAACATTCCAACTGAGGCATAGACTGCTTATTTACATGAGATCTTTTGATACGGTTGACGCGGTGAATCAGTCCGCTACTCCTTCTTAACCTTCTCTTTTACAGATTGTGGTGTGTTTTTGTATCACTGATTATTTTCTTTATTTTTTCCAGTCATTAATCCTTTAGGTTCAATTCCTTCGCACCATGTTTATTTTGTATTATTCGATATTGTTTCTCTTGATCTGGTTTCCGTAGATCTCCAATTTAAGTTTCTTCTTATGGGTTCACTGTGATACCGAGATACATTGCAGTGCCTGTTCATTAAGTTTAAGGCATGCACGAAAGTGCAATGTGCAGAGACGTATTTCTTCGAAAACTCATCAAGATAGCATATGATAATTTGCACCTGACACTTTTAACGAAGAACTGTGTGAAGCTTTCATGACGGCCAATTCAAAAAGACATTCAAAAAGTTTAACAACCCAGTTCTTAAGAGGTTTCTTACAAAATATAATGATCGTCATATACCGGATGAATCTACTTTACGTAAATACCGCTTATCAAAATGTTATTTGAGAACCATTGAAAAAATACGAACCAACCTATCTGGTCATTATCTTTGGGTAAGTGCAGACGAAACAGCGGATGTAATGGGACGATATGTGGTAAATATAGTTGTTGGTATTCTTAATCCGACCACTTCATACCAACCATACTTAATTGCAACTAAAATATTGCGAGTCGCAAATGGTGAAATAGTTGCAGAAGTAATTGATCAATGTATTAATAATATTCTGTCAATGGATAACAACTATAAAGACAAGATGCTATTATTTTTGATTGATGCGATAGCTTATTCGTTAAAAGCGGGGAAGTTATTAAAGCAATCTTATCCCAATATGCTACACGTTACCTGTGCAACACATGCACTACACAGAGTATGTGAATATATCAGGGGTCATTTTCCAAATGTTGATAAGTTAGTTTCAGCATCTATAAAGATATTTTTCAAAGCTGAGACAAAAAGTTGATGCAATATTTAGCAGAAATCCAGATTTGAATATATTATATCAATTCTGCACAGAGCCGATTGAAAAATCTATACATTCGAAGTATGGTGCACTTTTGCAACATTTTAATCACGCGCCCAGTTGTGATGTGGAACGGACATTTTCTATTTTTAAAGATGTTTTAATATCTAAAAGAACTAATTTAACACAGGAACACCTTGAACAAATTTTTGTTGTTCATAGCAATGTTTTACACTTTCAATGTTTCATAGAAAATACATAGTTTCGAGTTTTGTTCTTTGTAAATTATTTTTATTCAAAATACGGTACGAAATTTGCCTGTTAGCATTATTTTTGTCCCAGCAGTAGTTGTTGCCGGTTGCTAAACCGTTTATTACATTCGCTCTGTCGTACATTGACAGTTACATATTAACTGCATATTGTCATGAATTTTTCCCCGAAGAAAAATTAAAGAAACAGTAAAAGACTATTTATAATTATGTACATTTTATTCTAGGAAAATAATTAGAGATTTTGTATATTTAATTTGAAAGTTGATTATAATGTGTATTTTTGTCCACGTCTGTAGGATGTCGGAGCGTTGTCTTGAGCCAGGCAGTATGACGGTTGCCGGTTGGAGATTTTTCGTAGTCGGTCTTTTGATTTATGTTCTAGGCATGGAGATACTCATTTCCGTGGGGGAGAGTCAGAGATTTCTTATCCTTTAGACAGATAGGTCGAGTTAATTTTTTTTGGAATAAGGACTTCTTTTTTTTTCATAGTATTAGTTAATTTCGGTTTGTGTTTAGTTGTGATCTTTGATGTGTTTAAAGTAATTTTCGATTAATTACGAGTTTTTGATGCTTGTAATTTTTGATTTGTGCGACCTATCTGAAATCTCTCTTTAAGTATATTTTTTTTGTGATGTGCAACGACCACATTAATTAATGTACGTGTGCATTTGCAAGTATATCTATATTTCTATATTTATATAGTTAAGATATTTGTATATTGATTGAGCTCGTAAATTCAGTAATTTTATTTTATAATATATATATTAATAGTCGGAAAAATTTTCAACATTTTAGTTTTTTTTACTAGTTTTTGCTTTCGTTGGCGGTAGTTGTATTCAAGGTCAGGGTGTTTTGGTGGGAGTTTGATCATGTTATAAAGCGCATGATTCAGTCATTTTGAGTTGCGCGCTCACAGATAATTTTCTGTTTGACGTTTGAAGTTTCTGGTTAGCGTAATTCATAAAATTTGAAAGTTTTGGCTAACTATTTAATTAGGTTAGGTTTGTTCGCCGTCAAATTGAGGTTTTTTCCTTGTATAGTAGTCAACATTTATACAAGTTTTCCTCAGTCTTATGCATTTGTGTTGCATAAGACACTCTTAATACTTTGTTAAGAGAGTTTATTTTAAATTTATTTTTTTAAAAATTATATGTTTGTGTTGTTAAAGTGAGTTTTATTTCTAATACCTTTTTTATTTAACACATACCCCTTCGTGGGTAACCTGAAGATACAAGAGCTCCTGGAAGGCTGAACCGACTAGAGTTAAACCGAGTAAGCTGTTGTGTATTGTGGGCCTAATAATTAATCAACACCACAGTTCATAGCAATATATAGGTATGTGCCACTTACGCAGTGGCGACAAGAATCAAATTGTTCGAAACTCACGGATCGCTTACAGAAACAAACCGATTGCGAAGACAAGGCAGACGCCTGTGGGCTATGAATTATAATTAATCGCTCGAGTCCGCTCTCTGATTATTATCGAAAGAAAGTTTTGGATGTTTCTATTTATTTTATATGTTTGTAGTATTTTTCGTAACGATGAGTGGGTAACAGTGTCCTTTTTGTAATCTATGTAACACGTCTCTAGATTTCTTCGATGTTTTTCTGCTCGTTCAGTAACTCACAATCTATTATGAGTTATTATAATAATAATAATTATTATTATATTATTAATATTATTAACATTGTTATATTATAAGTGAATAGTCTTAATATCAATTGCAAATAGCATAGTTTCTTGACAATAAATTTCTGAAACGTGCCCGGGAGGTCTATCGAAACGAGATCTGTAAATTGTAAATTATCTTATATTTATTTATTCAAATTATGTATCTATACCGACCGTTTGCGAAAATCTACCGATTCGTTACGATCCTGAGTTGCCAGGACTTGACAGAGATGCGTCCGTAAAATTAGAGGAACAGACGCCAGTCTTGCTGAAGCGACGTCGAGCGTCGCATCTCGTTCGCGCGTCGCGATCGGCCATGTGACGTGAGTGTTCGTCAATTAGTGGAAAATATTTAAAGAAGAGAGGAAAGAGAAGTTTGAAGTTTAAGTTGTGATATGTTTGCGGGAAAACTAAAAATTAATTAATTGTATTTCCACAACCGTTTCATATACTTAATGCGGTTTTTTTTAATACAAAAATATGATAAACCTTAATATTTCGCGAAGTGGATTTCCATTATGCTTCGTATTATACGTACTTGTCGAAAATTCTAAGGAAGCGTGACCTTTTTTTTTTTTGAAGTAACGTACATATACGCGCGCGTTGATATACGTAAAAAAGAAATTGATGTAAGTCCGTTAAATAGGTGGTGTCAGTGTTTTTGAATGCAGTGAAGTGTGAAAAGTGTCAACATTTTTTTGCCCTGATGATATCTAGAAGATGGACCTTATCGCTCCTCTCATGTAAGTTACTGAAGTAGGACATTAAGAATTTCGAAAATTCCTTTCTATAAATAGAACTCTATAAAAACGTTTATACACAGAGGACGAGAAAATGTTACGACAATATTTAAATATAATTAAAGGCAGCGTTTTAATTGACATAACCTAAATTATATATATATATATATATATATATATATATATATATATATATGTATATATTATATATATATATATATATATATATATATATATATATATATGTATATATAAGTGTTTAGATAATATCTTAGTCGTTCATTAAATATATCAATTGATAAATTCTTGGAGTTTATCGGCATTTATATGAAATATTTTCAAATATTATCAAATTAGTATGTAATTGCTAAGTAAATGAGGATGTATACATTGCTGTCTACAAATTACAAAGCAAACCAAACGAAATTTAGTATGATTTGCTTGGTAATGTGTAGACAGCAATGTTTACATCCTCATTTACTTGGCAATTACATACTAATTTGATAATATTTGTAAATATTTCATATCAAAGCTGAAAAACTCCAAGAATTTATAAATTGACATATATTTATATATATATATATATATATATATATATATATATATATATATTATAATAAAATGTTAATTAACTTATTGAAAGCACTAATTTAAATTAGTTACTTTTCTTATTAATATATATATAGGTATGAGATTTCTTAGAAGGTGGAAGACTGTTCATATTTATATTGTATTTTTTTTAATATAGAGTGTCAAGTCTACAATTAAATTTTAAAAGTAACGAGTGATCATTAAAATTTTCGCTCAAGTAAGCCATGTACACAAAAAGTATGTCCTAACTTAAGTTATTAGAGGAGATCTGTCATTATAATTTCAAACGTCATGATTGTTAAAAAATAATTTGAAATGCTGACTTTTATATTAAATATATTTATAATTTTTATACAAAGTAATAGAATATTATAAAAAATGTGTAAAATGATGACCATTCTCCACCAAGCATAATCGAACTCTATTTCGTAGAGCATTTCACATTTTTCAATGATTTTATGTCTTAACTCTTGTAGATTATTAATTGGTGTTTCATAAATAATATTCTTTATATAGGGCCACACAAAAAAATCCATGACTGTTAAATCACACGATCGTGGTGGATATGGAATCGCTGTATTTCTACTTATTATCCTATCGTCATAAAATTGTTGCAAAAACTGAATATTTTCAAGTGTAACGTGAGATGTAGCCCCATCCTGTTGAAAATATCCGACCTGGAGTTCATCATTAGTCAATTGATTAGTAAAAACACTGAGAATTTCGTTACGATATTTCTCCGATGTTATCGTGCCCTCAAAGAATATTGGTCCTATTAATCGGTGACGACTCATACCTACCCATACGCCTATTTTTTCTGGATGTAGAGGAACTTCTCTCTTGAAATGAGGATTTTCACTGGACCACATACGCATATTTTGCGAATTAACATAACCTTTCAAATAAAACCAAGCTTCATCGGTGAAAAAAGTATGATTTAAAATATTGTCTGTCATTGTTTGAATAAACCATTGGCAAAATTGTGTTATTTTTTCATAATCCGTAGGTAATAGATTTTGTACAGAAGTTAATTTATATGGATACATGTGCAAGTCCTTTTTTAAAATTTTTTAACATGTTCCATACGAAAGCCCAACTTGTTGCAAAACTCTGCGAATAGATGTTTGAGGAGATTCGTTAATAATTTGTCTGACATTTTCAATTACACCGCGACTTCTCTTGAGAGGAGGATCGCTTCCTTTTTTCCTTAAAATACTGCCTGTTTGACGAAAAAGATTTACACAATGCATTAGCGTATCACGGAAAGTTTTATAGCTAGGAACAGTATTTGGATATCTCTCTTCAAACTCCGCAAGGCAATTTTCTATTGAATGCTGCCAAATACCATCAATTTTTTGAGATGTCAAGAAGTAACATTCTACCATAAACGCTTTATGCATATCATTAAAGGCCATTACTTTTTCTTTTGATGAAACTTCAAAATATATATTTGACACTGACAGATGTTTGAAATAACATCTCAATGACTAAAGCTACGACATGACATAATTTTTATATACACGGCCAGCTACGAGTGAAAATTTTAATGATCGCTCGTTATATGGCTTTCCTATATTTTGCAAAATTATTGGACAATGTGAATTTAGTTAATTTTATATACAATTGATAATGTTTGCTAATGTCAAAAGTTATGTGAGAAGGAAAAATTTATTTGTAAAGCAATAAGTTTATAAAATTAATCAAAGATCAAAATTATACTTAAAATGTCAAATATTTTGGAAAACCTGTGTAACAAAAGCGACCAATGATCTTCAAAAGAGGAAAAGCTGTTGGGTTGCTATGGAGACTAATTGAAAGAATTGGGGAGAATAATTTTTGGCACGATAAAATTCAGTTGTATTTTGGTAATATAATTTAGAAAACGTATAAAATTAGAAAGTTGAGTTATGTTTTAAGAAGAGAATAATTTTCGCATTTTTAAAGTTGAGTTATGTTTTGAAAAGAGAAGAATTTGGCATTTAGAAAGAGATTACTTACCTTGAATATTCTGGAGGACTATACACCTATAAGAACTGCTAGGATCGTGACCAGTTTTCCTGTTTGGGTAATATACAAGCTGTACGCCAGGAGAAGCAAGAATTGATTCCAGAGATTAGATGTCTATAGACGAAAAATTGTGAAGTTAGAAAATATTGAGCTAAGTCTATATTATTTGGTTTGCTATCAAAAATTTAACTTATTAAATAAACAGATATACGCTTACCGAAAGTAGATTAAAGTTCCGTTAATAAGCAATTAATTATTGTAAGTAGGGAAGTTATATACCCAGTTTAAGCGTAGTTTGATTTACCAGAGCCTATTTAGTTTAAATATCCAAATATTTGTTTCATATCTGTTGATTCGTTTAATTTCCCACCTACAAAAGAAATCCCCACATAACTATAAACTTTATAATTTATGTTTCGATAGAAATAGTTAATCCATTGTTTGTTCTGAATAATTTGTATCTAGCTAAATATTCAAAACTATAGTTAAATTATGAATTATTATTATTAAACTTGAATGTACCTTTGAATGTTTTAATTTTATCCATGACAACTACAGATATATAAGATTGACATTAATATACTGTCATATATATTTTTAATTTCTTGGAAAAAGACACGATGTATTGAAACATGTAAGATTGCTTTAAATATATTCATATTAAAGTAAACCAGACCTTAAATCGCATACTAATTCAATCTATATATATATATATATATATATATATATATATATATATATATATATATATATATAAGTGTTTAGATAATTTCTTGGACCGTTTATTAAATATAACAATTGATAAATTATTGGAGTTTTTAGGCTTTTATATGAAATATTTACAAATATCAAGTTAGTATGTATGTAATTGCAAAGTAAGGGGAGATATAAACATTGCTGTCTACAAATCACAAAGCAAATCATACGAAATTTTAAAATTTTTAAATTTTATTTTAATTTTTAGAAAGCTTGACTTGAGCCCATACAAGTTCAATGGGGTCACTTTCTCTAGCTATTTCATCGACCACGTATAAAACTGGATGACAGGATGTGTAATTTTTTACAAGCTCAAACAATTCAATCTTTAGCATAGAATTATCAGCTAAAATTCCTTTTGTTAAAAGCCATTCAATGAATGCCTCCTTTTCCATGATGAAGTAGGTGACTTTTCTGTTTTGGTAGAATTATAGGGCGCATTATACATTGCTATAACACTATTGGGCTCAAGAGAAGGTAATATATGTCAAATAACGACGTCTCCATAAGATAATATCATTTCGTTCAATTAATGTTAATTCGTATGCGTTTTTCCCACTTCAATCATAGTTTCTTTAGGATTCTCCAAAGCGATGTTCGTTTTAAAGGAGGTAAACTGGCTTCCCCTTTAATAGCTTCACATATTTTTGTGCAAGTTGGTAACTCATTTTTAAAGAAAAATGAATCCACGTGCCCTCTAATCGTACTTTTTGATACTTCATCTAATTTATTGCAAGCATGTGTAACTCCAGACATTTCAATTTCCTTAATAATGTCAAACATAGTATTCCTACCAATCCCTACATCCCTTGAAGTTTGACGAACAGCAGCTGTCTTGGACATATTAGCTTTGTTCTTAAAATACACATTATAAGCCATCTGCTTCTGACCACTCTCTACATATTTTCCTTTACGATTTTTTGATGGACCTGGTAAAGCTGCGTCATCCATGTTCTAAAACGATTGCGATTAAATAAATGAAATAAATTAATGAGAGATAAAATATTTTTAGAAAATGAGATTTTCTCTCTATAAAGAACTATGTTTTACGAATATTAATAATAAATATAACAATAAACAACTAGTAAAACACGCAATTGACTAGCACTGACAGAAATACCGTTCAGTACTGACAGTAAAACGCTAATTTGACAGAACTAAATAAACATAATTTTGCCTGCATAAAAGCGGCCTCTATTTTAGCCAATCACAAGCTCTTACTTTAAGCCCTCTCTTTCCAAACGGTTTATTCTTATTTGGAATGCCGTATGATACCATAAATAACAATTATTTAGATTAGTAGGTATATAACTTCAACATATGACATATGACAACAAATTCCTTTGTAAATTACTCTCAGATTGTAGCGTCATTTGGTTCATTCTAATTTGGAATGGCATGTAGACCTACTTCTATATTCGTATGTTCATCGTTATGATTAACAATATATGATATTAAACAAATTTTGTCTTTGATTTTATACTAAATACCGCATTGTCAAACGGACTACATATTGTTATGGATAGTCGTTTGAAGATTTAGCACGCCGCCATCCACAACTAGTTTTCCCAACTAGGTTTCTCAGCCGGTGAATTTTCACATATGAGACTTTTAACTTCTCGGGTTCCAGTTAGGAAACGCGTGACTGCAATGTTATTTGAGCGCCAGTGAAATGTTCACAAAAATTTATATACTTATTTTTAATTCTCCTCTTAATTCTCCTCTTAATGACTCCGAATAAAACTTATCTAAAAATAAACAAGTTTACTATTAATTAGCAATAATGGCATGAGCACAGTAAATCACACGCAGGATAAAATCAAACTGAATATTTAATACAAAATAAAAAAATTAAAAAAAATCTATCTTTACAAAGTATAAAGATACTGTATTATACAAAAATACATGAGGTAAAAACATTCATTGTAAATTGACAGCTAAATAAATGGAAAACTTCCTCTTAATGACTCCGAATAAAACTTATCTAAAAATAAACAAGTTTACTATTAATTTCACCCCAGAGGACCACACTGTATAATCAAATTCTGATACACGTACAAAATTACGCATGTGCAAACAGACACGCACAAAAAACCCTGATTCCCATCGAACAAACTTTTCAATTATAATTATTACAAAGAAATGTTAATAGTAAGCTTTATTATCTATATTTCTAATTATTAAATATCTTAATTACAAGCTTGGATACAATAGAAATATACTTATAATTTTAATTTATGTTTTATGATATCATAAAAAATTTATATCTACTTACAAGATTAACGGAGACGAAGAAGGTGCTTATTCAAATTAAACATCAAATATCACACGAGAATTTAACTCTACAACTCTCTAATACATCAATAAATCACCTTTCAATCAAATAACCGAATAAATTAAATATATTTAATTATGTCACACAAAGCTACCTTCCCGTCCAAACTATAAAATACGTCTCCTTTAATTTACCTCGGCCTCTCGATGAGAGCGACCTCGGATACCCAGTTTTTCTCACACGTTAAATTTAAAACATTTTCAAAATACAGATATGTTCACAAAATATGATACATTTTTAAATTAAATTATTTTTAATTAAAAATCCATTGCAATATGTTGACGATCACAACACATTTGCTTCCTATCTTAGATGTCAAATCTGTTAAATCTAAAGTCAGCTTACATTAGTAAATAATCTTAAAAAAATATACTAACTTGATATTAAAGTGTACGGGATTGTCATCCTAATTGGGTTGTGTTATCACTAGAGCTGAGGATGTTTGCGGTATAACCATGGTTATATCATGTAACCATAGTAAATTACTATGGTTACATGATATAACCATGGTTATACCGCAAACATCCTCAGCTCTAGTTATCACATCTCACTAATTCCAGCGTCACCCTCATACTATAGTGTGAAAAGTTCTGACATTTTGCACTGCAATATATATAATGTCAAAAATCAAATTCCTTCAGTTAAGAAGATTATCACAATTAAGCATTTCGTAATTAGCAAATAATTTATTCAGTGTTCTAACAGACCATTTGTTCATTCTCTCAGATCTAGATTTGAAATAAATCAAATATGTATGTTAGTATGTTATACATGCGGGATTTATATCAGATCGAACATGTAAGTCCTGACAACCAAGGGGAAACGTTCTTACCAGCGCCTATTCATACGAAAACTAGAGCGTACAGTTCAGAATAGTTCACGATAGCGTAGATTCGAATCAAATTACTTGTGAACTTAAGAAGTTTAACAATCTGAAGATGTCGTCTTTTTAGTTTTATGCTTTGGAAGTTATTTCTGAAAGTTCGTCACTCTTCATTTGTTTATTTTAAGTAATACAGAGTTTCTTAATTATGAAAATATTGATCTTATTCAAAGAACAATAACAGATAAATTAGTAGACGAATATTAATGAGCGTGTCGAAGAAGTAAGCTTCTAGTACGCAAAATGCTTTCAGGAGTACCTTTATTAAAATAGTTTTATTGGCATTATTAAAAACATCGAGCCAAAAACGAGCCATCGAAAAATTCATAATTGGAGTAGACTGTGAAATTTGGTTGATACTTTAATCACTTCCACATAATGACATTTATTATTTGACATTGAAACTATAAGTTTGTGTCAAATTTTTCAAAACTCTTATTAAGAAAATTGTTTGTGTTTAGACGTAAATGGACAACATTTTCAACAACTTCTGTAGCTATATGTAAGTTTTGATTATATTTCGATATTAAATAAATTATTTGTTTTCTTTTTTGTTGTAGTATCATTTCAATGTCATAACCTTTTTTTACAATGAAACCAAATGAAACTGTCAAGCATCAAGTAGTGTGTTATTATGTGGAAGTGGTTAAAGTACCAACCCAATTTCACAGTCTACTCCAATTATGAATTTTTTCGATGGCTCGTTAGCTTTTATAAAGCAAATTATATGAACTATACAGGGCGATAAAAAAATTTGAGGTTTATTTTTAACTGAAAATAATACACACAAAATAATGACAAATGAAGAAAAAAATTGTGATAAAAGTTGTAAAGTAACAGAGATATTCACACTTATGCGAGCAACACAGGAACACCTTATTAGAGCAAATGTTCGAAGTTATAGTGAAAATATTTAGAGAATTGCACATACCTCATCACAAAGCCGCGCGAACAAAAAGTGACAGGGGTGTAGGTGATTTCGAGGGCAGAGGTATTAGGGGTGATTTATGAAAAACTTTTTTCATAAAACTACAATATTTCTAATGATATTGGGGATATTGGGGATATTAATTGATATTGGGGAAGCAAATTATTATTTGCAGAAGTATTAATGTGAATTTTTAAATCTACCTCGTTATGAATATTGCTGCTAGTATAATTTAAATAAAATTAACTCATTAAATTTATCGCTTTATAAACTTTCTTATTTTAGAGAATTATTTTTAAGTCAGCGTAGCAGTTAAAGTTCATTTTACATTTATCAAATCAGAATTATTAAAATTTTAAATAGATATTCGCTTATTCCAAGCCGCAATAAAGATACATATAAATATTTCATGTTGTCTAGAGAGTATATTGTTATAATTAATACAAGTTAACATCTGTAAGATGAAATTATTTAGAAAACTTTATTTTTGCCAAGTAATATTACAATACATATTCAATAAAAACAATAACAATGTAATACATGTATGTTAATATCAGTATATACGATGTGTCCGACAGTGTCCGAGATAAAGAGGGCCACTATGGGGATCTTGGAAACCTTAAGAGATACAGATTTGGTTAAATTGGAGAAAAGTTGCGTAATAAAGATCTAAGAAATTGGCGTTTAGATTCTCCTGAAAATTTGTTTAGTTTTTGAGAAATTTTGAAAAATTGAATTTTTCGATTTTACAAACTATTTTTTCCTGTCGTTAATATTTGACTTAGAGCAAAACCAATGATACTTGTCTACAGCAACTTTTAATGCTGTTTATATTAGATTCCGAACACCTTTTTTATTGCAAATTCAAGGACTTATCATACTTTAACATTTAATTGCGATTTCGTCATTTTTTCGACCTTAAGAAAATTCCTAGTACGGACCGGTACCAATTTTTTTTTTATTTTTTAAGAATAAATGATTTGTTATGTTCATTAACAGTTTATTTCATTTACATATTTAATAGCAGTCCAATGGCTACATTTAAAAAAACAAAGAATAAATCAACAACAACAAACGAATATGAACAAACCAACTAAGTTTAGAAGCACATGTTCGAATACCTTGTTTAAGCTTTACTTACTTCACTAGCTTAACTGATGACGCCTGATAGTAGATGGCAGAAACACGTGTCTTAAGCAGAAGTAAATGCTGGAAAATACGAGGTGTATGTCCATGTGTACAGTTACAGACGTGTATATTGCATGTCTGTTTCATTTGTAACAAATGCGTAGTAATACGTGCTTAAAGTATTGATATACTTAAACCTTTTATTGTATATTTGCTGACATCTGGCATCGTGTTAATGGATTTACACCTATATACGTATTTTCTTCTCTTCTCTACCGGCATAGCCGGTCAAGGAAAGGATTACCACTTTCGGCATAGTCTCTTTCGTCCGTCAGATGTCACTAGATTATATAGTGCCACCTGATAGGAGAAAATTTGCTATGCCTTATGAGGCGATTTGTTTAAGCTTTACTTACTTCATTAGCTTAACTGATGACGCCTAATAGTAGATGGCAGAAACACGTGTCTTAAGCAGAAGTAAATGCTGGAAAATACGAGGTGTATGTCCATGTGTACAGTTACAGACGTGTATATTGCATGTCTGTTTCATTTGTAACTTTTCTTCTATTTAACCAAATCTGTATCTCTTAAGGTTTCTGAGATCCCCATAGTGGCCCTCTTTATCTCGGACAGATCGTATATGTGGTATAAAAAAGTAACAAATTGTTCTATTTTTTAAATGTGAAGTTTTACAAAAGATTTAAGAAAGTAACAGAACACCCAATGCCGCATGTCCATTTGTGGCTGTTTTAGCCCTATCATTTTATTCTACTTCTTCTGGCAGTGGTTGAACACCATCATAATCTTCAATGTAAGAGTCATCATCGGTATAACTATCTACTTCATTATCAGTTTCTTCTGCATTAACTATAAAAACTAGATTATCTGTTACATCATCTAAGAAATGCTCTGTTTGTAAATAATTTTCAACAACTTTTTCTACGTGGCTACAAACAGATGCCCATTCTTCTGCATTTACAGATGCGAATTTTTCTCTGGACAAATTTTCGACGTCTGCTAACTTACAAGTGACATTTCTGGTTCCAACCCAATTCTTGACAATCGCCCATATCTTTTCAATTGGATTTAACTCCGGACGACAAGGAGGCAACCACAATACATTATGTTTATGGGCACATAATGGTGTATCCAGTTTATATCTTGGATTTTCACTTTTATTTTTCTTTATTAATTCATATAACTCCGGCTTTGTCCACTTCACGTCAAACGGTATATTTCTTGCTACAAGCCACTCTATCATTTCTGCCTTTTAGGAGGATGATGTTGGATCACGTTCGATTTTGACATTGTAATATGATACGTTATCAATTACCAGTGCATTTCTTGGTGGAAGATTAGGCAGATTGTGGCTCACAGGTTGATGTCGTTTATGCTGACTTTGACAAGGCATTTGATCGAATGGATCACGCTATCCTGTCAACTAAATTGGCGAATTTTGGATTTAGTAAACCGCTGGTTAACTTTTTAACTTCGTCCTACATAATAGGCCTCAACGTGAATTTTACAATGGATATTTATCAACTCCTTACATTGTCACTTCTGGAGTTTCGCAAGGTTCTAACTTTCCACTGCTTTTTATTATTTTCATTAACGATTTTTCAGACCAGATCGAGTCTAATAACCTTTTCTTTGCCGATGACTTGAAGTTGTATTCTAGAGTCTCCGACGCGAGGGACTGTCTTCGACTACAGGCCGATTTGGTTAACATACAGACTTGGTGCAAAAATAACAATTTACTTTTAAACCCCGTTAAGTGCAAGATTTTATCTTTCACCAAAAGACTTAATGTTATACACTTTAATTACCAACTTGGGGATATGAGTATATCACGTGTTGAATCAATTAAAGACTTGGGCGTTACCTTCCATATGAAACTGACCTTCAATGAGCATATCAGCAATGTGTCTAAGCAGGCCACACAAACTCTTGGATTTATTATCCGTAACTGTGGTGAATTTTCTAACGTGAGCGTATTGACTTCCTTATTTAACTCATTAGTGAGATCACGTTTGGAATATGCCAGCTTGATATGGTATCCATTTTATCAAGCACAAAAACTAAATACATGTGGTTTAAGGTAGGGGCTTTGATCACATTTAACTCCTTTCTCGCTTCAACGGGCCTTCTCTCTCCTTTAGACGTTTTGTAGCCAGCCTCAACTTCCTTAATAGGCTTCTTCGCAACGAAGTTGACTGCACAACGTTATTAGAGTAAAATTACTTTCGGATGAGACTGAAGATGCGCGAGCGATGACATTACAAAAATACTGAACACCTTAAAAACATTGAGCAGTCGCAGCAGTCGGCAGCGGGGGCAATGTACGTACAAGACCACTACGAAACGCACAGATCAAATGCCTGTTATCGACTGACAAATAATCGATAAACGTTTGTGGCTCGTATAGTACACGGATTTATACTACTAGCTGTTTCTCTCATTTATGAGGTGGCTCTCTTTCTAATTACTAAAATGTGTTTCTGCGCTAGTCTCAATCCGAAAGTAATTTTACTCTATCTTACTTTAATTTTTTTGTCCCACTATTCTTTACACGTCCTTCTCGTATTTTCTATCTTCTTTTTCCTCGAACTAATGTGTTGGTCAGGTCTCCTGTCTACGTTATGAGCAACTTCAATCAGGTTTCTTCTGATATAGGTATACATTTCTATAGTTTGTTGACCTTTAAACCACTTCTCTACGACACCTGCGATAAATATTTGTTGTAGTATGTATATATCTTGACAATTAATTCCTGGATGTTCTTGTTTTTTGTTTTTATTACTTTTTATTTCTATAGTTTGTTGACCTTTAAACCACTTCTCTACGACACCTGCGATAAATATTTGTTGTAGTATGTATATATCTTGACAATTAATTCCTGGATGTTCTTGTTTTTTGTTTTTATTACTTTTAATTACTTATGCAGACTTTTGTTTATATTCATATATATTACTAGCTTGAATCTTGTATATTATTTTAGGCTTGTTTATACTTTTTATATTTAGGAAGAGTTAGTATTTATAACACTTTTTTTGTTACTAATAGTGCTTGTTATTATGTGTATGATGTACAATTTAGTTTGATTTTATCCTGTAAATGGAATTATAATTCTGTTGGGTACTAATAAATAAATAAATAAAAAATAAGTGTTATTACTAAAAAGCGCTTTAGTTGGTTGGGCTGTGGTTGCTAATAATAATGAAATTATTCTATAATAAATAATTGTGGTACTGGTGAAGTTTCATCAAAGGTATAGGACGTGTGTGATAATACTTAAATTAAATATATATATATTATAGCTTACTAATGAAATAAAACGCAGGAGTGTTGTCCTTAAAGTTTGTATTTATTATTTACATAAGAAATTGAGATTGATGTATTTATAAGTAATTAAATAAAAGTAATATACACAAGGAACGTTGAATAAGTAATTAAAAATTAACACACACAATATACTGAAAAGAATGTAGTAAATTAGCAGTAAATTAAATGTGAATTAATTCTGATTAACATAAAGTAATCTCTGTATCAAACAATACAGAGTTACCTTTGAGTTGCGGGGATGCCTCGATTGGGTATGTCAGGAAGCAAGGACGAACGATGTTTGGGTGCTGGAACATTACGTGTAGAGTTTGCTTACAAGAGTTGAAAACAGAAGAAGGAATTTTTCTAGAAGAAGACACTACCTTGTCGGAAAAGGTTTTTATTGCCCTTAAGCTGAAGAGAGGGATCGAAGTTGTCGATGTCTTGAATAATGAATTAATCTAAAGCGCGAGCTGAAAGGTTATGATGTCGATGACATAAATATCATTAAAATATCCTTTGTGAGACTATATTTCAAGTGATATGAGACACCATATATAAAAGAAGACGTACGTAATTAAATTAATAACTTAAGTTTAAAAACAAAATGTATAAAGAAATTCATGCGACCGTTAAAGGCTTGTTGACAAGTCAGGTAGATTTCGAGGGTCTATCGTCTAAGCGAGAACAAAAGAAAGGCTTTCTCTTTGCAAACGAATATGTACAAAGAAAAATATCTAAGTAAAGTTTAATATTTTAAATGCGAGATATATTTAAAGAAATAAATATAATTTAAAAATATAATTAAATATTCTTATAATAAGCGTTAAATTAGTCTTTACGTCCTGGGCAGTCATGGATTTGTAAACGCATATCTGTGCTTAAATTATTAATATAACCTATTTAGTGTAATCTATTAAGTGACACACAGAAAATAGGTAATGTATGTTTTGACTTAAGTGAAACTTCTGTCAAGTAAGTAGTAATTCATGACATTTATAAATTAGTAACGACATGCGTTTCACAATACATAGCTACCCCGGACATAAAGACTAATTGAACTCTAGATATATGCCAAGCATAATACTGTGAATATCTCTGTTACTTACAACTTATACCACAATTTTTGTTATCATTTGTCATTATTTTGTGTGTACTATTTTCAGTAGAAAGTAAAGTCCCAATTTTTTTATCACCCTGTAGAGGTCTGATAAGAAAATACGGTGACTAATGTTATTACTAATAAAGTAATAGGCGATACTAGTGGCGGCTCGGGGTGGTTCACATAGGGAGTGCATAATTTCAAAATTAAAAAGTGTAATACAAAAATGCTTACCCAATCCTTATAAATTTCACCGACGTACTGTTCCAGACAGGTACTGTTCATTGTAGAGTTTGTTTTGAGGGGATAGTAAATATTACACTACACAGTTTAATTACATCTGACGATAAACGAAGTCCATTTTACGTGTCTTTGACTTGCAGAACAGTTCTATCACTTTCTCATTAAAGTTTGGGAAATCATTTATACATTCTTTTTCACAAGATTACATAGTAAGGGCATTTAATCTCTCTTCTTTCATTGTATTTCTCAGGAAAGTTTTTATTCTCTTCAACCGTGAAAACTGGCGTTCCGCTTCGGACGTTGTCATTGGGATTGTAATGACAATTTTTAAAAGCGTAACAACTTCATTAAAGGTGTCGCTTAATCCATCCAGCAGAAGACCTAGCAGACCTACAGCACCGACTTCTATATTTTGCCTAAATTCTTCTCTAGAATATAGAACGCTTAATTCAGTTCGTAGTCTGCTTTCATTGAGGCATGGATAAAATTTTACTGCTTCTTTAAGGCAATCTTCCGGAATTTTTTTTTGAAAAGAGGAGAACTGCTTAAAAGAAATTAAGTTTGCTAATATTAAGTGCCCTGTATACCGAAATCTAGTTTTTATTTCTAGCAAAATAATATCGCACACTTCAATAGTTTCCCTCCTTCTTTGGCTACCATCAGTTACTCTTCGCCGCTTTGATGGTCGAGGAGTCAGTTCTGGGTCATTTTGTTTAACCAACTGATTATCTGTGTCAGCGATTTCGGTTCTAATTTTTCCAATAGCGCGTTCAAAATTATCTAAATTATTCTTGATTTTTAATGCATCTGTATTGACATTTTGTAATTGATTAAACAATATGTCCACATGTGGCATAATTTTATGAAAGAAAGTTAACCAATAGATAAAATTTTCCTCCTCTAAAATTCGCAAATTGGCACTAGCTTGATGAATGGTAGTTTGTAAACTAGCTTCTCCCTCGATTTGTTCTAGAGCTTCAATTATTTCTTCTCGGTGCTCATATATTGTATTCACTGTCCTAGAATTGAAGTTCCATCTTATTTTTGAAGAACGAGGTAAGCTTTTTCTCTGAAGGAATTCTTCCAATCTTGCAGCTCGTTGTGGTGAAGTGGAGAAAAATGTACATAATCCCGTCAGATTGGCAAAAAAAATTCTGCAATTACTACTGCTCGATGTAGCATGTGACATAATTAGATTTGTCTGATGTGCATAACAATGTACAAAATTAGCCCTTGGATACTGGTCTTCGACATGTCTTTGCACGCCGTTAATAGCACCACTCATGACTGCTGCCACATCATAGCTCTGTGCAATCAGTTTTTCTGGGTCATCAACAAGCAAACTAATTTCGTTAAGGATGGAGGCAGATAAAGAATTAGCATCATGTCCACTAGGCAGAAGAAATTTCCAAAATCTTTCGATCGGTTTCGCGTTCACAATATATCTTAAAACAACCACCAACTGAAACTGATTGGACACATCTGTGGTTTCATCAGCTATCACAGATATGAAGTCGGTTGCTTTAATTTCACTGGCAACTTGTTCATGATACACGTTCAACATTACATCAAGCAGCTCATTCTGCATCGTTTTTGATAATTCCTTAAAAACCGGTGCTGCTTCGATGTGATCTCTGAGCGATTTATCCAATTCTGCCGTAAAATTGATCAATTCCCGAAAAATGGCCTTGTTATTCGACGTTTGCTGTTCATCATGACCTCGAAGTGCCAGTTCAAACGCGCCACAAAATTTAAAGCAATTTATTATTAAATTTAACACATGCCTATTTTTGGTTACCTTTTCATTGTGTTGTTGAATTGCTTTTCTATGTGATGAATCTAAAACATTCTGAATGTTATTTTTTCCTAACATTCTTAGACTAAATATATTTTTCAAATACCCTTCGGAATTTTCATGTTTTCTAATTTTAGCACTAAGATGAATTAAGTCTCTTATTCCGTTCTTTGACCAAGACGGTTCACCACCAAACAAAAGACACGGAAAACATAACAAAGTATTTTTAATTTCACAACCACAAATCCAGTCATTTTTCTGATAAATATTCATTTTGAATTTTCTTATAACGTCTTTACCTTTAACAGATTGTTTATTTTCTAAACATAATTGAGGCATCGGCCGTTTAAGATTTTTTACTGCGATTTTTTCATTATACGTTATACGCGAAAACAAGTTGTTCTGTAAAAAAGATACCGTATTTATTGTAACAAACGCCCGAGAGCAGTCTGGTTCAGTTGCTCCAATGCTATGTATTATACGATATTGAAGTACGGCAAAATACAGTTCTCCCCACCATCAATGTAATGTTAATGCCTTATATGAGCAAGAGTAGGGCTTTACTCCTCAGTATATCTGTGCCGACGCTCGGTGTATGTACGTTGTTAGCGGCCACGTTCCTCGTCAATAGCTATGAATACATAATAAATAAATACTTTCACAGTTAGTCGCCGCTTGGTTTGTTTTGTTTCATAATTCCAGCAGGTGCAATTGCTCACTTGCTCTCATTAAAGAGCCGCCAATGGGCGATACAGTTATCTCAACGTTGATTCCATGATTCGAGGCATTTCTGGAAGGCGAATATGGACAGACAGGCACCTTTTCTTCGGTCAAAAACTATCGGATCAGAAGCGAGTTGTTATCGTTATGAAGGAGAGCTTCCTCCTTCAGTTGTCGAAATTAAATAAAGAACAGAATAATTTTTATATTTGCTCAGCACAATAAGACATGGTGGTGGCATTAATAAAGTGCTTATAAATAGAATAAATGCCCGTTGTCCCAGGGCGTAGTAAGAAAGCTACAAAGAAGTAAAACATGTTACGTGTTCGCAGAGGCTGAATTATTTTTCGCCAATTAGGGTTCTTTCTTTACAATTTTGTTTTATTAATTTTGATAACTCCCCGTTGGTTCATTTTGTTATTACGTTGTCTTTGTCGCCCAACTTTGATTGGCGAGCGCGGGGATATTTGTCGATGAGATCAAAGGCCGACACAGGCATATATTCGTCGTTCATTCCATTGACTGAATTCTCTCTCTCCCACCACGAGGTTATTTGAATATTAAGGGATTTATAATCGCTTTTAAGAAGTATCGATATTGGTACTGGAACATTCTCACTGCGATCTCTGTTACAGCAGCATCGCAGTTGAGAGCACCGACGACGATACATCGTCAAGCGACGCCGGAAGCAATGGCCGGACAAAAGAGAACAATAACCAACCTGATGATTAAACCCGAATACCTGAACAAATGTACACCCAAGATACTGGAAGATTTTAAAAATCTAATCAACATACTCGACGAAGAAGAAGATATCCAGAAGCTACTACAAAAATCAGGGGATACACTAATGGTTAACCCAGAAGAACCGACGATTCAAATCGAGTTAAAAAGCAACCCCACAGAAAAACAAGAAGAAGAAACGCCTCCCCTAAAATCGAAGAAGAGCCAACCGGAACCGAAAATCGAAAACGACGCATTCAGACACCCGAAAAAAACAACAAAAAGACAGAAAACTGACCACACAGCGCCACCAATCGAAACAAAAAATTCCTACGACGCCCTCGAAATCAAAACCGAGGAATAAAAATGGAAGAAGAAGAAGCAACCGAATTCACCCCACAACCATCAACCAGCACACCCAGGGTAAGTGACAAAACAAACACCACACAAAACACAAACACCGGAACACGCAAAACACACAAAATCGCACCAATCATAATAACAGACAAAGACAAATGGGCATATATACGACAAATACTTAAAACACATAACATTAACACAGTACAAAACAAACTTGTGAAACCTGGCATTCACATCGAACCGAAAACTGACGAAGACTACCGAAAACTTAAACACATACTCGACAATGAACAAATACAATTTCACACTTTTCAACTGAGAAGTGAAAAGACACTAAAGGTAGTTATGCGTGGCATTCCTACCTTTATCACAGACACTGACATCACCGACGACCTGACTGACCAAGGCTACCCGACAATAAAAATAAAACGCATGAACGGCAAACACGGAATACCAGCACCACTTGTACTAATAAAACTGACGAGACAATACAAATCAATTTACAACATACACGACTGCTGCGGACTCACAATTAAAATCGAACCACTAAACAAACGGACAGACATAATACAATGTCAGACATTTGGACACCACCAAAAAAACTGTAACTTACACTACAAATGCATGAAATGCGGGGACGAACCCTCAACACACCTATGTACAAAACCCAAAACAACTCCACCAAAGTGTGCAAACTGCGGTGGTCCTCACTTATCCACTTTCCTTAACTGTCCTAACAATCCAAACAACCCTGTAAACAAAACCACACTCAAACCCGAATACATACCAGCACCACCTCCAACAACGAACCCATGGACACAAAAACAAAGAAACACAACACCTAACACAACTGACGAACTAGCACTTGCCTTAGGCAACATGCTAATAACATTACACTAAACAAACGCAACAACAGAACAGATACAATACTTCGTAACGCAAACACAGAAAATAATCACACTCTACAACAACAAACATTAAACACACACATGACTGAAACGCAAAAAAACTGATGACCAGTGACTTAAACGCAAAAAGCGACAAACACACAGACTACACATACCCAACACAGGACCGCACAAAAACACACAACACACAATTATTTATTAATCAGACACAAACACGTCACAACCCTGGGAAATACGAAACAATGGAGTGGAAATGGAGGCAACTCCGACCACAACAAAATTCAAGTCTAATATAAAATGGTACTGGATTTGTTCAAAGTTCCACGACCTTGGAATTACCAATTTTACCTGCTAAGGGATTTAAGGTGTCGAGAAGGGTTTTTTTGTTCCAAATTACCGGAGTGTAGTTTTTGTGTCTTCAAAACCACTAGTTACACCACTGGTGTTTTTTTTCCATATGGTAAACAGAAATACCTCTAGTCCTTTTTTACGGCCTGCTGCAAACACGTAACAAACATTGAAGTTGTGCGATAATAATTTGTGAAAGCAGAGTAAAGTGTGAAAGAGTAAAAATAGTGTAATACCTAAATAAGACCTCTTAGACACATAATTAGCTTATTTCTAAGTAATAAAAAAGAACATGCAAATGTGTAGACACCCAACTAGCGTTCTCGTAACGTAAATGACAAGAACTTTTGGAGAATCCTTTTACCGGGCTGTGACATATTCACATTTCTATTTATAACTTAGAATATTTGGTAATTATTGGCGCCCAGACATTGAATGTGTGTCTGCATTGAAACAGCGATATCTCGGTTTTACAGAACGCTGTTGATAGTTTGGGATATATTGACTATTTTTAAAATATGAAGCACCGTCTTGAGTTAGTAAAAATATTTTTATGTATTATGTTTAGCCGAATTATGAAGAACAAATGCTAAAGAATTACACTCTGAAATATTAATTCAATGTTCGCGTGTGTGTTTTACTTTGAAGCTAGAATAAACATTGTTTGTGAGTTGTTTGCGTATAAATAATAACATTTATTTTCAATGAACTAACTGTACAATTGTTCTTACGTTACGACCTTGGAACATGAAAATACTTACATAATAGTCTAAATTATTTAATATTCCTCTAGATAATAAAACAACTCGTAAAGCAAGTCATGTAATTTCACTGTAATATTTAGACACTCTCATAAATAATTTCAAAACATGAATAATACCCTTCTCAAATGTATAGTAAAAGTTTTATATGCGAGGTAGAAGTATGAATTTTTGTCTGTGTTTGGTCTCATAAATTCCTGTGGCTAGTATATGTTAAAGAGAATGAATGTCCTGCTATGTAAATATATATATGCATTCGTAGATATAAGGGCTGTTTTAATTAAAATATTTTCCGTTTTTAATATTCATTGTACTGTCTATGATTCTCTAATTTAGATTTTGTGTACTATCTGCTCTAAATTTCCTGTGCATTATTTTACAAGCGGTGGTTAGAAATTAGCGTACTTTTCTTTGGCTTCTTTATCTTACGAAGTGTGACAATCTAATTCTTTCTTATTTTTATTAAACTTTTTGTTTTTTTTTTTAAGTGAAACGTTTACATATTGTTATTTGTTAACAAAACATGATGGTCGATAGCCAGCGGTTGGTCACTGGCTTATCGTGCCGAGGCTTTCGGGATTAAATTTGGAGCTTGCTTTTCCTTCTCGTTTAAGGTTAATGTCGTAAGCTAAATATCTTATCGCTCTACGGACGTGGGAGTAGTAATAACTAGAGCAGATCAATTTCCGTGCGCGCCATGAGCGCCGGTATGGGAGTATAATTCGTAATATATTAGAATATGCGATAGAATAGGGACGCAACATGAGCTTGTTACCGATATAAGTATAGAAGTAGAGACATTTATTCTATCAGAAATAATTAAATATACATTTGGTTTTCTGCTATTAAAGTAATATGCATAAACACACGAAAAATAAGAATAGTACATATTATAGCAGCGTTGTATGTACCTATAAATAAAATGGAAAATGTATGAAATCAGTGATTGTGTGCACGACAGAGGATTTAAAAAAACACTTACCGTTTTAAGCGTCTTCCAAGGATTGACAAACTGGAGAAACTCGATTGTATATTTTCAACATCAGGTGCGTTTCTAAGGTTATTTCTGAAAAATATGTCCGCCGTGAGGAAAAAATATGTTTATATTCGGAAAACGAGCATTCTACATCTAGTGATGTTATATTCGTGTAATCAAAATACTTTTTTAAGCAACTTAACGCATCTGTAGACGTGCCCTCACAAATACGTGTTAAGGTGTCAAAATCTGCATTTCTGTCTAAAACACTTTCAAATTTAATTAGAACACTTTCACTTTTTGCATCTTCTACAGCACACAGTTGTGCGTGAACATCTTTAATGATTTGCAGTGATTCCTCTAACGACAGCGACGAATTTTCTAATTTTGTTATTGCTTCTTCGAGTCCCAAGTAATTCTCACGAATACTTTGTAAATCTATTTTAATCTGGGCATCTTGAAATTTTTTCTGGCTTGTATTGATAGCTGCACTTTCTTTCGGATCGAATGATAAAACCACGTCCTTAATTTTTTCAAAATGTTCATGATAGTAAAATCCCGCCCGTAACCATGTACCCCAACGTGTCAGAATCGGCTGTGGTGGCTCAGGGGTATGGGGACACAATTCGTGAAATTTCCGAATACGTTTTGGAGATTTCAGGAATACTGCCGTTGTACTCGATATTAAAGCATCTACCTCTGGATAACATCTACGAACCTGTTCTGCCACAAGGTGTAGAGCATGGAGTTTACAAGTAATATGTAACAAGTTAGGACAATATTTTCTAAGAGGCCGGCCTACAGAACTCATGGTTGCGGCACCATCGGTCATAAACATTAATACTTAGTCTTTCGAAAGTTTAAATTTTTCTAAAGTATCTAGTAGCACCTCTGAAATTTTTTCGGCATTACATTGTTCTAGTCGTCTGGATGCTAATAAAATTGAAGACATTGGTTGATGTGGTTCCATATTACGCGCCATCACATTAACTACACATTGTCTTTTGCTGTCAGTTGTTTCGTCCACACATAACCACAGTTTTTTATTTTTCAGTTCGGCTTTGATTTTATTTTCAACCTGTTTACGCGCCGATGGTAAATTCCTTCGTAACGTTGTCGTGCTCGGTAATGTTTGATTCGCGTATTTATTCCAAAATGAAATAAGTGAATCATTACTTAACAAGGTAAACGGCAGTGTACACACAATCATAGTTACACATAGTTCATGTATAAACTGTTGTCGATTAATTTCGAACTGCTTACGTGTTCTTTACAATGTGTTTTTGACCCACACATTAGATGTGTATTGCACACTAAACATTTAATTTTTGGCCATCGTATATTAAGTCCGGGAAATCCATTAGAAACCTATTCACTTCGTCTGACAACGGTCGTTTTCTCGATTTATGTGTCGACGACATTTTATTACGTATGTTTACACTTACATGCACTCTAAGCAAGTACCAAACACATACTGAATGCTTTTTATTAGTTCTCATGCAATACAATCATCTTCACATCGGCGCACATGGCGCGCAAGGAGGTCTTCTCTAGTAATAACATACATAACTCGTGGCCTGCCGATGCTTTTTCTAATTGGCATTACGCTGTTGCGGGATACTAGCTCATTATTATTGAAACATGACGTCATCTGTCAATGCTATCTTTTAACTCGCTTATACTGCCAACTTAAATTCGAAGAGAAAAAGTTTCGTGGCTTTATAGATTATAAAAGATTCCAATCTTATTGTAATATACGAGTATTATTGAAAAATGTCAGAAATAGAATTCGAAGTTATGGTCAATATTATTAGCTAATAGTAAGAGTTGCGAAAATTTGGTTTATCTTCTATATATTAGGGTAATTTGACGGGAAAGTGACTTCCAATAAAATACTTATTTTAGGGTACCATAATATATACTCGTACATAATTTTCAGTCAACTCTAATTCTATATTAAATATGTGAAGGGAATTCCTGAAATTATTCAATCGGAAAACTATACAGGTTCAATAGACAAAAACTAAATATGCAATTTTATTATCAGAATGTCAGAGGATTGCGAACTGGTACTCTACAGCTACACTTTAATCTCACTATGACATTCTGTTTTTAGCGGAGACATGGTTAACAGATTCTATTCATAGTAATGAGTAGGGACTGGACACGAGAGGCCGATGATTCATCGCCAACGGGCGCACTACTAAAAATTTGTATTTTTAGAGTTTTTAGTTTTATTTGTATAATTGGAAAACAAACGGGTGGTGATCTATAAAATGCGAAATACATTTTTATTTGTTCATTTTATAGTTGAAGTTGAGTAAAGTAAGTATTAGGGCCCCCGCAGAATACAGACTTTTTATCGGCCGATGGTTTAGTGGGGTTGGGGCTACTAGCGCGCACACTGAGCCAACTAAACAGTCTGGTTGATGGTGAGTGCGCAGATTTCCCAACAGTATGCAGATTACTCTCAAACAACTGCTAGTTAATACGGTGCCCCTAAAGAGAGCGATGCGAACTGATAATTAATAAAATGTTGTCCAGAACTGTTATTATTGCATTTATATATAGAATCAAGAAGAGAAACCGAGAGTATTAGGTACAGTGATAGATTATCGCAAGGAAAGTTTTACACGATCCATTCTAAATTACTGAATTTCCCGAAGAAATTTTTTGGGAAATTTATCCACACATACTTTTTTCTTAAGATTCGCGTCAGCATACTCTTTTAAGCTTTTTTTTTATAGTGCAGGTATTTTTTCAATTTCTTCTATCAAATTTACGATAGTTATTTTGACAAGCAGCGCCATCGTGAGATACGCACGACCATCGGCCAACTAAACAATCGCCAAATGTGTGCGCATGAAAAGAACGCCATGCTGATTAAGCAGTCGGCCAATAGTTCCTCGACAGTTTAGTTTGATGGCAATCGTGTAGCCTATCAAACTATGTATCGGCCGATACCGAATTGTTGTAATGTGCACACTTGCATATATCTCCGAGCTGATTAAGAACGCGAGTAAACTATCGGCCGATAGAAAGTCTGTAGTCTGCGGGGGGTCTTAATATTAATTAGCAATACTTTCTCAAGGTTCTCTTGCCGAAGGCCACATTCGAAGTCACTTCGGAATATTTTTCAAATTATTAATAGTCACATCTAATTTGGTTAATCCATCATTTAATTTGAAATTTTGATTTTCAAAATAAGTGATTAGTTTTGGCAAATTTCCAGTGTTCTTGATGAAAGTAGAACTGATTTTTAAAATTTGGTATTTGTATAAGTTCCTTGCACTCAGAAATACTTCGGACTACAGAGAACATCGTCATTTAAACATGTAACGAAATTTTCTATCGAAATTCTGCATAGAAACTAGTATCTTAAAACCATGTTCCCCATCTAGTTATTACTGGAGAGGCAGGCAGTGGCAAAGATAGAAGTTTTTCCATTGTAAACAGCTACTCTCAATGGTGCTTTTCTGAAAACTTTTTAAAAGCGGATACAAGTCTGTCAACTTTCGGAAAGGTGTCTCTGATATATTCACAGATTCTGTGGAGAGCATGTGCTACACAAGTAATATGCAGCATATTAGGATATGTTTGCTTTAATAGTTTGCCTGTTTTTAACATATATACACTGTCACTTAAAAATTAAAGTATTTTTTCTTTGTACCTGTCGTCTGAATCATTTAGTGCATATTCTCGTAAATGGTTTTAGCTACTGTTTCCGCATCAACTGTATTTATAATTTTTGTTGCTATTACATGTGCGTTATATGGAATAGTTGGATGTAGTACACTAGCTACAACATTTACCACATAATGTCCTAATATATCAACAGATTCGTCGGCACTTATCCGTAGGTACTGATTTGAAAGATGGCTTCTAATGCATTCTACTGCATTCGTCTAGTACTTAGAAACATAATAACGGGTGGGCAAATTTGAGGTTAGGAATTAATTTGGCTGTCAAATGATGAAATTTCAAGAATTGTGCTGTCATCCTTTGACATTTATTTAGTAAAAAGTTGGGAAATTTTAACCATGGAACGCTAGACTCTTGAACAAAGAATTTTAATTGTGAAAATTTACTATCAAAATGGTGAAAATTTTACTGTATCACTTCGTAAAATTCGAGCAGGTTTTCCTCGTAATCAGGCCCTTTCTGAGACCGCTGTGCGTAATTTAATCGCTAAATTCGAGGCTCACGGTACTGTTGCTGACAATAGACCAAAACAATACGCTCGTAGTGGCCGTAGTAACGTAAACATAACCGCTGTACAGCAAAGTGTTGAGAATGAGCCTGGAACATCAACTCGTCGACGTTCGCAACAATTGGGCATCACCAGAGGCACTTTGCGCAACATTTTGCATAAAGATATTCATCTTCACGCTTATAAAGTTCAACTCGTTCAAGAATTAAAGCTGGCCGACCATTGTTTGCGTCGAACATTTGTGAATTGGCTGTTTGAAAAACTGAACGAAAACAACGCATTTTTCAACAAAATCATCTTTAGTGATTAGGCCCATTTTCAATTGGGCGGTTATGTAAACAAACAAAATTGTCGTAAACCATTACATCCAAAGAAAACCGTATGGTGCGGTTTGTGGTCAGGGGGTATCATCGGCCCGTATTTTTTCGAGAATGAGCAAGGAAACGCCGTCACCGTGAATTCTCTGCGCTACCTGATAACCGATTTTTTGTGGGCATAATTGGCTAATGTTGACATCAATGACCTTTGGTTTCAGCAAGACGGCGCCACAAGCCACACAGCCGGCCAAACAATTCAGTTATTGCATGAGAAATTTCCCGGTAATGCGTAATTTCTCGATTAGGCGATGTCAATTGGCCGCCTCGTTCTTGTGATTTAACGCCGCTTGATTATTTTCTCTGGGGCCATTTGAAAGACCGGGTTTACGTGAACAAACCACAAAAACTGACGCTCTGAAAGATGAAATTCGGTTCTGCATTGCCGAGATAAGCGAAGCTTTGTTGCAAAATGTGGTTCAAAATTTGCCCGACATCATATTCCATTATTAATTCCCATATTTCTACTTTACATTGGCATCAATAAAACTGAATTTGGCAAAAAAAGTGTGTTTTTAAGCCAATTTACTTCCTAACCTCCTATAATAACCTAAAATAATGAAAAAAAGAAACCAACTCACTGTACTTTATTTATCTTACGAAATATAAATTAATAAATAAAATTTAAATTAAAAATTAAATTTAAATTTTAAAAACTCTTCACGCTTCTATCTACGCCCATGAAGGAAGGAATTTTACTGTAAAATTGGAGTAGTTGCGTCACGATTCAACGACGAATAACAGATGTGCGGTTAACCGAATGAATAGTGCTATTCAATAACTGCGTGTTGTACTTAGCGATGTTATAGACCAGGAGTCGGCGACCTTTTTCGGACGGCGGGCCATTTTCAAAATAAAATTTTTTATGCGGGCCGCACATTCAAATGTAACTTAAATAGTGCTTTTATATCATATACGAGTATAAATATTATTAAAAATAAATATAGAAAAAATTTATTTTTTATTGACATGCTATAATAACAATAATGTCAGAGAACAAAAATTTTACAATTCTTAAAAGGGAAAAAAAAAGAAAATACAATTCCAATTGCATATGGATAAATATGTAAATATAAAATATATAAAATATTAAGGAAAATAGTTTATCTTTCATTTTATTCATTCATTAAAATTCAATGCGCTTTTTGTTCTTGGATATTGTTTGATAATTCATTTAAGTCCGGCTGTGTTTGGGATACTGAGATCCTCAACAAGTTTTGTAAATTTTCATCCGTCAACCTCGTTCTATATTTTTATTTTATGAAATTCATTCTTGAAAATGTTTGTTCGCATAAATAGGTGCTTGAAAAAATACAAATCATTGATTTTGCAAAATTTCTAAAATTGGGAAATTTATTTTCTGGTAGATTTGAATAAAATGCAATGTCCACAAGAAAAGCTAACTCGCTTATCCATTTAAAATTCGATAATTCTGGTATATTATTTTCTTTTTCTGTCAAAAACATTTCAATCTCGTCTATCAACTCGAAAAATCTTTTTAAAACTTTCCCACGGCTGAGCCATCTTACTTCAGAAAAATAAATGATATCTTCATATTCTGCGTCAATTTCATTTAAGAAATTCCGGAATATTCGATGGTTAATACGGTTTTTGCGAATATAATTGATGGACTTTACTACAATATTCATAACATTTTTCAAATTTACAACTTTTGCGCAAAGTGCATGTTGATGGATAATACAATGAAGTTGTAGAGGAGGCTGTGTAATATTTAATTCATTCAATTTTTTATTAATCATGCCTACCAAACCAGTATTGTGACCCTTCATGTTCTTTGCACCGTCAGTTGTCACATTTTTTTATTTCTCCCACTTGAGATCGTACATATTGAAAACATTTAATAGTTGCAAAAATGTATCTTCACCTCTTCTATTCCCATGGAGGCTTTTTAATGCAGTAAGTTCTTCTGTTACACAAAATTGTTTATCAATTTCACGGATAAAAATCAACAATTGAGCGGTGCTAGTTATATCGTTGCTTTCATCAAGTGCTAGTGAAAAATACTCAAATTGTGAAGAATTTTCTTTTAATTTATTAAACAAATTAGTTGATATATTTTCAATACGTCGAACTACTGTACGTGCAGACAAACTAATATCTTCAAATTTTTTAATTTTTTCCGGACAAATTTCGTTAACAGCAGCCAAAATACATTTTTTAATGAACTCTCCATCCGTAAATGGTTTGTTATGTTCAGCAGTTAATTTCGAAATATGTAAGGACGTTCTGACCAATGCTGAACTTTGTTCCTTACATTTTTTAAAAACGTTTTGTTGTGCTCCTAATGATTTTTGTAAAGAATCAATTTTATTTTGTCTGAATTAAAATTCAAATTTATCATATTCACTTTTGTGTTTCGTGTCGTAGTGGCGACGCAAATTAAATTCTTTGAATACGCTTATAGATTCTTTGCAAATTAAGCATAGTGCTTTATTCTAATTATTAATAAAGAAATAATCAAAAGTCCACTTTTCATTAAATTCGCGGTTTTCCTCATTAATTTTTCTTTTGTTTGGTATTTTATTCATTTTTCCTACGATAAAATATGAATTATTTTACCAAAATTAAAAAATAACATGTATGTATTTCTCATTACCTATTGTAGTGAAACGTCATACAGTGGTCAATATGAACGTGTTTATGTGCAAAATGCACATATGAACATACAGTAGCAAACTGGCGAAATGAAAGAATGCTACACTTGCTAAGCGAGCCGTCGTATTCGCGGGAGTGGGGACTAAACTTACGCAGTAAAATAGGTTTCCCACTATGCTTCTGTTAGCGCGCATTTTTGTCACCGGCCACATTTCAGCACGCTCACACACTAAGTTTGTTGATTTTTCCTAAAATTATATTGGTGCTTTGGCGGGCCGCGCAAAAAGTTGCAAAGGGCCGCATGCGGCCCGCGGGCCGCAGGTTGCCGACCCCTGTTATAGACTATTTATATGGTCCATCGTAATTTCGGTCCGATGCCTCCGGTCTCTAGTTATTAATAATGTGACTAATACATAAAGAAAATGTTGTTTTGTATCCTTTTTCAACATTTTTGGTATGTGTTTTCTTATCTAATTAGATTCTAATTATTATTAAAATTTTCGATAACCTTAAAACTGTCTACATATCGTTAAATTATTTGCATATAAGAGATTTTATGTGAAATTTGAATATTATATACGAGGTGCATTTTAAAAGACACAACCTCTTGTTTTTTTAAATTTGTTTATGCTATTCCGTTTGATTAATTCGTACATCATTAAATTCTATTTTTATTTTCTACTCAAAAGGAAATAGTAACGATTGACGATTGACTGAATCCGAAACGTAACTTAGAAGTAACCGACAATAAAAAAACTACTCTCCTTGTTATTGTCTGTCACCTTCAAGATCATCTTCGATACTTTTTATGATATCGCACAGTGGCGTGACAAATATTTTTTAAAAATCTTTGTAATCTTTTTGTCGCTTATGAGAGGGAATTTTGAGAAAATATTTTGGATTCAAATGTTACATAATTACATTTTTCGTAGGTTATTTTTTTCGTTCAAGGACATCCTGTATATAGTTCGGGATATTCTGTATGCATATGCCCATTTTTCAAAGCAGTAAACCACTTGCAAATTATTCCATAGGAAGGAGCAAGTTCACTATAATATTTATGGAACTATTCTTTAGTTTCTTTGATGGTTTCTCCATTAATTAGCACACTAAATTCTTCCGCCATATGAATACTAAAACAAGTAGTTTAGAAGATTGTAGAAACATATCTATCTGTCAGATTTGGGTGAAATTTTGACTGTAGGCTGCTAAAACGTGGCTGAAATCAGCAATATACTCGCCATGGCAAAAGGGTTGCCAACTTTCGAAAAGTCACTCTCTTATCAAACCACCCACGAATATCATAAAAATTAATATATAATGCAAACTGTATTTACTTATCTTCCTTGCACAGGCAAAAAAAAATCATTTCGATTTAGAACAAACCACATAACAATATACTCGTAGATCTGTTATATCAGTAATAGCCGTTCATTTCGAAGCATTAAAATTTCAATTTCAGGCGACTATTTATTCCCGATATAACAATTTATGATCGTTTTACGGTTATGTTTATGTGTACTTCAGCGTTAAGCAGAATTCGACATTCGTACAAATATAGCTGGATAGCTCTTTAACACTCGTGTTCGTCCATAAAAATTATACATCCACGCATAATACCCACAAGTTTATCTATTATTGAAATATCTGCACCTTATTATCACTTCTCAACGACTCGTAGAGTTGAGAGAATTATAATCCATTAATGTCAAGTACCTTCTTATAATCAAGTAGATTTGTATATATGTGTAAACATCTCTGAACGTGAAACGTAAATTATCATTCCTTCATTATTAAAAAACTTAAATTACATTATCAGAATAATTGAAACATACATGAGTAGGTAAACCCCACCAGTTTTGTATAATACAAAGGTATTTTTAATAATATAAAATATTATTAAATATATTTTTATTGTTCTTCACACCAGATTTTTAATAATATTTTATATTATTAAAAATACCTTTGTATTAAATTACATTACATTATTATGTTAGTGTGTGTGAAATGTCGTGGAATTTAAAATTAACATGTGTTCAATTGAGAAGTTTATTTGATATATTTTGAACATTTTTCAAGTGCGTCTCAAATTAAATTTAACTACACTTCATAAGGTATATCTCTTCAGTTTGTACTGCCCAAATGGGAACCGCAAATTGTACTTTATCTCTTTCTAACACACATGAATATGCGGCGTAATACCACACTATATTAAACATACAGTAGGGGCAGCTAGCCTATTTTGGCCTGCAGTTTCTGAGAGCGCATATGTGAAATTGGCGGTCCTTCAACAGTTGACCGACAGGTGTCGACAGAACATAGAAAAAGAAAATTCTACACAAACAACGTATTTATATTGTATACAATTGACAACAAGATATATTAGTTTCTATGTCACCTATATTTATATTTTTAAATAAGTTATCAAGTAATGTTAACGAAAATTAATAAATAATATTTCGGAGGTAGCAACATTTAAATTTGAAAATGTCCAGTATCAGTGTGACCAACGGTATACTTCAATCAAGCATCTATAGTAAAATCAAAAGGTAAATTCTTACCAAAAACTGTTCCACAAGACGTTCCTGGACAAATAGAAATCCATTTCAGCGCTCTGAATGTTGATCAAAATCAAGCATCTATAGTAAAATCAAAAGGTAAATTCTTGCCAAAAGTGAGTGGAAAAAGCAGGACATAAATTTGACTAATACATAATTTGAAAGCAACAATGTATCTGAATTGAAATCACAGATTATTCAAAACTTGAAAGGTAAATCACCGGTTCAGATATTTGAAGAACTTTTCGACGAAGATTTACTAAACCATATAGCTATCCAAAGTGTAAATTACGCTAGACAAAACAACAGACATAACTTTGAACTTTGCACAAATTGTCTTAAAAAGTTTATTTTTTTGCTATCAGGGTACCATTCGTTGCCCCAAGAGCAGTTATATTGGTCGGAGGATGAAGATATAAATCTTACATGCGTTAGAAACGGCATGCCTAAGCACAGGTTTTTGGAAATAAAAAAAAACCTGCATTTTAACGACAATAGTCTCATATCCACCAGCGATAAGCAAGACAAACTATTTAAAATCCGTCCTTTGATAGACAAATTGAACACAAATTTCAAAAAGTTCGGTATATTTGCACAAAAACTTTCAATAGATGAGCAAATGGTGCGTTACTATGGGCACCATTACCTGAAACAGTTTATTAGGGGAAAACCAATAAGATTTGGATTCAAACAATGGGCTATGTGGTGCTCTAAATCTGGCTATTGTTTTCATATGGATATTTATTAAGGAAAGAGCCAAGAAGTACAACTTGTAAGTGGTGTTGGAGCTTCTGTGATAATGAAGATGACCTCTTTTTTGCAATATCCGTCAGAATATGAAATATTTCTCGATAACTTTTTCATCAGCTTTGATTTATTGTTGAAGTTGAGAGAACTAAATATAAAGGCGGCTGGAACAGTACGCTACAGTGTGTATATAAATAATTGAAAGGTGTTTGAATCGCCCGCGCTTTTTTTAGTGTATGAAAGTTGGTGCTTCTACAAGCTATGCCGCAAATAATCAGTAGCATCCTTCTGTTTATTTTGGTTTTCTGCATTTTCGTTCTCGTCTATTTATTTTGTTATTTCTCTCCTTTATTACCAGAAAGGCCTTTCTTATTGCCATTTTTCTGCTGTTACATATTTGTTATTGGTAAGCGATGAAGAAATCACAGTAAATTTGTACAAATGTAACAAAGTACGCTTTTAGGTTAATAATGGTTTTCACGGATTTGCACAACAAATTTATTGTTGAGGCATATTTTCGTTCGGGAACACGCAATGTTGAAGGAGTATGGGATTATTCCTATCCAAATTGCCACCAGCAGTTTCAAGAGGAGTTTCCAAAAATGGAATTTACATATGACTGTTTTGTACAGCACGTTCGTCGTGTAATAGAGAGATATCGCACAACAGGGAGCGTTTTAAAGGGAAAATCTACAGGACGTCCTACTATTTGAATTTGTGCTTAAATTTACATGGACGGCATTTTGGACAAATGTTATAATTTTATCTTGAATAAGTGTTATAGTTTTGTTATAATTTTGATAGAGTATGCAAGTCTGAAATTAAAGTATTGTATAGTGAAATTTAAGATACCAGCATTAGAAAACATACATAATTTCATTGTAATTATCTTTCAATAAAATATTATTTATTACTATATTTGTTCCTATTCTAATTTTTTAATGTTACGCCTATGATATACGACATTTGCTCCCTCAGAGATGCTGGCATGCACTTAGCACCAACTTAAACACAAAAAATTGAAAGCGGGAAATTCAAACACCTTTCAATCATTTATATACACACCGTATAATAGAATGAACAAGTGTCCTTCGAAATCTGATAATAACATAAAAAAAGAGGAACGCGGGGCATATGATTATCGTTATGATGAAAAAAATAAAATATTTGCGTTGATTTGGAATGACAATAGCTGTGTTAAAATGCTATCGAATTACTTAGGATTGCAACCTATAGAAAAAGTGAAAAGATATTGTAAGAAAGAAAAAAAAGAATGCCATGTCGATAGACCAAACATTGTCGGATAATACAATAAACATATGGGAGGGATCGACAAGTTAGACTGGAATGTGCAAAAGTATCGAATCAAATTTAGAGGTAAGAAATGGTATTTCCCTCTTTTCACAAATACGATTGACGTTGCGGTTGTTAACGCCCACGCTCTTTATACTTCAGTAAATGGAAGCATCCCATTATTAGATTTTATACGCATTATTGCCAGAACTTGTCTGAAGAAAGAATCATTATCCGATCCTAAATTTGCCGGAAGACCAAGTTCTAGTAAGGTGAGGAAAAGCCGCGTGCCTGACGATGTTAGATTTGATCCCATTGGACATGTTTTGGAGCGAACGATTGATGGAAAACAAAGAAAATGTGCCATATGTGACACAAACGTTCGCAAACAGTGTAAAAAATGCAATATTGGACTGCATATGGAATGTTTTCCTAATTGGCATAAATTAGAAATATTTTTCTTTAGTTTGAAATGTTGTTTCAGTTTTTTTTTAATTTTTGTAACGGCAAGTGCCATGGGTCCCAAATGGGACTTAAATTTTTTTTTTGAAAAATGGCGTATATTTATTTGCCAACGAATAAATTGACATATTACCTTTAATATAATCCTATTTTTAATTTAAATTTACAAAAAATGTCGATAATAAAAATTTGGAAGCTAATGGGTTAACGGTGTAAATTTTGGCTTTACAATGCAGTCGTTTTTGGCAACACCTCCACGACGTTTAACCACGTTTTAACACTTTGTCTTTTGAAAATGTGATATTTTCGTATAATAGCAAATCCTTTCCACGTTCACTTTTTATCCCTGACACGGACATTTTCGTAGTGTATTCCGATATTTTCACTATCACAAAGAGAACTAAACTAAGAAAACACAGTAGTGCATTCCGATCTTTTCGCTACCAAGAAACCAAATAAACTAAACTAGAAAAACACGGAACCAAACTAATTTTGGTTTTGCATATTCGGACCATTTATAATCAATTAATGTTAATGATCAGATCATTTAAAATTCGATTAATGTTTATATCATTAAATAATAATAATAATAATAATAATAATAATAGATATACGATAAAGCTATTGGGAGTGTGTATATTAGTTAATAGGATGGGTAGGGGGGTGGAAAATAGATCAATACTTTTGTTGTCTGTGAGAATTTCATTGCAAATGGTACACATTGAATAGATTGGGGATTTCCGCAAGGTATTAGTTTTAGGAGTTTGGCAGTATAATGCGGTGTACGTACGCGCGGAGCGGAGTGGTGTCGCGAAAAGCAGCTTACTTAGTAGTTTTGGGGCATCAATGTTATTGTGTAGTAAGTTGCAGAAGAATGTAATGCTGGTTAATTTGCGACGGTGTTCCAGTGAATAGAAATGAAGTAATTGTAGTAAAGTAGTATGATCGTATCCCTGCCGTGGGTATTCGCCATATTCTTTAAAATGTAGATATTTTAAAAATCTACGTTGCACTTTTTCAAGTGTCTCAATATGAGTTGTATATATAGGTGACCATACCAGTGAGGCGTATTCTAATTTAGATCTCACGTAACAGTTGTATAACTGAATAATGGTATCAGTAGACGTGAAGCTTTTCGAGTTGCGTATAACAAAACCCAAGGTCTTGAGAGATTAAAGAAAGTCTCGCGCCTAATTTACCTACAGACTTAGCAGTCCCTTTTGGACATGCAGGTACACGGATTATTCTTGCGCCCATTTTATCTACGTCCATTGCTACTCTAGCATTAGAATATAGTCGTACCGTTACTACTGATTGGAACACAAATATTTGTCTATCGCAATTTTTTGAAAAAGTTTCGTGAAAAACGCCCAAAAGGAAAAATAATTTTACACAATGGCAACGCATCGTCGTATATAGCAAAACTGAGTATCTGGATGCCCTAAACATCAGTACCATGGACCCTCCATCATACAGCTTTAACTTATCATCTTGCAATTTCTCTTTGTTTCCAAAAATTAAAGGTAAAATGCGTGGAATAACTTTACGACATCAGATGAAGCAGTGGAACACAATAAAAACCTGATTTCTGAAGTGTCTCAGGAAGAGTGGCATGTTAAAGGAATTGAGGAATTGGTCCATTGTCAGAATTCTTTAAATTCCTCTTATTTCTACGTATATAAATACTTTCGTAGCTACTAATTCTCTATAATCATTATTTATTGTTTTAATTAATCTAAGATTATTTGGGGGTATAGAATGGCCTGTGTTCCAAATATGTCGGCAACGCTTGATTTTTCAGATCTTTTAAATCTGAAATGGAAAACATGTTCCTTGTAACGAGTTGAAATTGAACGTTTAATTTGTCCGCTATATTTTTGATTACAATCGCTACAATTTATTTTATAGATACCAGATTTTTGTCCAACTTCAATTTTATCCTTGGTGAAGTGATTTTAATGAGTTGGATCAGGGCTGTTCAACTTCAAGTGGACCAAGGGCCGCTGTAAATAAATTTGCGGTTGTGAGGGCCGCATCATAAAATACTTCGTATGCAACTTTATCAGTGATTTGTAATAGGTACAAAAAACGTGTTTGTTTGTATAATTATTTTTATTTATTAAAAAAAAAAATAAGAAATATACCAAAAAAGTTAGTGGGAAGTTTGGGGATGTTGGTTTTCACTAACCAGTGTATCAATATTAACATTAATATTTGTTGTTGACAAACGAAGCAACTGAGTAAGTGAGTTATCAGACAGGGAACACCTATATTTTGACTTTATAAATTTCATGTTGGAAAAGCTGCTTTCGCAAAGATACGTGCTTCCCAGCATTGAGCCCATCATAAGGCCTAAGTTTCGCAAGTTCGGGTAACGCTCTCCTGGGAGTAACTTAAAAAAGTCCAATCCTATTTCGGTTCTTCCCTGGTAAAAAGGATCCGACTGCAAATCACACAATTCCAGTTGAAGATCTGCTTTGCTTACATTCTCAACAGAAATTGTAAGTGGCTGAGTAAAAACGGAAATTTCTCCTTCGATTTTCTTAAAGTCGCTAAATCGGTTTTCGAATTCTTCTGTAATTGTGTCAATATATTTTATATGAGTTAAATATGAAACTTTCTCAAAATCCTGCATTTCTTCAAAGTGCTCTTTACAGCTTGGAAAAAAAAGAAAAATCTTGTTTTTCTAGTGAAGACTTGAAAAGCTTAATTTTATTTTGAAATCCTCTTATGTGACCATATAAATTGGCAATATTCTGCTGCTTTCCTTGTAGCTTCAAATTTAATTCGTTAAGGTGAGATGTCAGATCTGTTAAAAATGCAAGGTCTGAGAGAAACTTTGCATCTACCATTTGATTTTCCATTTCTGTAGTGTCGGACTTCACGTCATTTTTAAGGAAAATGGGAATCTCCTTTCGTAGAGAGAAGAAACGTTGCAAACAGTGTCCGGCGCTTAACCAACGAATATCGGTGTGAAGTAACAAGTCCCTATATGTAGCATCTACTTCGGCCAAAAAATCACGAAACTTTCTGTGAGTCAAAGCACGATTGCCCCCTCTTATAATATTAGTTATTTTAACAACCACTTTCATGACATTCGATTAACGTAAGGACTTTCCACATAGGGCCTCTTGGTGAACAATGCAGTGTATCACAGGACAGTTGATATTGTTTAGTTTTAAGAGTCCTGCAAATCCAATTTCAGTTCCTATCATATTTCTGGCTCCGTCAGTAACAATACAGGAACATTTATCGAATCCCCCATAGTCAGATTCCACCTTATTTACAGCTTCAAAAATATCCGTACCCTTGGTGGTACCATGGAGGGGAATAAGATCTAGCATCTCCTCTGCTACACTGAAGTCCTCTTGAATAGTTCGAACAAAAATTACAAGTTGGCTGATGTCAGATAGGTCAGTGCTTTCGTCCAGGCAGAGTGAAAAATATGTACATTTTTCAATATTGTGTCGTGCAATTTTTTGGATACATATTGATTAATGTGGTCTACACGTCTTGCAATTGTTTGATGCGACACTGAGACTGTTGCAAATTTTTCGGCAATTTTTGTTTCATTGAATTGTTTTGCCATTTTCATTGCACAATTCTTAATAAGAACTCCATCACTAAAAGGTTTTTTCGCTTTGACAATTTCCAGCGCTACTTCGTAAGAAGCGGCAATACTGCATTTGTTATCAGTGTCAGACTTTTTGAAAAAAATTGTTCGTAGTTTTAGCTTTTTCTTATAATCCGTAATGATACCATTTCTAGACTCGCCTGTATACTGCTGAAACTTTTTCTCGTGTAACGTAGTGTAATGTCGTTTTACATTATATTCTTTAGGAACTGATAGTATTTGCATACAAACAATGCACTGAAGTTTATTATTGTTGTTTGTGATTAAATAGTCTGATTCCCAACGGTCATTATAAACTCGATGTTCGTTTGAAATTTTTCTTTTCCGCGAAGACATATTTCACTTAAAAACCTTAAATTGAGTTGCTGCGTACCGCACACCAGAACAAAATAACTACAATTATAAACAAATAAACACTTGACCGTAACAATTAACTTCGCGAACCGTATTCAATGTTCGTCTGTCTGAGTCTGTATCCCACAGCCACTCTATTTACAATTAACTCGTCAACCTTTTTATTATATACGCGCGCATGCTTATTCGAATGTTCGAAAGCGGCCTAGCAAAATCTCCAATGTTCCAGTAACTTCGTTGCGGCGTTCTATCCTACGCCAGTGGCGTCACATAACCTATGTATGTTATTTTATTTCATCATTTCATCGTTGGTGTAGGAATGACTCGCTTGTATATATTTTTGCCGAAAAAAACCCCGTAGCGGGCCGCATGCGGCCCGCGGGCCTCATGTTGGACAGCCCTGAGTTGGATGATTTAACCTTTATGTGAATGGAAAAAATAACACCTTCTAATGACGACGTAGGTACCCGGGTACCCCACGTTGTATATACGTTGCAGATATACATATACGGGAGACAGTAGTGGGGAGACATAAACTGCACTGTTATGAACAAGATTAGACATGTCTAAAAATCTGTAACCGTCCATTTTTCGAAGTGCTGGTATATAATTTGTTCGCTACAGTACATACTAAATATTTTTAGTGTTTTTGGTAATAACAAGTGAAAATTTTATTATTTTTATCGGAATGTGTGATAATACGCCTGGTCCTAGTTCGGGTTCATTTACAAAACCAAGATGGAGGAGAACTAGGTATGATATAGAAGTTAATATAATTACAAATCCTGTAAGAGTAAAAGTAATAGTAATAATAAGAACGTAATGTGATATTTTATGATTTTCAGACTGACATCAGTAGAATTACTAGCAGCAGCGGAAGAAGCATTAGAAGAAGAGCCATTTACTGCTTCGGATGAAGACGAATACATTTCGGAAATCGAATCTGAAAAATCTGATGCAGAAATAGAACCTGTAATCGAACAAGAGGAACCTTATTCAGATGAAATTAGTGATGAAGAAGAAACGCCTGCACAGTCTGCTGTTTTAGTTGCTAAAGATGGAACTCATTGGACTAATACTCCATTACCACAAGCGCAGACAATTAGCCGAAATATCTTGCTCGAAAAATGTGGCGCACCAAGTTTTAGTGCATTATATACTGCTAAAGAAACTTTTAAATCTATCATGTCCAATGAAATTTGTACCATAATTTTAAGGGAAACTAACAGAAAAGGCACACAAGTAACTGGAGGCTATAATGAAAAACAAGCTCAAAAGTACAAAGATTCTAAGCGGCAACCACCACCACGAAAGGTTTTCAAGGCATTTACTGAAGAGGAATTCGATGCATTCTTAGGAATCCTAATTGCAGTTGGTGTACATAAATCTAATAAGGAACATATATCTGAAATGTGGAAACTTGAATCCTTACCTCTTATTCGTGCGGCTATGTCTCGTGATCGCTTCAAAATGCTTTCACGATTTATTCGTTTTGATAATCAGAATACACGTGCTGAACGATCTAAAAGTGACAAAGCTGCTCCAATTCGTGATATTTGGATAATGCTAAATAGTAATTTAGAAAACAACTATAAGCCGTCTGAATGCATAACGGTCGATGAGCAATTATTTCCTTATAGAGGACACAAAATTTACCCAATACATTCCTTCAAAACCGGCAAAGTATGGGATAAAAATTTTTTGGGCTTGTGATGCGGCAAATGCTTATACTTTACAAGGTAAAATTTATACTGGAAAACCACCAGCCGGTGAACGGCAAGTGAATATTGGAGAGCGTACAGTTCCAGATTTAGTTACTAAATATAAAGGTTCTGGAAGAAATATAACGACAGACAACTTTTTCACAAGTTTACAGTTGGTTCATAACCTAAATTCTTGGAACTTATCGTTAGTAGGAACCGTTCGAAAAAATAAAACTTTTCTTCCTTCCAATATGCAATCCAATAAAAGTAGAGTTATAAATTCCACTAATTTTGCATTTACTAAAAGAGCAACTATATGTTCGTATGTTCCCAAAAAAACAAATCTGTCACCCTATTATCATCAATGCATACAACAGGCAAAGTAGAACATACTGGTACTGCAAAACCCGAAATTATTAAATATTATACGGCGTCGACACGATGGATAAAATGTTATTGGAGTATACAGTAAAGCATAGAACAAATCGTTGGCCCCTAGCATTTTTTTACAATATGGTCGACCTTGTTGCACTGAGTGCATACATAATTTACACGGAGCACAATCCTAGCTTACATCAACCGACCGACGACGGAGATTTTTGAAAGATCTTGCAAACGAGTTATGAATGTCTGCTGTACTACCTCTAAGCAGTATTCCAAGAGTTTTGGGCAATCATTTTACACGTACATCACTAGAAATGGTTCTAGGACGCCAAATTACACAACCAGTCTTTACAGCAGTCAGAGATCAATCATCTCGAGATACTTCTGGGCGTATTTTGGTAGTTGGAAAATGTTACATTTGCCGGGAATTGAATCACAGACAAAGAAAAACGCGAAAAGCATGTAATTCTTGTTCAAAACCAGCAATGAGCATTCTGTTACTAAGGCCGTATGCGATACCTGTAACCAACAGGCAGTTTAATCCTATTATTATTTATTTTGGTTCTTTTTATACATCTTTTTTATAACATATATAAATAAAAAAATGTAAAAATGCTACTTTTGTTCTTTCACATCTATCCATATGTAATTTTAAATGGAGGTACCCGGGTACTCATACCGGTCTTAGAGGTTGTAATAATTTCGGATGCCATTTTTTCGTTAAAAATTAAATCTAAATAACGAAGTATATATAATAAAATGTAATATAAAACAAGTTTAGAGATGTCACAGAATTTCCAAGCTCAGCAAGTTCAAACACAAAAAATATTAATATTTAAATCTGAAAAAGGCACCCTGGTACCCTTCCAGTCACATAAAGGTTAAATGCGATTTAAAGAGAATGGTTTTTAAAGATGTCGTTCAAATTTATAGTAGCACGGTAAAGAAACAAACTTATCACCCTGATCTTTTTGAGGTACTAAACTCGTGGTATCATGGATTAGTTTTTTAAGCCTATTCTTTTTAATTAGGTTAGTTACTATTTTCGAGTCGAAATCATTGTATACTGCGATGTTTCTGACTTCACTGAGTTCTTCTTCATACTTATCTTTTGCAAGCAGAAAACTTAACAACCAATGGATAAGAAAATTATAGGATGCCATCTCTTGTTGGAAACTATGATTTGAATCCGCGGTTATAAACTTGTTAACATTGGTGTCTTTTTGGAAAATATCTATTTCTAAGTTATTAGTATTCGTAATTACTAAAACATCTAAAAATTGTATTTGTTAATTTTCTTTTTCAATCATGAACTTAATTATTGGACCTTTCGAATTTAATTGCATTAAAAGTCATCTAAATTACATAACTTTATACTAAGGACCGCAAAAATATCATCGATATATCTATCTGGAAATGTTTAGCATTTCTCTTAAACTCTTATCTGTTTGTGTTCAAGATAATGTCCAGGAGTTGGATAACTTCCACATTACCGTATTGATGGGGTTCATCTCCATGCTTCCTAGCGAACTTCGGAATTTCAGCAACCACAACTTGTACTTAGAGGTCACTACGTAGATAGTTACTGACATGTTTCTAAGTTCTCTATTTTGAAACCTCTGAATTATATGTAAATTACTTTACTTGGCACAACTCCAAAGTTGAATATGGTATGTCTGAATCGCTTTTAATATTTGCCTGTAATGTAAGTCTGTAAATTCAATATTATTATATGTACACTGACAAAGAGGAACTTCTTTAATTACCTAATACATTTTACTATATCTTGGATCCAATTCCTGTCTTTCTTTATATGAGTCTTCCAAGTTGCATGTCAACTTGCATGCCAAGATATTTGGCAGTGTTAGTATGCGGTACAATCCTATTGCTGATAGTTACTGGAATGTTTTTAATTCACCTATTAGTGAAATTAATGTACTTTAACGTAGCCTCATCGATCTATGTTTAATACACTACTTCTTGGTTTAACTTTGAATTTAGGCCATGAAATTTTGTAATTCTTACGTCGTTTTCTCGTTATCCTTGTTTACTGCTAAAGTGGCGAAGATTGCAATATTTTTCTAATTTAAGGATATCGCACAGTAGATACAGCATTGGTCTCAGTACTTTTCCCTGAGGTACGCCAACATTGAATGCTTTAGTTTCGGAATAAGTATTTGTCTATTTGATTCTGGAGAACTTCTTTTGTAGATATTACTCCAAGATTTCTCGGAAAGAAATTTGTAACGTCTAAGAATATCTTCTTTTCTGATGCTCTTTCAATAGTGTTTGGTATACGTTGCCCTTTTAGTGTTTAGTGCATATTGTCATAAAATTAAACAGTGGATCAATTCAAAGTGTTTCAGTCGATCCAACTGCTTTTCTAAATATTTTCTACAAAAATTGGTATACTTCTACAAACATTCAAACCAATTGTTGAAGCAGTTATTCCAGTCTTCAGTTGGGACAGTCAAAATTGCTGTTTTGAAGACATCTACTGCTTCTTCCAGCGACTGAAGTCATCGACCACGAATTCCATTCTTGATCTTTGATAACGTAAAAAAATCGTTGGGATTTAGGTCGGGACTACACGGAGGATGAGCTAATAATTCGATATTTTGATTCTCCAAAAACTCAGTTGTCTTTCGAGCTGTATGCGAACTTACATTGGTCCTGATGCAGGATGATTCGCTATTGTGGCTTCGTTTCTTGGGGCATAGTGATTATTTCTGGCAAACAAACGGTTGTGTATCAATCCGCATTAATCCTTCTTCGATTTTGCAAAGGAATTGTAGCTACATGACCTGCTGTAGTATTCTTTCAGAAATTAAGTCATATTTTGAGCGTTTTGAAAGTTTATATTGTTATGAACTTCACGTTTTATTTTCCTTCGCTTGTAGTGGTTTTAATTTATTTTCTTTCTTAGACAGATGTTTCAAATGATATTTTTGTTTTCGTCATATACGAGGATGACTTTTGGAAAGGTGAATTTTGTCTATAATTCGTCAAAAAAATTGATATTATTTTCGAGTAGGCCATGCTTTCAAAAGAGGCTATTTAAATTTTCACTAGCGTCTGGCATTTAGTTTGACATTTGCCATTTGCGATTACTTCAAGACGATGTGTTTAATAAAAGTTGTAAAATGGATAAAATAGCTATTCGTGGCGTTGTAATAACTAAACCAAGTCATATATTCACAAATACGCAATGTCCCACTTATTCATTTCATCAACATGACCTTGCCTTCGTTATGATCTTTCACTATGTTGATAAACAATATGTTGTAACCAGGTCACTAGCCTAATAGAACACACTCAGGACCAGAATCTGTATGTGGAATCGCTAAGGATTCCACTAAAAGGGAGATTTGGTTATGGCTAGAAAAAGAACATAAAAATAAATGGAGGTTAACGGAAGGTCAACTCCATACCAAACCACTACTAAGGAGCTGGACGGAAAGTTTTCAGCCAACCTAATTCGTAGTAACAAAAAAGAAATTAAAACAATTACCGTGTTAAAAACCGGACATTGTCCTTTAAGGAAGCATTTGTACAGCATGGGCTTGGTTAGCGAGCCCTGATGTAGGAGATGTGAAAAACAGCAGCAAACTAGCCTTCATGTAATATGCACGTTTGAGGAACTGAAGGAACTCAGACAGAAATATTTCGGGAGAGATCTATTGGATCCTTCGAGTGTACCCAAACTTCTCCTGAGGAGGATAGTGGCTTTTGTCGAGGACACAAGACTAACAGAGCGGAGCGGAAACTAAGTACTTTTTACGGTGTTTGGTGAATAATTTAGATTTAGCTGGATGCACCGAAATTAAGATTTGTCCGGGAGAAATTAGTTTGCGGATATTTAAGGGCTCGCAGTCCAGAATTGGATTACGGAGCCATAATTTGTTTTCTCGAATTTCTTGCATTTACCAGTACGATTGAATAGTTTTATTAATTACAAGCTCCAGCTTACATGTATACCGGAATCGCTTACGTTTTTAAAAATTGTTTATTATTAGATACTGCTTTGTAGTTTGATTATAAATTGGGCTCTAATTATATCAAAACGTGAATCGTTACACAACGGATGTTACAGTGGAACAGTGAAATGCTTGCTGATTATTGTTGATATCAGAAAGTGCCGAAGAACTGTATAAAAGGAACGTTAAAGAAAAACATTTTAAACAGGACTTTACCATACAGCTCCATATAATGTACATACCTAATTAATAAAGGCCGGATTATATATTATATAGGCTGCTCATCTAAAATAACCGAAATTTGATTCTTATATGTAGAGGCCGGATTATATGCAGTTAGCATAAATTTGCATATTTGCATATTTTGTAGTAATTCAGCATTTTTCCATATTTTAAGTATCCGAGCTTTATTTATTTACTAAATCAAAATTTATTATAGGCATTACTAAAAATATGTCGTGGATGTAAGAAACAAACAAAAATTAAACAGCCCTTTTTAAATTAAAAATAGCATTTTATTAAGCCTCTTCCCGCTACCTTTCCGATAAGCGTCTCCAAGAATTTATTAATGCTCTTCCCATACATCCAGGCCGAGACAAAATTCCAGAAAAAGGTAATACCTTAAAACTTCTAAATAAATACAAAAATACATTTTACCAGAAAATTATAAGTATATGTGTTTTTTTACTATTCGGAGAAATTTATTTCCATATTCAAAAGTAATTTGGTTTTAAACGTCATTTCACGTTGACTTTTCGTGGCTTAAGTGTAAACTTATGAGCTGTGATATAGTATAATAGCAAAAATGCCGAAAATAGCGACTGTGCCTGGATGGATTGCACCTTATTGAGAACTGCAAATGCATGGAGAAAAAGTGTTTTGCCTAGTATGCTGCAAGACTGTGAGTAAAATTTTAAGTTTATTTCATCTTACTAAACGGTAATGTTTGCTGACTCTTTTTCGCCAATTTCATCTTTGTTAGTTTTGCAGCATGAGATGGAGTTTTCATATGTTGGTCGACTTGGAACTTTCTCTCTCATTTGTAATCTGGAAAATATCACATCATCGGTTGTTTTCTTATAAAATAAATGTTAGTAAAAGATAAAGGACTAATTAAAAACTTAATTAATTTTACTAGTTAATTTATTAACTTTATTAATGTATTTGTAATTTAAAAAGGGCTGTTTAATTTTTGTTTGTTTCTTACATCCACGACATATTTTTAGTAATGCCTATAATAAATTTTGATTTAGTAAATAAATAAAACTCGGATACTTAAAATATGGAAAAATGCTGAATTATTACAAAATATGCAAATATGCAAATTTATGCTAACTGCATATAATCCGGCCTCTACATATAAGAATCAAATTTCGGTTATTTTAGATGAGCAGCCTATATAATATATAATCCGGCCTTTATTAATAGGTATGTACATTATATGGAGCTGTATGGTAACGCCCTGTTTAAAATGTTTTTCTTTAACGTTCCTTTTATACAGTTCTTCGGCACTTTCTGATATCAACAATAATCAGCAAGCATTTCACTGTTCCACTGTAACATCCGTTGTGTAACGATTCACGTTTTGATATAATTAGAGCCCAATTTATAATCAAACTACAAAGCAGTATCTAATAATAAACAATTTTTAAAAACGTAAGCGATTCCGGTATACATGTAAGCTGGAGCTTGTAATTAATAAAACTATTCAATCGTACTGGTAAATGCAAGAAATTCGAGAAAACAAATTATGGCTCCGTAATCCAATTCTGGACTGCGAGCCCTTAAATATCCGCAAACTAATTTCTCCCGGACAAATCTTAATTTCGGTGCATCCAGCTAAATCTAAATTATTCACCAAACACCGTAAAAAGTACTTAGTTTTGGTTTAACGCGAGGCTCTTTGTTCAAGGAGTGAGACGCAATTTATATTACAGTTATCTTCCTTAACCTTACCATCTAATTAATTACTTTTTAGAATTGTTTGCTTTTCACTAACACGTATAAAGTATCTTGTCAGAAAACAAGTAAGTGAAATTTATAGTCCTGTAGGACCCGTAAAAGGAAATATCAGTAAATAAGTAACTTGGTTTAATTTTAATTGATTACCTGAATAACATGTATTTTCAATGTTATTGCCGTCTTATGTAATTTAGAAGAAGATATAATATATATACGAGGATCGATAACAAACATCATTATATTATAATCTTTTTATGGTGACAGATCGAGTTTTATTAATTTCTGACATTCGACTTGAAAGTTAAAATAAGGAAAATAAAGTGCCTAAATTGAAAATTCTAAAATGCATAAATTCCTAATCTGTAGTGTAATCCAATATCTATTTCTACATGCAAAATGTGGTGTACACGTGCAGTATAAATCCCCACAGTCATAGCAATCTACGTAGGTCTGTCCTCTCATCCAGGGCTGAACTGTTGTTCATGACCCTCTTCGTCTTCATTAAAGTCTCCAATGTCTCGGGCTATTGAGTTTTATTTGTGAGATGCTGTGGCATGCCATGTTTAGTTTAACAAACATTACCGCAATGTTTGCCATCATCTTCAAATCGGAACAAGAACAATTTAATGAAGATTTGTGTCAAATGTTTGTGTCGGCAGATATTACACTACATAAATTAAGCAATTTAAATGTCAACTTATTTTTGCAAAAGTACATCAGCAAATATAACATTCCCGACGAGAGCACGTTAACAAAAAAATATATTCGCTATATCTATACAGAAACGTTGAATGGCATTAAGAAGGTCAGGAAGGTTATCTTTATATATGCGTAGATGAAACTACTGGTAGTATGGCCGATACATAGTTCATTTAATGATTGGTATCCTTAGCGTATCGGTTCCAGCAGAATTTTATTTAATTTCATCCAAACAGTTGAAAAAGGCAAATAATTTGACAATAACAAGAAGGTTTATACAGGAAGAACCGGCAACTTTCTTCTTACCGGAATCGATTCCAACCGAGAAAATTCTATTGTTTTTGACAGATACTGCACCATACACGGTGAAGGCAGCATTCAACTTGAAAATCTTTTACCCAAATTTAATTTACACAACTTGCTTGGCACACGGACTAAATCGTGTTGCAGAAGAAGTCAGAAACCATTTTCCCTTAGTAAATACTTTAATTACTAGTGTTAAGAAAGTATTTTTAAAGGCCCCATTACGAGTTCAGTTTTGCAAACAACATCTACCCGATGTTCCGCTTCCTCCTCAACCAGTAATCACACGTTGGGGGACGTGGTTGGAGGCTGCTATTTTTCATGTAAATCATTATGAAGGAATAAAGACAATTATTATGGATCTTGATAGGAATGCACAATCTGTGATAGACGCCCAAAAGGTGTATTCGAGTAAAGAAATACCTCAACAGTTGGCGTTTATTAAAGCCAATCACAGTTTTATTTCCACTTCTATATTGCAGTTGGAAAAATAATTTATGTCGCTAATCGAGAGCGTTGAAATAATAAACAAATTTGAAAAGTCATGTTTTGATGTTAAAGGAGGAGTGGGACGCCCGCGTATGAAAAATTTTTAAGTGTAATAGGAAAAAATGAGGGTTTTTAAAAAGCTAAAGGACATTGCTAAAATCTTGTATGGTGATTCAGTAGAAAATAATTGAATTGACAATAGATGATATTTCTGATTTGAAATATGCTCCTATAACAAGCGTCGACGTAGAACGAACCTTTTCAATATATAAATACATGTTTTCAGACAAGCGTCACAATTTTTCTGTTGAAAACTTTGAGAAATATGTGATTGTAAATTGTTTTCATAGTTAATTATGTTGAAAAATGTTCTAAATAAACTTGTCGTAAACATAATAGAATATTTCTTTCTACAGTATTCCATTTTCTAACATTCCTCGTAATTTGAAACTGCATATTTTTCATTAAGAAGTGCATATTTAGGCTAAGACATCTGCATATTTATGCGCATATTTTCAATTTTTTGTTTGCATATAATCCGGCCTTTACTAATTAATATTATGTCATTTATTTTTCAGTATCTTTTTCTCCAAAACCTGACGTGCTAGAATAAATTTGTTGTTATTATTACTATTGTTAGAACTATAAAAGAAACAAAAGTTGTACATAGTTTCTAACGAAAAAATTAAAATTTATTGACCAGTGTTATTAGAAGGACGCTAATAAAAGGTTACATTCACAGAAATCGACTTGGGTTCGATTTCTGAGATGCGTACCAAGCAACGATCAGTGATAGAATTTTCAGTGTTGGAAGGTTACGCGTCCACCGATATTTACAGGCGATCGAATGCTATTTATGCCAACGATTGCATAGATGTGAAGAATCTTCGCCAGTGGCTTCGACGTACAAGGCTCTGTCGTAGAAGCGACATGAAGGCGTTAGAGAAGCAGATCAAAAAAATCAAAGCCAAGTTAATATACTGATTGAAGGAAATCGCCGGAATATGCAAAAACAAATTCATAAACAATTAGGCATACGAAATGAAAGAGTATAGTACATTGTTTAGACGTTTAATTACAGTAAATGGGTCCCGTGACAGTCAACGGATGTCATGAATAGACTGCAGAACTGGCGCTATCCCGTATCGGGTGTGATTCATCGGTGCTGACAATGTATAATCTATCAACTTAACAGTATATATGAATGTTAAAGCCCAGTTGTATTGATAAAGTTTGTCTGTTTGTACGTATTTCAATGCAAACAGACGGAGTGTGAACTATATTTCGCCAGAGTCGTAATAAAACCAATGAAATATATATACGGAAATTTATTTTTAGCTAAATAAATAAAACACTGAAATTAAATGAATTCAATATATATATATATATATATATTATAATAATATTTAGCAGCCCTACGTTGGACCGCCAAAATATAATAATCTTTAAGTCAAGTCAAACGCTGGAGTGCCAAAATATAATAAACTTTGATACAAACGTTTACTAAAGAGTGTTTTAAAGACAAAATATTAAACTTTAAAGCAGTAATATGAATTTAAAACTCTAATTTTTACCCCCGCATTCTGATATACTTCTGCGCAGGTCCAATTATTGAATATAAATTAATATAAAAGTTTGCTGTTAAAAATAATAACCTCTATAACCAAATAGTACTTTGGTCTTAAAAGAAAGTTTGAAATTTAATAAAATTGGGAGAAACAACGAACATGAGTCCTCCAATATCTCCAGGGTCGTGAAGATTCTGTCTGACAAAGAAATTAAAAGGTATGTTAGCTCAGTGTTAATATGATAAACTAATTGAATTCAAACGACTTGTCTTGGTTCTTAAATTCGGTTTATTAAAAGGAAAATCTTATCTTGATAAGTGAATATGTATTTAATTAGATACATTTAACAAAACATTCGGAATAAACAATAGATTAACAATATTTTATTGAAAATTAAAATTATAAAATTTATTTTTTATGTGGAATTTCTTTTAGGTGAAAAATTGAATCTACGGTAATGAGACAAAAACTAGGCTACATGAACAAATAGATTCTGATAAATCAATTGCTGAATAAATGAATTTGTATATAACCTCCCTACTTACAATGTTTTAAACAAAATGGTCATTAAAGGGATCTTTATCTACCTTCGGTAAGTAAATGTATCTGTTTACTTAAAAAAAAAAAAATACAAATAATAAAAAACTTAGCTCAATATTCTATCACAATTATCCGTCTAGACTCTGGAATTAAGTCTTTCTTCCCTAACGTACGGCTGGTATATTTTAACCTCAGGAACAACGGTCACAATAATGGCAGATCTCGAAAGTTAGGATCACCGGTCCCAATCCTGGTAATATAAGACCTTGTAATGTATCCCAATAATTTTCTAAAGCTGGTACACGTCTTTTGTGGCTCATTAATTGATAGCGGAGTATAAAATGAAAACAGTTCAAATCTTGGTATGTAATATAAATTATACTTGCTTTTATATTTTTAAAAAAAAATTCGTTTTATCCAAAACACATTCCATTAATTTCAAGTGCAAAAATTATTCTCTCCAATTGTTTCAATAACTCACTATGGCAACCCAACAGCTTTTTCTGTTTTTGAAGCTCATATATATATATATATATATATATATATATATATATATATATATATATATATAATTATCTATATATTTTTTGCTCATATGGTATGTGAAACAATTCTGTAAAGTATTATCTACAGTAAATCTTCGAAAAGTCTTCCTTCTGCTGCATCATTCACTGTTGCACCATTTCATAGATCCCGGGGCGGTTACGAACAGATTCACAAGCAGTAAAATGCGTTTACGTAGCATTTCTGCGTTATTAATTGGAACCGCATACACTAAAGGTTTCAAGTGTCGTCATAGATAAAAATCAAATGGACTGAAGTCAGGAGATTTTGGAGGACACGCAACTGGTTCTGATCTGCCTATCCATCTATTTGCGTAGATGTTATTAAGCACAGGTCCAACATCAACAGCTCGAGCGAAGTGTGCAGGAAGCTTTATCGTGGATGTACCACATGTTAACTCTTACTTCTAAAAGAACATTTTCTACTAGGTCTGGAAGAGTATCTTCCAAAAAGTGTTACACATCGCCCGTAAGATGTGGTAATACATACGGATCAATCAAAATATCATTAACAGTATCACTCCATACATTGATTTGGAGTCGTTGCTGATGTCTAACTTGAAGTGTAGCATGTGGGTTTTCATCTGCCCACATATGTAAATTTATGATGGCATCTCTACCGAAAGCTGTCTCATCGGTAAATAACACTGACATGATGAACAGTGGATTAGTAGTTTGATGAAGAAACCTTGTACAGAAACTTTCTCACTGATGGTAATCAGCTAAAGAGAGTGACCTTGAACTCGTAGTAAATGATTAGTTGTACGACGAGTGCGCGGTCTTCCTTTGTCCCCAAGTGGATTATTATGCCATACTGTCCTGGTTTCAGCAAGTCGCTCTAACAATGCAGCAAGCGTTTTATGATTTGGTTGGTGCCGGTTTGGGAAGGATTCCTGGTAGAGGTTTGCATTTTCCCGACCATTGCCGGTTGCACAATCATACACGAAAATCATGTCTGCTCTCTCACGAAATGTATAATTCGCCATGACGCTATCTGAAAGAAAATCGTATATTAATAAACATTTATTTTACCTATATCTTATGAACAATGCGTTTGCGGACATATGTTGATTTGAACTTTTTTTCGTGATTTTGTGTGGAGAGTTCGTTCTCACACTTGGTCCCCTCATTTTAGTTACACCCTGTATATCAATCCGCCTTTGTATATTAGAATGAACTTCGATTGGAATAAAGGCAAATTTTATTGACAACTATAATTTCTAAGAGGATAATATTCAAATGGCATTATTATATACAACCTAGAAATGATCTATAAAAATTAACACCACGTCCACATGTATTCGAAAAAGCTCTTTATTCAATGTACACGGTTAAAAATAATCAGGAGGAACCTTAATTTTACGTGGGGTTTGTACAAAGATTAAACCGTTTTTCTTTTGCATAATTTTACAAAAGATTTTTCGAATTATATATAATATATATGAGTGCAGTTGCTTATATACACTTTACTACGGGCTTTCGATCTCAAACTAACAAGATATTGACAAGCTCCAAGAAAAGAGATAGGAGGCTACATCCACCGAAGAGCCCTGCATTAAACTGTCAGAGCGAATAATGTTACATATACTACCAATGGAGAAGTCCACATATTCCTTCTTTTCTAATTTTCTTCTTGGATGTTCTGCTAAAGTAATCGTTAGCCAAGTGTCATGTATAATACTTCTTACATTTTTTACGAATAGATTTGTTACAGAAAACTATGAACAGGCCAGTATTTAGTCAAAACATTATCGTTCTCCGAAAATGTTATGTTTAATCATAAGTTATACCTTACTTATGCTCGTTAGTTACATAGGAAGCGAAACTTCGCCGATTTTGAATACTTTATACGTCTAAAGTATATATGTACATTATAAATAGAACACAGAATCTACTTAAATTATGGATTTTAATTTCCAAAATATCTCTCTACAGTTACTTCGTTATTGCACAGACGAATATTAAAATAAGGGGAACGTGAAGTACAAACTTCAATTGAATTATTCTAAAGACGGCAGACTATGTGCCCACACTGTCAAATTTAATATAATATAATAAATTTAATATATATATATGTTTATATACTGAAAAGGATTGTTCGACGTTGAGAAATGTTATATTTGCATAGTTGAAGCGCTCTTTGTATCCGTACAATGGATCTTCAGTATTGATAAAAAGGATGTTATATTTGAATAGTTAAAGCGCTCTTTGTATCTGTACAATGGATCTTCAGTATTGGTAAAAAGTTGCCCTAATTTTGTAAAATCTACATTTTTATCTAATACACCTTATGTGTATTATTTATTAAATTTAACAGTGTGGGCACATAGTCTGCCGTCTTTAGTTATGATTAGGGAACGGACATTCTTACCACATGACTCGGCGTAATTTAATGAAGTATTTGTTAGACTTACCCGGCCATCTGGTCCGCAGCGTTAACAATGCACAAGCCCGCTATTGTATTCGGAGAATATATTCCATTAGACGCAATCGGCAATTGGAAATGTTTATAAACTTCTTGGAAATGTTTATAAACTTCGCTCAGAACATTCCGGCGTAATACAATGAAGATTTTGTGTTTGACTTACTCGGACACCTGCTCTCGCAGCGATAACAATAACAATATAGTCATGTGGTAAGAATGTCCGTTCTCTAGTTATGAGTTATGATTCATAACTCATAGCACATGTTTCTTTGCACGTAGTATATTTGTAAATATAAATCTGATGCATCAAAATATTCAAGTCTATAAAATAAAATACAACAACTTGAGGTTACGTTAGATTCGTATAAAATATATATTTTTTTACTTTTTCTTACACGTTTACTGACACTTTAATGAATATCGAACAATAAGTAAATTTTATGGGAATGGTTACTAATGGCTTGGAGAGTACCTTCATAAATAGGTATCTCTGTATGAATCAGAATTATTGAAACATACCTGAGTAGGTAAACCCCACCAGTTTTGTATAATACAAAGGTATTTTTAATAATATAAAATATTATTAAAATCTGGTGTGAAGAACACAAATACAGGTTCACTATTAATATTTTAATGAGTGAAGACACAAACAAAATGCAGTTTCTAGAGAGATGGCTTGTGCCACCTTTGGAAGGGCGTCGTTACTTTACATTGGTTATGTGGACGGGGAGAGGTACTTCGGCTGTCTGACAACAGGCAGCGCTGAATTTACTGCTCGGTCTGGATAATTTCTGTGATGTGGTTCTTTTTTGTGAATGTGTCTGAAGATATCCTTTCTCCAGCAGGGGCGTACCGATGAGCCTGTAGAAAGGCGAAATACGTATCTGTGTCTCTGGGGAGGGTATGTTCGGACACGTTCACAAAAATATTAATAGTGAACCTGTATTTATGTTCTTCACACCAGATTTTTAATAATATTTTATATTATTAAAAATACCTTTGTATTATCTCTATATGAATTAGACTACAATTATTACTAAACAATCATTTCACATATATATACGAGTGCGACACTGAAAATTTTTAGAAAATCAAACAAGTAAGGATTGGTTAAAAAATGATTTTTTATTGTTTTTCAACATATTCCCCATTAACATCAATACATTTTTGCATTCGATGAAATCAGTCCTTAAAGCAATGATACAACTCTCCCTGAGACACTCCAGAAACCAGGTTTTTATAATGTTCCACTGCTTCATCTGATGAAGTAAAAGTGATTCCATGCGTTTTATCTTTAATTTTTGGAAGCAAGAGAAATCACAAGGTGCTAAGTCAGGACTGGATGGTGGAGAGTCCATAGTGCTGACGTTTAGGGCATCCAGTTACTCAGTTGTTAGTTTATGCGACGATGCATTGTCATGGTGTAAATTCATCAACAACAAAGGTTTCTCACGTAAAATGTTTTGGATGTGATTCATGCCAATGCCTAATCTCACCCAAAGAAATTCACTGATCAGTAACAGCAGTTCTAGGGTTTCCTTCGGGGAATCCAAATAACCGATCTCTTTTGAATTCGTTGTACAAATTATAAATTGTGGCCTTAGATGGGACGATGAGTTGTCATGGTGTAAAATTATTTTTCCTTTTGGGCGTTGCTCACGAACTCTTTCAAAAATTTGCGGTAAACAGACATTTGCGTACCAATCGACATCTACTTTCTAATGCTATAGTAGAAATGTGACCCGTTTTAGAAAACTAGCAACCATATTATTACCAACACCACGAGTTTGTCAGACTTAGGTTTGAAAGACCCATTGAGCCGATTGACTTTTCAGGATCATAACAATAAATACATGATCTATCACCAGTAACGATATTCCAAATCGGATTTGAGGTGCCGTCTTGGAACTTTTCCACAGTTTTTCTGTACCATTCAATGCGCTGTTCCTTTTGATCGGGAGTGAGTTGATGTGGAATCCATCGACGACAAAGTTTTCTCACATCTAACTATTGACGTAAAGTGCTTTGGATTTGACTTATACCAATGCCTAATTTCACCAGAATAAATTCTTGTATATGATGTCAGTCGATATTCCTCAAGCACTGATGGAACAGCGGAAATATTCTCATCAGTAACAGCAGTCCCGGGATTTCGGGATTGCTGTTACTGTAAATCCCGGGACTGTTGGTTAATCTCGGGATTTTCGGGATTGTCAGTTTGATTTCCGTACTCCGTTGCGCCTTGACAATGACCTTACCTAGATTATATTAAGGACACTTATTACATAAAGACAAAACAATCAACCTTAGGTACGCCGTACGATAAAAGAACTACACAGGTACAGCCCATATAATATGTAACTTAGAAGGGACTTCCCCGCCCGGCAAACTTCAATACAGTACTGTTAAAGTAATTCCCCTACGGGCCAACAGGGGAATCACCCGATCACCTCATATGATATATCATAATATTGTTGCAAGGGATTCCCCGTCGGGGATTCCCTGTACGAAAGTATAAATACGCTAATTAGGATTTACTTTTTTCATTTATTATTCTACCAGCGACAAGGTTACGCAGATATTACGTCATTTAAATTTAAAAGTCAATTATCTAAAAAAGTTATTTTAAATGTCGGGAGACTTTGTTCAACATTAAAAAAAAACAGTGATACGTCGTCAGCGTGTAGTTATTTTTTTGTTGCGAAAGACGGGAATAGTGCTAAATGTAAGCGATGCCCTGCCATTCTCAAAACTTTGGGTGGATCGACTAAGGGACTACATACACATTTGTCATCAAAACATAACATTAAGATTTTAGCTGACGTTAATCGTCTAACAGCTTTAACAAGTCAAGCTTCTGAAAATCTGAACACAGCACTGCCGCCAGCTAAATGAAAGCTAGAAGATTATTTTACTAAAAGTGCCGACGATAGCCTGGATGATGTTTTGGCAAGAATGATTGCATTAGATGGATTTCCATTCAGTGTATTCATAACTTCAGACGATTTGAGAAAATTGCTCTTAGCGATATACACGGATTTATCAAAATCAGCCGTCACAATTCGAAAGCGTGTTATGAATTACAGTGAAAAAATCAGAAAGTAAGTAACTGCAGAATTAAAATATTTGAAAAGTGCAGGTGAAAGATTCAGTCTATCTTTCGACGAGTGGAAATCAACGTCCAATAAACAAATACATGGCTGTCAACGTTTATATATAAAAAAATTTGGAACTTAGAACTCGTTCCTATTCATGGAAGTATGACGGCTGAAAAAGAGCTGTCACTTCTTTTGGACTATAAAACCAGGTGGAATAGTCTTTTAACCATGCTGAAACGATTTTATCTTTTAAAAACCTGCATTCAAAAAGCTCTTATAGATCTCAATCATCCAATCCGTTTAGAAGATGCTGATTTTGACTTGGTAAATAAAATTGTTGATGTGCTGACACAAATTAAATTAAAAGTAGAAGCAATCTGTCGACGAGATGCTAATTTATGTACAGCTGATGCCGCTTTGAAATTTTTTATAACACTATTGTCCAGCAAAAACTCAGCTCTCGCCAATAAAATGAAAACATCCTTAGTTGAACGTATAAAGCAACGACGAAATGATGATTTAACTGGTCTGTTGAATTATTTACAAAATCCACGAAATGATTATGAAAATCAGTTATTATCGGATTTGGAATGGTTTGACATATTTCCAGTTCCTACACAGACTTTAGTGAGGGCGCAAATAAAGAGTATTGTTAAAAGACTAAATAGTCGAGATGACACGGAAGAGGAAGAAAGGTCAGGATCACAAACAGATGATGAGCCAAGGCAACAAACCTCCCAACCTCAATTGACACTAAAGGCAAAGATACAGCTGGAAATTAATAAGAGCATGGAATTCCCAGATCCTCAAGTACAAAACGAATCGGGGTTGGTAAATAGTATTAGACGCGAAATGAGCCTGTTCGAAAATGGAGGAGTTCGTGGATATCAGTTAGAATTAGCATATAAATATCTATTGTCTATTCCTCCAACCAATGTAGAATTTAAGCGAGCGTTTTCAGCTGCTGATTATGTTGGCAATAAACTAGGAAGCAGGCTTGGATGTCAAACATTGGATGCTTTGATATTTCTGTGTTGTGCAACAATATTAATAAATAATTTTTAAAAAATTACTTAAGTTTTTTTTTCATTTGACCCTAATTAGAAACCACATAGTCTAATCCCGGGATTAATCCCAGGATTTCGCTTCAAAAATCCCGTAATCCCGGGATTGAAAAACATGCTCGGGATTGTATTCTCTATTCAGCATTCAACATATCTAAAGTTTGTTGACAAATTCTAACACGTTCTGCGTTTTGTAAATCTGTCAGATGATGGGTACAAACCGAGCTACAACTTCTTCAAATGTAAATGTTCGTGCAATATTGATCTCACTTGCGAGGATCCAATCTTAAGTTTGGACTCTATCATTGCATAGGTAATGGTGCGGTTGTCCTCTTCCACCATCTTCTTCACTGCAGCAATATTTTTGGGATTAACAACAGTTGAAGGAGGGCCAGCTCCCCTTCTGTGTACAACCGAGTTACAACCTCGTTCAAATTCTTTATACCATCTATAAACAGTAGCCAATGTGGGAGATCTCCAAATGCCGATTTTAAACATTCCTCAGACTCATACGCGCTCAAGCCTTTCTTGAAATCAGTAAATCATTATCCGAAAGTTCTCTCGAGATAATTTCATTTTTTCAATAACAGAAGCATATTTTGTAGGTTATTTCTCAGACACTATTCAACCGAATTGCACAAACTAAACTGCATTTGACAGATAAAATAATGCACTATTTAATAAGCAACAATTTGATTTTCATAGGTAACTAGATTTTTCTATTCTCAATAATTGTAGCTTATCCCTCGTACAACCTTGAAGTGATGAAGAGATTACTGAAGCGCATTTCTTGAGCGCGACTACAATATCTACAAAAGGGTAGTCGGTTCTTGTTACATCATATTGCGCTGTTACTTTCTTCACTAATTGTATGGGCTCTTCTCGCGAAAGAAGGATTTGTTGAGATTTATCTATCGTATTCACCGAACCTGGTGCAATGTCAGATAATGGGATGGCAGGATCACCAGTAATATCTGATCATATAATTAAAGGTAGAATCGCCATTTAATATCAGACGTGGGCAGGATCGCCTTCTAATGTCACCTGGTCCCGGAGGTAACATTGTTGCCGAGGCAGTTCCATTTATACAGCAGATTTATCAGTGTGATAAATAATATGCAGGACAACGATTAAATAATAACATATAAATCAGTAATGATAACAACAACGATAACAACTGCAAATACTACATTATAAATATGAGGCACTAGGCGTGTACCAACTCTAGCTTTGCAGAGACTCTGCTTGTAGAGACCTCTCAGTGTCTCGTTTTATACCTTTAGAGTGTGTCGTGTCCCCTTAAGCTAGTGACCTGGTTACAAGATAGAAACAATGTGATGTAAGATCATAACTCAACAAGGTCGTATTGATGAAATGGATATTTTGAATACATGACCTGGTTTAGTCATTACACTGACACCGGCGGATTTTTTCCTCTTTCCCTACAGTGGAAACTGTCCTCAAAGGGAAATGATTTCAAGTTATTCAGAAGTTATTCGGAAAAATGTAATCGCCGAATTGACAACCATTTCTTCGAATGCATTTGTAAACTGTTTTCAAAAACTTTAGAACGTTCCCATAAGTGTATTAATATGAATAGGGATTACTTTGAATAAATATCAAACACAGTGGCGGCTCGGTGTGGTTCACATAGGGAGTGCATAATTTCAAAATTAAAAAGTGTAATACGAAAACGGTTACCCAATCCTTATAAATTTCACCGACGTACTGTTCCAGACAGGTACTGTTCATTGTAGAGTTTGTTTTGAGGGAATAGTAAATATTACACTACACAGTTTAATTGCATCTGACGATAAACGAAGTCCATTTTACGTGTCTTTGACTTGCAGAACAGTTCTATCACTTTTTCATTAAAGTTTGGGAAATCATTTATACATTCTTTTTCACAAGATAACATAGTAAGGGCATTTAATCTCTCTTCTTTCATTGTATTTCTCAGGAAAGTTTTTATTATCTTCAACCGTGAAAACTGGCGTTCCGCTTCGGACGTTTTCATTGGGATTGTAATGACAATTTTTAAAAGCGTAACAACTTCATTAAAGGTGTCGCTTAATCCATCCAGCAGAAGACCTAGCAGACCTACAGCACCGACTTCTATATTTTGCCTAAATTCTTCTCTAGAATATAGAACGCTTAATTCAGTTCGTAGTCTGCTTTCATTGAGGCATGGATAAAATTTTACTGCTTCTTTAAGGCAATCTTCCGGAATTTTTTTTTGAAAAAAGGAGAACTGTTTAAAAGAAATTAAGTTTGCTAATATTAAGTGCCCTGTACACCGAAATCTAGTTTTTATTTCTAGCAAAATAATATCGCACACTTCCATAGTTTCCCTCCTTCTTTGGCTCCCATCAGTTACTCTTCGCCGCTTTGATGGTCGAGGAGTCAGTTCTGGGTCATTTTGTTTAACCAACTGATTATCTGTGTCAGCGATTTCGGTTCGAATTTTTCCAATAGCACGTTCAAAATTATCTACATTATTCTTGATTTTTAATGCATCTGTATTGACATTTTGTAATTGATTTAAACAATATGTCCACATGTGGCATAATTTTATGAAAGAAAGTTAACCATTAGATAAAATTTTCCTCCTCTAAAATTCGCAAGTTGTCACTAGCTTGATGAATGGTTGTTTGTAAACTAGCTTCTCCCTCGATTTGTTCTAGAGCTTCAATTATTTCTTCTCGGTGCTCATATATTGTATTCACTGTCCTAGAATTTAAGTTCCATCTTATTTTTGAAGAACGAGGTAAGCTTTTTCTCTGAAGGAATTCTTCCAATCTTGCAGCTCGTTGTGGTGAACGTCAGATTGGCAAAACAAATTCTGCAATTACTACTGCTCGATGTAGCATGTGACATAATTAAATTTGTCTGATGTGCATAACAATGTACAAAATTAGCCCTTGGATACTGGTCTTGGACATGTCTTTGCACGCCGTTAATAGCACCACTCATGACTGCTGCCCCATCATAGCTCTGTGCAATCAGTTTTTCTGGGTCATCAACAAGCAAACTAATTTCGTTAAGGATGGAGGCAGATAAAGAATTAGCATCATGTCCAATAGGCAGAAGAAATTTCCAAAATCTTTCGACCGGTCTCGCGTTCACAATATATCTTAAAACAACCACCAACTGAAACTGATTGGACACATCTGTGGTTTCATCAGCTATCACAGATATGAAGTCGGTTGCTTTAATTTCACTGGCAACTTGTTCATGATACACGTTCAACATGGCATGCAGCTCATTCTGTATCGTTTTTGATAATCCCTGAAAAACCGGTGCTGCTTCGATGTGATCTCTGAGCGATTTATCCAATTCTGCCGTAAAATTTACTAATTCCCGAAAAATGCCCTTGTTATTCGACGTTTGCTGTTCATCATGACCCCGAAGTGCCAGTTCAAACGCGCCACAAAATCTAATACAATTTATTATTAAATTTAACACATGCCTATTTTTTGTTACCTTTTCATTGTGTTGTTGAATTGATTTTCTATATGATGAATCTAAAACATTCTGAATGTTATTTTTTCCTAACATTCTTAGACTAGATATATTTTTCAAATGCCCTTCGGAATTTCCATGTTTACTAATTTTAGCACGAAGATTAATTAAGTCTCTAATTCCGTTCTTTGACCAAGACGGTTCACCACCAAACAAAAGACACGGAAAACAAAACAAAGTATTTTTAATTTCACACCCACAAATCCAGTCATTTTTCTGATAAATATTCATTTTGAATTTTCTTATAATGTCTTTACCTTTAACAGATTGTTTATTTTCTAAACATAATTGAGGCATCGGCCGTTTAAGATTTTTTACTGCGATTTTTTCATTATGCGTTAAACGCGAAAACGCGTTGTTTTCTAAAAAAACACGGAGTTCATCGCAATAACGCCCGAGAGCAGTCTGGTTTAGTTGCTCCAACGCTATGTATTATACGACATTGAAGTACGGCAAAATACAGTTCTCCCCACCATCAATGTAATGTTAATGCCTTAACAGAACAACGGTAGGGCTTTGCTCAGTATATCTGTGACGACCCTCGGTGTATGTACGTTGTTAGCGTGCCACGTTCCTCGTCAATAACTATGAATACATAATATACATAATAAATAAATACTTTCGCAGTTAGTCGCCGCTTGGTTTGTTTTGTTTCGTAATTCCAGAGGGTGCAATTGCTCACTTGCTCTCATTAAAGAGCCACCACTGATCAAACATCTTTTATATTAATACAATTGTGTATTTTGTACCAATCTGGAAATTAAATTGCCACGTCTCGTATGCTAACAACTCGAGCTGCTAGAAGATATGTGAAGGTAGATTCAGAATTACTCCAGTAATGTTAGCAAACACTTGAAAAATATCCAACTAAAAAAACCTGATTTCGTTGTGCGGTGTAATGTATTGGAAATCAATAAAAGCATTTTTATTTAAACTTGTTATGTATACTTTCATGAAACGTATCTGCAATTTTCTCATATAATGCATTATTACTTGTGTTTTCTGGAAATAATACGTAAATATTCTAGATATGTTTATCTAATATTCAATTATATCAAGAATGCTTCCATTTAAGTCTTCTTTTATGAATGCCATAATGCTTATTCACGAAGCGATAAATAAAATATTCATCGAAAATAAAAGCAGATTACTTGCGTCTGGGACATTACGACAGAATTGGTTTCGATCCAATATTTTGTAGACAAGTGCTTGGCTGCATCCTGAGTCAGACGTTTTAGCAGAAAATAAATTCGTTCATTCAATTCCACATTTGTTCAGAAATATCGATGAATAAATTATAGGGAAATAGTTTTCTATAAGCCTTTTGATTGTAATAAATTATTTTAAAATGCCAAATATTGGCGGTGCAAAATTTTTTTAATTTTTCAATACAAGAATTTAATTTAATTACACAAAGGATCTAATAATTATTAGAAATCAAAATACAGGCCATTTCGTTAGATAGTTTATTGCCACGACTTAGTAAATTTCTAGCCAGAACCATTCCCTTGGCTTAGATTCCAAGAATTCGCTGCTGCTACTTCCGCAACTGCCAGATAGAAAGTATACCATTAATCTAAAGAGATCACAGCCTGATGTTGATAAATCATGGTTACATGCAGGTTGTTGGAACAACTCTAGTCTATTGAGTTTTCTATCGGGTCCCAATAAGAATGCACAATTTAATTAGTGAATAAAACATAAGTTACTTGAAAATTCACTTTTATTTGTAACTTATCAGTATACATTGCACTTACACGTGGAAAACAATATCGGACAAATGTCCGCCCAAACTTCGTTGACAAACTCTTACTTACAACAAGATAAAAAATTTGAAGAGACCTTAAGTGACTTGGAGCGTGTTGCTTGGAATGCTTCTAAAAATGTGGCCCACAATTTTCTAGGAAACAGAAAACCTAACACTTGCTAATGAATTTCTTAGAAGTGGAACAGTGAACTGCTTGCTTATTATTGTTGGACATTGATATCAGAAAGTGCTGAAGAACAGTATAAAAGTAAAGTAAAAATAAAAACATTTTAAACAGCTTCATATAATGTTCTGTTGATTTCAAAAAAATCTCGTACACTTAAAATGAATTGTTGTAAGCGTGCCTTTTATTGCCAAACGCTATGACAGCTATCACACATGACAATGATGTTTTTGCTTTACATCTTAAATAAATTGAATGTTTATGTCAATATACCGCCAAAATTAAATTAAATTTCGGAAGCTAGAATAGTAGCAAAACTTGAAAATGTGTGGTGGTCTACAAGAGCAGTCGCTGGTGCTTTAAATGTTAACAGGGCTACTGTTTTTTCATGTAAAAAAGCGTTGGGAGCAACAGCAAACACTATCTAGAAAAAACAAATCAGGGAGACCCAAAATCTCTACCGTGGAAGAAGATACGGAGTTACTAAATTTTTTAATAGAATCTACATTTTCCACCGCAAAGGCAGCTAAAAATCAAAGCAATTATCCATAGTCTTTACCTACCGTTAGCAGGCAAATAAAATCTTAAAATTCAGAGTCGCTGCTAATAAACCATTTCTTACCGATGAACAAAGACAGTCGAGGAGTAATATTTTCTCTAAATTATGTGTACAGAGATATTGGTTTTTGGAATAAGATAATTTTTACTAACGAAAAAGTTTTTCAATTAACAAAAAAATCCAAATTTAGAGTTTACCGACCAGAAAATAGTAAATTTGATGTAAAATATAGTAGACATATTATGCGTGATAGCATTATAAACTTTACCGTCTATCATGGTGAAAGGGACAAGATTGTTCTCTTGCTGTTTAATGTACTCCATTTCCTCACGAGTGGCTTCAGGACTCGTGAAAAAATTGGATCCTAGTTGGTCTACGAAAACGAGGAGATACGGCCTCGGATTTTTCCATAGAACAAGTCTTGCGTTTGTTTCTTGGTCGTCTGATACAAGCTGCAGTGGAGCGATTGAGGTAAAAAAATATTAACATCGGACTTGCTTCCATTATCATTGGTGAGCTTTTGTTTATACGTACTTTGGCCAGAAGTGCCATCGCATTTTCAGGAGATAAACTTTTGACATCACAGCTGCCCTCTTTGCTTCTATTACGAACCCTTGTTATTGCGATTTCGATAATTTTAGTTCCACTATGAGCGACAGAGCAGTATCGGCAGATAAAGTCGTTTCTCGAATCGTATCTATGACCCCTTATAACAAGTGTTCATTTGAAAACTCAATCTAGTAGCATGTGATTTACTGAGAACATTTTGAAGTATGTCGTAAATTAAAATTTACTACTTAACCTACGAAGTCGTATATTTTGACAGTTTCATACATACAAATAAATAACAAATAATAGGTATTTATTGAAAACTATAACAAATGTTGAAAATGCTGTCCTTCAAGATCAATGCACTTTAAAATCCTCCAATCAAAATTTCTGATGATATTCTGCAACATTACTGGATTGTTATTAATTTCCATGCATTTCTGTTCGATTCTCTGTAGCATATCATTCAAATTCAATATAGGTGTTCGAAATATGTTATTGTCGCAAGGTGTTAAATCGTATGAACGTGCAGGACAGGCAATTTCAGTATTTCGACTAATTATACGCTCGTCAAAAAATTCTCTTAAATAATCCAAAGATTCTGCAGTACAGTGACAAGGTGCTCCGTCTTGTTGTTGGAAATATGCATTTTGAAGTTCATTATCTTGCAATTGATTGATAAATGGTTGTAAAATTTCCGTACGGTACCTTTGAGCAGTTAACGTTCCATGAAAAAATATTGGTCCAATGATTCGCCTTTGGCTTATCGCTGCCTAAACACCAATTTTCTCTGGATGTAGCGATTCTTCATTAATTACATGTGGATTTTCACTACTCCAAATTCTTGTATTTTGTGAATTTAGGTATCCCGTTTTATAAAACCATGCTTCGTCAGTAAAGATGACTCTTTGGGAAAGTTCTACATTATTGTTCATATTTACAAACCAATTACAAAACTGTAGTCTACGTGGGTAATCAATTTCTAACAATTCATGTACTGCTGTGACACGGTATGGATAAAGTTGCATATCTTTTTTTAATAACTTGTGAGTTGTACCAACAGAAAGGTTTATTTGTTGACTCAAATGTCGAACAGATGTTTGTGGTTCATTTTCCATTATTTCTTCAACACGATTGAAAACTTGAGGTGTACGTTTCTTAACTGCTCCGCTGCCTGATTTTCTTAAGAGACTACCAGTTTCAGAAAGAAGTTTTAAAGTTCTATCCAAAGTATTGAAATTCTACCATGCAATCTTGAACTGAATAAACCCATAAACCATCAATTTTATTACCACTTCGAAAATAAGCCTGGACTAAAAAAAATTTATGTTCTAAAGTGAAAGCCATTTAAAAACTGAGAAGCAATTCATTAAACCAGAATCGACGCACGATTATTTTATGCACTAACTGATATTTGTGATTGACATTATCAAATGTCATTTGGATTTACGTTTACGGAACAACAAACACTTACTAATATATTTGCGTCTATTCTATCAAAATTTCAAAGTAACCTAGATTGACTTTTCAAATGAACAATTGTTATAAATAATTTAAAGGAATCAGGACGATTTTCAGCTAATGTAAGGGGTTGGATCAGTGCAAGAGGGTCTGAAGTTTGCTGGAGGATTGATGGTAGATTTGTTGGCACAAATTATTTGAATATTCTAGAAAATGTTATGTTACCTTCAGTAAACTTCTCTTCTTCTTCTTCTGTTTTGGGTTGGACGTCAGCACGTCCAGGCACTGTACTATCCCCAATAGATCTCTCAGTTCCACTCTGTTAGCCTTGTGTCCTCGATAAAAGCCACTATCCTCCTCAGGGGAAGTTTGAGTACACTTGAAGGATCCAATAGATCTCTATCGAAATATTTCTGTATGAGTTCCTTCAGTTCCTCACACGTGCCTCTTTTTACAAAATTATTTATGACATTTACGCACATTTCTGGATCGATTTCCATTATAACGCGCCCGATTTGATTCTTTAACTTATGGATTGTCCCCGGATTATTCATGTAAACACGTGATTTCAGGTATCCTCAGAGAAAAAAAATCACACGGTGTCATGTCGCATGATCTTGGCGGTCAATTCTGATCTCCCTGGCGTGAAATGACACGCTCCGGAAATCTCTCCTGCAATAACGTACGAGTCTCGCGCGCAGTATGGCAGGTGGCGCCATCTTGTTGGAACCACTTATTTTGGATGTCTATGTCGTCCAATTCGGGTCAAAGAAACTCACGTAACATGTTCCGATAACGTTCACCATTCACTGTAACTACATTACCTGCAGCATTTTGAAAAAAGTAGGGCACAATCACACCACCTGCATAAAAGCCACACCATACAGTTGCTCGTTGTGAATGCATCGGCTGTTGAACTGTTTTGCGAGGATTCTCGTCGCCCCATATCCGACAGTTATGCCTGTTGACAAAGCCGTCCAGGTGAAAATGCGCCTCATCAGTAAAGATTTTGTGCGAAATCCTCATCCAGATTTAGATTTTCCAATACACAATCAGCGAAGTCACGCCGTTGTAAATGATCGTCTGGCAATAGCTGTTGCGTCAGTTGGACCCTGTAGGGGTGAAGATGAAGGTCCCCTGTCAGAATTCGTTGCATGGTGCTCTTCGAAACATTCAATTGCTGTGATCGACGGCGAATCGAAGTTCGGGGATTTCTGGCAACACTTGCCCTTACTACAGCAATATTTTCAGTAGATCGGCCGGTACGATTTCTTCTTGGTGTCTTTACATCACTAACTAAACCACTTTGTTGAAATTTTTGAATTACTCGACGAATTGTCGATGAATCTGGACCGTATATTGCACGCAATCTTCGAAGTGTTTTTAAGGAACTTTCACCGTTCCTGAAGTAAGTTGTGACAATGACAACGCGTTGTTCGACAGTAAGACGATTCATTTTCACTAACCGCAATATGTCTAGTTGACAGCTAACTAAAAACACGAGTTGCCAACCGACCGGTACAAAAATGGCGCCCTTTTTAAATTGTGCATTCTTATTGGGACACCCGATAGTTTACAGAGGAATTTTTTGAGTAGTATGCCGATTCTCGTTACCTTGTTGGAAAATTAGATGATTTTTGCTAACATTGCCTGATATTTTCCTTGGAATTTGTGTAAATTTAATCCCGTTGGTCACAGTATAATTCTGCGTATATTATTCTACCTTGGCACTAGCTCAAAATGGATAATAACCTCTTAAGCTATGACATGAATTATTATTAACTCCACTAAACGCAGAACGTCACCTTTGTTTCGATTTTTTTATGTATTACAACAAGTTTTGTACATTCCTAACCCTAGGAGGATACATATTTTTTATCGCATTAAATATCGTTTCTTCAATCAAATTATTTATGAGATTTGGTAGCAGTTTTTTGCAGATGCACATACCTTGCCGTGCATGCTTTGCGTTAATCGTGGGGTGCTTTTCTACATCTCTTGTTTACCTTTCCTAATTTTCGTTGAATGAGACATCTATGAAGGTCTAAGTCCTTGCTATAATTATTATATGCCGGTAATTGGAATAGTCTTCACACTTCTTCGTCTTCGAATGTAGTTGTCTTCGTAAACCCTCCGGCAGATAAATAAAGGGCAGAAACGCATGCGTTTGGTGGTTGAAGCAAACGCTGGTAAATACTTACTGTGTGTCCATGTATACAGATACAGATTTGTTTTTATACAGATTTATATTATTTTGTAGCAAAGCTTGATGCGAGGTCTCGCATCGATATGCTAATTTGTTTTTGGTATATTATGCCACCTGGTGACGAGTTAATTGACTCACAGTAATTTGCGTATTTTTTCTTTTCCTGTAATAGCTCAGCTATTCGAGAAATCACTTTCATCGGCGTAGACTGTTTTTGTCCGTTAGATGTCACGAGGTTATCTGGTGTCATCTGATAGAACAAAATTTGCTACTTGACTGGAAAGTGTACTACAGTCGTTTGTCCTATTGACAAGGTCGTTAGACTGTATACAGATAGAGATATGTTTTTATTCAAATTTGTATTATTTTGTATCAAAGCTTGATGCGAGCTCTCGTATCGATATGCTAATTTGTTTTTGGTTGTCAATTTCTGAGTAAATAATAAATTTGAGGTCAAAGGAGTGATGGAGATATACTAGCGTCGGTACTTTTTAACATTGTACTTAAGAGACGCAAACATTAATAGAACAGAAACCATACATTATAAGAAGCATCAGCGCTTGGCGTTTCGCGGATGACCTAGTGATTTCAGCGAGAAGTTAGGATGTGGTAATAAATTTGTCAAAAATCTTGCAAGGGAAGACCACAAAAATGGGCTTGTGTATAAACGTGGGAAAACAAAATATATGAAATGGTTCGAAGAGAAGTTCCAAATAGGAAAATACCTGATAATTGACTAATTCCATTTTTTGGTGACTAGGTTTATACGAAAACCTAGTATAGAAATGGAAACACAAATAGAATAATGGTGCGAAGTCGAAGCCCCTACACGCACTAAAATATTGAATAACAAAAACATCTTGATGCAAGCAAAGGTAAAATTGTATAAAACAGTAATAAGGCGCACTGCGATATATGCATGGAAAACAGATACGCTGAATAAAACAGAACAAATAAGATTGGAGTTATGAGAACGAAAATTACTTCGAAAGATATGCGGAGGAAAGTAGAGGGCAGATGGTTTAGAAGAACAAATAATAATAATAATAATAATATCGTAAATATGCTTTCTACATATTACGACGCTAATTTATTCGAATTTTTTGTAGAAACAAAAGATTCGCCCTTAAGTGAAAGCCATTTAAAAACTGAGAAGCAATTCATTAAACCAGAATCGACGCACGATTATTTTATGCACTAACTGATATTTGTGATTGACATTATCAAATGTCATTTGGATTTACGTTTACGGAACAACAAACACTTACTAATATATTTGCGTCTATTCTATCAAAATTTCAAAGTAACCTAGATTGACTTTTCAAATGAACAATTGTTATAAATAATTTAAAGGAATCAGGACGATTTTCAACTAATGTAAGGGGTTGGATCAGTGCAAGAGGGTCTGAAGTTTGCTGGAGGATTGATGGTAGATTTGTTGGCACAAATTATTTGAATATTCTAGAAAATGTTATGTTACCTTCAGTAAACTTCTCTTCTTCTTCTTCTGTTTTGGGTTGGACGTCAGCACGTCCAGGCACTGTACTATCCCCAATAGATCTCTCAGTTCCACTCTGTTAGCCTTGTGTCCTCGATAAAAGCCACTATCCTCCTCAGGGGAAGTTTGAGTACACTTGAAGGATCCAATAGATCTCTATCGAAATATTTCTGTATGAGTTCCTTCAGTTCCTCACACGTGCCTCTTTTTACAAAATTATTTATGACATTTACGCACATTTCTGGATCGATTTCCATTATAACGCGCCCGATTTGATTCTTTAACTTATGGATTGTCCCCGGATTATTCATGTAAACACGTGATTTCAGGTATCCTCAGAGAAAAAAAATCACACGGTGTCATGTCGCATGATCTTGGCGGTCAATTCTGATCTCCCTGGCGTGAAATGACACGCTCCGGAAATCTCTCCTGCAATAACGTACGAGTCTCGCGCGCAGTATGGCAGGTGGCGCCATCTTGTTGGAACCACTTATTTTGGATGTCTATGTCGTCCAATTCGGGTCAAAGAAACTCACGTAACATGTTCCGATAACGTTCACCATTCACTGTAACTACATTACCTGCAGCATTTTGAAAAAAGTAGGGCACAATCACACCACCTGCATAAAAGCCACACCATACAGTTGCTCGTTGTGAATGCATCGGCTGTTGAACTGTTTTGCGAGGATTCTCGTCGCCCCATATCCGACAGTTATGCCTGTTGACAAAGCCGTCCAGGTGAAAATGCGCCTCATCAGTAAAGATTTTGTGCGAAATCCTCATCCAGATTTAGATTTTCCAATACACAATCAGCGAAGTCACGCCGTTGTAAATGATCGTCTGGCAATAGCTGTTGCGTCAGTTGGACCCTGTAGGGGTGAAGATGAAGGTCCCCTGTCAGAATTCGTTGCATGGTGCTCTTCGAAACATTCAATTGCTGTGATCGACGGCGAATCGAAGTTCGGGGATTTCTGGCAACACTTGCCCTTACTACAGCAATATTTTCAGTAGATCGGCCGGTACGATTTCTTCTTGGTGTCTTTACATCACTAACTAAACCACTTTGTTGAAATTTTTGAATTACTCGACGAATTGTCGATGAATCTGGACCGTATATTGCACGCAATCTTCGAAGTGTTTTTAAGGAACTTTCACCGTTCCTGAAGTAAGTTGTGACAATGACAACGCGTTGTTCGACAGTAAGACGATTCATTTTCACTAACCGCAATATGTCTAGTTGACAGCTAACTAAAAACACGAGTTGCCAACCGACCGGTACAAAAATGGCGCCCTTTTTAAATTGTGCATTCTTATTGGGACACCCGATAGTTTACAGAGGAATTTTTTGAGTAGTATGCCGATTCTCGTTACCTTGTTGGAAAATTAGATGATTTTTGCTAACATTGCCTGATATTTTCCTTGGAATTTGTGTAAATTTAATCCCGTTGGTCACAGTATAATTCTGCGTATATTATTCTACCTTGGCACTAGCTCAAAATGGATAATAACCTCTTAAGCTATGACATGAATTATTATTAACTCCACTAAACGCAGAACGTCACCTTTGTTTCGATTTTTTTATGTATTACAACAAGTTTTGTACATTCCTAACCCTAGGAGGATACATATTTTTTATCGCATTAAATATCGTTTCTTCAATCAAATTATTTATGAGATTTGGTAGCAGTTTTTTGCAGATGCACATACCTTGCCGTGCATGCTTTGCGTTAATCGTGGGGTGCTTTTCTACATCTCTTGTTTACCTTTCCTAATTTTCGTTGAATGAGACATCTATGAAGGTCTAAGTCCTTGCTATAATTATTATATGCCGGTAATTGGAATAGTCTTCACACTTCTTCGTCTTCGAATGTAGTTGTCTTCGTAAACCCTCCGGCAGATAAATAAAGGGCAGAAACGCATGCGTTTGGTGGTTGAAGCAAACGCTGGTAAATACTTACTGTGTGTCCATGTATACAGATACAGATTTGTTTTTATACAGATTTATATTATTTTGTAGCAAAGCTTGATGCGAGGTCTCGCATCGATATGCTAATTTGTTTTTGGTATATTATGCCACCTGGTGACGAGTTAATTGACTCACAGTAATTTGCGTATTTTTTCTTTTCCTGTAATAGCTCAGCTATTCGAGAAATCACTTTCATCGGCGTAGACTGTTTTTGTCCGTTAGATGTCACGAGGTTATCTGGTGTCATCTGATAGAACAAAATTTGCTACTTGACTGGAAAGTGTACTACAGTCGTTTGTCCTATTGACAAGGTCGTTAGACTGTATACAGATAGAGATATGTTTTTATTCAAATTTGTATTATTTTGTATCAAAGCTTGATGCGAGCTCTCGTATCGATATGCTAATTTGTTTTTGGTTGTCAATTTCTGAGTAAATAATAAATTTGAGGTCAAAGGAGTGATGGAGATATACTAGCGTCGGTACTTTTTAACATTGTACTTAAGAGACGCAAACATTAATAGAACAGAAACCATACATTATAAGAAGCATCAGCGCTTGGCGTTTCGCGGATGACCTAGTGATTTCAGCGAGAAGTTAGGATGTGGTAATAAATTTGTCAAAAATCTTGCAAGGGAAGACCACAAAAATGGGCTTGTGTATAAACGTGGGAAAACAAAATATATGAAATGGTTCGAAGAGAAGTTCCAAATAGGAAAATACCTGATAATTGACTAATTCCATTTTTTGGTGACTAGGTTTATACGAAAACCTAGTATAGAAATGGAAACACAAATAGAATAATGGTGCGAAGTCGAAGCCCCTACACGCACTAAAATATTGAATAACAAAAACATCTTGATGCAAGCAAAGGTAAAATTGTATAAAACAGTAATAAGGCGCACTGCGATATATGCATGGAAAACAGATACGCTGAATAAAACAGAACAAATAAGATTGGAGTTATGAGAACGAAAATTACTTCGAAAGATATGCGGAGGAAAGTAGAGGGCAGATGGTTTAGAAGAACAAATAATAATAATAATAATAATATCGTAAATATGCTTTCTACATATTACGACGCTAATTTATTCGAATTTTTTGTAGAAACAAAAGATTCGCCCTTAAGTGGGATTCGAACCCACATGCATGGCCTGCCAGACCATCGCTCTAGACCACTAAGATATTAAAGGCAGTTGGTCGAATCTTTCTGGGGATGCCTTGAGTTACATCAAGGAAACAGATGATATATATCTTGCCCGTAGTAGGCCGTGTGCAAATTTGTTGTATTTTTCGTGAAGTAATGTAAATGTAAATATGCTTTCTACACATTACGACGTTAATTTATTCGAATTTTTTGTAGAAAAAAAATTCGCCCTTAGGTGGGATTCGAACCCACGTGCATGGCTTGCCGGACCATCGCTCTAGACTACTAGGCTATTAAAGGTAGTGGGTCCGAATCTTTCTAGGGATGCCTTGAGTTACATCAAGGAAACAGATAAAATCGTGTGCAAATTTGTTGCATTTTTCGCGAATTAATATAAATGTAAATATGCTTTCTACATTACTTCCCAAAAAAATGCAACAAATTTGCACACGGCCTACTACGGGCAAGATATATATCATCTGTGTCCTTGATGTAACAAGGCATCCTCAGAAAGATTCGGACCCACTGCCTTTAATAGCTTAGTGGTCTAGAGCGATGGTCTGGCAAGCCGTGCACGTGGGTTCGGATCTCACTTAAGGGCGAATTTTTTTTTGCAAAAAATTCGAATAAATTAGGGTCGTAATATGTACAAGGTATAATATAAATATAAATGTAAATGTGTGCATGTAAATACACAATACACAAAACAAATTACAAAAAACATAAGTAACCAAAATTAAAGTTGATACATAATATAAAATTAAACTAAAGCAAAAATATCCAAATTAAGTAATAAAAAAAAAGAGAAAAGAAAATGAAAAAAGACAACCATCAACATCTAATGTAATAAGCAGTAATATCATCTATTGTCAACTCAATATTTTCTACTGAATCATCACACAAGATTTTAGCAATGTCCTTTAGCTTTTTAAAACACTCATTTTTTCCTAATACACTTAATAATTTTTCATACACGGACTGTCCCACTCCTCCTTTAACATCAAAACATGACTTTTCAAATTTGTTTATTATTTCAACGCTCTCGATTAGCGACATAAATTGTTTTTCCAACTACAATATAGAAGTGGAAATAAAACTGTAATTGGCTTTAATAAACGCCAACTGTTGAGGTATTTCTTTACTCGAATACACCTTTTGGGCGTCTATCACAGATTGTGCATCCCTATCAAGATCCATAATAATTGTCTTTATGCCTTCATAATGATTTGCATGAAAAATAGTAGCCTCCAACCACGTTCTCCATCGTGTGATTACTGGTTGAGGAGGAAGCGGAACATCGGGTAGATGTTTGTAAAACTGAACTCGTAATGGGGCTTTTAAAAATACTTTCTTAACTATTATCAGGATCCTGATAATAGTTATAATGGAATTTCATTAAGTAAAGGCTGAAACAATTATATACTTTATTAACACTACTAATTAAAGTATTTACTAAGGGAAAATGGTTTCTGACTTCTTCTACAACATGATTTAGTCCGTGCGCCAAGCAAGTTGTGTGTAAAAGACTTTCAAATTGAAAGCTGCCTTCACCATGTATGGTGCAGCGTCCATCAAAAACAATAGAATTTTCTCTGTTGGAATCGATTCTGGTAAGAAGAAGGTTGCTAGTTCTTCCTGTATAAACCTTGTTATTCTCAAATTGTTTGCCTTTTCCAAGTGTTTGGACGAAATTAAATAAGATTTTGCTGGAACCGATACGTTAAGGATACCAATCATTAAATGAACTATGTATCGGCCCACACTATCAGTAGTTTCATTTACGCATATATAAAGATAATTGTTTGCAATAACCTTCTTAATCCTATTCAATGTTTCTGCATAGATACAGCGAATATTTTTTTTCTCGTCGGGAATGTTATATTTGCTGATGTATTTTTGCAAAAATAACCTGATATTTAAATTGTTTAATTTTTGTAGTGGAATACCTGCCGACACAAGCATTTGACACAAATTTTCATTAAATTGTTCTTGTTCCGATTTTTTTAGTTAATGTTAATTGTTAATGTTAAGTTAATGGCAAACATTGCGGCAATGTTTGTTGACTCTTCTTCGCCAATTTCATCTTTGTTAGTTTTGCAGCATGAGATTGAGTTTTCATATGTTGGTCGACTTGGAACTTTCTTTCACTTGTAATCTGCAAAAAAATATCACATCATCGGTTGTTTTCTTATAACTTAAATGTAAGTAAAAGATAAAGGAATAATTAAAAGCTTAATTAATTAATTAATAAGAGGAAATAAACTTAAAATTTTACTCACAATCTTGTAGCAAAACACTTTTTCTCCATCCATACGCAATTCCGAATAAGGTGCAATCCATCCAGGCACAGTCGTTATTTTCGGCATTTTTTGCTATTATATATCACAACTCACAAGTTTACACTTCGAAAAGCCAACGTAAAATGACGTTTAAAATAAAATTACTTTCGAATATGGGAATAAATTTCTCCAAATAGGAAAGAAACACATAATCTCCCAATTTTCTAGTAAAACGTATTTTTGTATTTAGTTAGAAGTTTTAAGGTATTAGCTTTTCTTGGAATTTTGTCTCAGCCTGAATGTATGGGAAGAGCATTAATAAATTCTTGGAGGCGCTTATCGGGAAAGTAACGGGAAGAGGCTTAATAAAATTATTTTTAATTTAAAGAGGGCTGTTTAATTATTGTTTGTTTTGTTACATCCACGACATATTTTTAGTAATGCCTATAATAAATTCGATCTAGTAAATAAATAAAACTCGGATACTTAAAATATGCAAAAATACTGAATTACTACAAAATATGCAAATAATATACAAAATGCATATATTATGCATATAATCCGGCCTTTACGTATAAGAATAAAATTATAAAATTTCGATTATTTTAAATGAGCAGCTTAATTATAAAATTTTTATCACCTTGTCGACTTTGCTATACAGTACAAACAAATTCCAATGCAGTTATCTCATTATTCTCTTCATATAAGACAATATGCTTAAAATTCGGTAGCGGAAAAATTGCCCGCAGCTTACGCAATTTGATAAGGGACGATAAGTCGGATCTCACGAAAAGGAAATGTCATTTCAGGAAATTACCAAGAGTGTAAATAGAAATGTTACCAATATTACAACATGTTGTCGGTGGTTGTTTGAAGAAAGTCGATGTCGCTTCAGAACTAGCTAATACGAAGAACGCACGGCGAGTTCTAACTATTTAGGGATAGATGAAAAGTGTTAACGAAATGTATACCACTGGGAAATAATCATATTGATTGTTTTTTAAGTGATTTTAATTTTAGTTGAAGTTCATTATAATATTTTTATTTATGTTTGTTTATACAATTGATAAAGCCAACTCTAAATCCGAGTTTTATCAATGCGTATACGATAATTGAATTTTATATTCACAAACGTATACCAATATTCGGCTATAGTTGATTTTATTCAGTTTCATACTATTTCCTTCATTTAATATTTCCGGGATATTTTGAAGATCTTGCTCACTGCCTACTATATTAACAATGTGAATTATATCTATATTAACAATATTCTTGTTTAACTTAAGCTTCCTTAAACTTCCTTTCTTGGCACATGATCGAAGGCCTCTAGGTCTGTAAAGGTTAAATATTCGTTGCTTTTCTATTTTATATGAAAAATCAATAAAACAAAAATTTGTGGACATACAGTTGTTCCTTGATTTATTGTTTGTTTGTTGAACTATACAAAGTGCCCCGTATCGTTATGTTCAAATTTTAGGAGCGTAAAGGAGACTTCATTTCAAGTAACAAAAACGCAAAAGTTGTATATCCATTTTTATTTGTTTCAAAGTTACAGATCTATGAATGTGATTGTCAGATCATGAAAAAAAATGTAATCCTAAAGTCAATACAAACTGATTTTATTTACAAAAAAGTTATACGATTCAATAACAGGCCTGTTGTTAACGTCGCATAAAAGAATGTTATCTTAAAATAAATAAACACGTGTCGTAGTGCATACAGTAATTTCATGGAGATCTGTAAAAAAAGAGTACTGGAAATTGATTTATGATAAAGAAGGTTCTTACTTATTTCGTAAGTTCTGAACCATGAACATCATACAATAAACAAATGTTCAGATGACTGTTTTTAATAAAGGATTTCATTACGTTTCAGTTCATACAACAGCTTATGTGGGAGGATGTGGATTTGCGCCGTCCAACTACAGGCCCATTTCCATATTGCCTGTATTATCTAAAATAGTTGAAAAGATCGCGAACAGAAGAATTCGTGACTTTATTGAGGGGGGGGGATTTGTTGGTTAATTGTCAGTTTGGCTTCAGGCCCCACACATCTACGTCCGATGCTATTTCTTATTATCTCGAGAATGCGTACAATTTCATTAACGAAAAACAGGTCGTCGCGACCATGTTTTGTGATTTGGCGAAGGCATTTGACTGCGTTCCGCACTCGCTTCTTCTCCGGAAGGTCGAATATTATGGGTTCCGGGGAGGAGCGAATGACTGGTTGAGATCTTATTTGCATGGGCGTACACAATATGTTAGTCTGGGCTTTGGGACGGGTTGTGTGGAGTCTGGGATCAGGGATGTTATATGTGGTGTGCCGCAGGGTTCGGTTTTGGGTCCGACGCTTTTTCTCTTATTTATTAACGATCTTGCACTGTTGGACACTAGGGCTCACATTGCATTGTTTGCCGATGATACATCATTAACTTGGCATGCTTCGGACCCGCGATCTCTGGAGGGCCTGATGAACGACGAGATTCCGATTTTTCAGAATTGGTTTAATGCTAATGGAATTACCCTAAATTTAAGTAAAACACAACTTTTAATTCACAGGCACAATTATGTAAGTGTGAATATTGAGATTGGTGGCATCACTTTAGAGCCTGTGAACTCCGTGAAGTTCCTTGGTCTGATAGTGGAGCCAGGCCCTTGTTGGACCGGGCATGTTCGTCGCCTTTCGTGTAGGCTCTCATCTGCTTGTTATGCGATTGGAGTGGTGCGTCGTAACCTGGGAGAGTCCACGGCTAGGACTGTATATTTTTCATTGTTTGAGTCTCGTCTACGGTATTGTATAGCATTTTGGGGATTCATGACCGCTGGGAATCTTCTTTCGATTTTTAGGTTGCAGAAGCGGGCGGTGCGGCTCTTGTGCGGGGCGGCAGCGGACGCCCACTGTCGGCCGTTGTTTGCGGATAGTGGAATCATGACGGTTTATTCATTGTTATTATACGAATCATTGTCTATCATCTTTAAAAAGCAAAGTAATATCCAGCATAGGTCTGATATTCATTCGTATGATACACGCGGCAACCAACTTCTAAATTTACCAAAGCCCGCGACAAGTGCGAGTCGCGATTCAATAGTTTATAGGGGCTTGCAGTATTTCAACAGACTGCCACTGAACATTAGGCAGTCTTTAAGCTTAAAACAGTTTCAGGGAAAATTAAAGGTGCTGCTCCTCGGGCAGGTTTTGTACTCGCTGGATGGGTTCCTTGCGGGTTGACGTTGGAATCCCTTGCTTTTATTTTTAAATTGTTTTTATTTTAAATATTGCTTTGATCATGTATTTTTTATTAGGTGACATGTATTTGTTTGTTTTGGCAACATAATCATTTACTATTATGTGTTTATACTGTAATTGTATGTGTATATTGCTTGCTGTCCACGTACTGTATGTGCTTATTGACAATAAAATCTATCTATCTATTAGTGAGTGGACACATTTTTTTTATTCAAAATGCCTTACTGATTTTTTTCTCAAGAGTATGCGGACATGCACTTTGTGTATGGCTACTGTAACGGCAGTGCACGTCAAGCAGTTATTGAATACCGACATCGGTTTCCCGATAGGCGCATTCCTCATTACAGAACGTTTCTAGAAGTACACAGACAATTTTGGGAATGCGGACTGCATGATTATCTTTTCGACCGAGGAGTAAATTTGCCAGCAGACTTAGAGGAAGAAGCAGTAACTATTGTTACAAGGGATTCAACTCTCAGTGTACGTCGAATCGCTAGACAACTAGGAGTGCCACGAACGACAGTTTGGGCGAATTTTAAAACGTGAGGGCTTATATCTATATCACTATCGCATGGGACATGGTTTGCTTGAGGCAGACCACTATGCTCGTCTAGTTTATTCTACCTGGATATTAAGACAGTCACGGCTTCATTTTAATTTCTGTAGAACAGTTCTCTGGATAGATGAATCTACGTTCACGAGAAGTGGTGTTACGAATCTGAGAAACCTGCAGAGGTGGTCATCAGAAAATCCCAAAGCTATACGCCCATCTAAATTTCAACATGAATTTTCTATTAACGTTTGGGCAGCCCTAATCGATGACTTGTTGATTGGTCCTGTCGTTCTTCCTGGGAGGTTAAATGCGAACAATTACCTTCAATTTCTTATTGATGAACTGCCAGGTCTTTTAGAGGATGTCCCACTGTATGATTGACGAGACATGTGGTTTCACATGGATGGGCCACCACCACATTTCGGAATTGCTGCCCGAAATTGGGTTAACGTCAATTATCCAAGATGGATTGGTTGAGGTGGTCCTGTTACATGGCCACCCATATCACCCGATCTTAATCACCTTGACTTTTATTTATGGGGGTACATGAAAATTTAGTCTACACGCAAATTTCAAACACAAGAGAAGAGTTGTGGACCGTATTCACTTGGCTACCGAGCAAATCCGACAAAACAAGTATGAAATTCGGATAAGTACTTCTTCTGTTGGCTTACGGGCACAAGCCTGCATTCAACAAGGAGGTGGACATTTCGAAAATATTATTAATTGAACTTTTTTTTAGATATAATCAGTTTTTATTGACATTAGGATTACATTTTTTTTCATGAGCTGATAATCACATTCATAGATCTGTAACTTTGAAACAAATAAAAATGGATATACAAGTCTTTCGTTTTTGTTACTTGAAATGAGGTCCACTTTACACTCCTAAAATTGGAACATAACGATACGGAACACTTGTATAGATAAGATTCATAGTTTTTAAACCAACCGATAGATTGAACCATCTCAAAAGAAGAAATACAAATGAATTTCGTAATTAGAAAAAACATTTTGCTACACCAAAATTAAGGCAATAGAATACAAAACCCAATCAATGAAGAACTTTAATTAGTTCTATATAAAGAATTTTTAATAAAAGGGTGTTGTTCCGAAAATAGGCACCGGATGTTACTACTCAATTCAACCGACTAAAGGGAAATTAAAAGCAAAAACCATATGATAATTCTAATAATAATAAAATTCACAAAAGACAAAGCCATAAGCCAATCTAATTAACGTTACATAAGGATTCGGACAAGAACTGATACTCAATTTATTCAACTAAAATGTTTACAATACAAACTCCTCCATCTTATGGAAAAATAAAAGATAAGCCATCTACAGGCAAAACAAATGAACGATACTCAATCCACAGTGATGTAAACAAGGTTGCATACATATCCTCGTGAAATTATCTCAATTTAATTAAATTAAAATAATACTACTAAATTACTACAAAGAAATTTCCAATTTCATCTAACGATAGAATAAACGTTCGCAAAAGAAAAACATTATACAGATTTTTAATTGTAAAATTTACCAAATACATATAAGCAAAATTTTACGACATATAGATCCGTTCATTGATCAAACGACCAAAAATAGAAAAGAGGTCAAATTTGTCTGTAACAACATCCTTACAACTTGTGCACGGCGAAGCAATATTGGGTCGTGATTGTAGTAACTGGGTTTGAATTATCACCCCCAGAAACCGGATTCATCGCAAACAGTTTGGTCTTCGAGCCGCAACCCATTTGGTTCCACGAGTCGAACATCCCCATCAAATGAATTGTACGAAGAAGTACAATTGAGCAATCAGCTAGATTACTTTTTGTGGGGTTACCTGTTAACAGTAAAATGAATGTCAAATATTGATGTTCTTGAGAGAATACGCACAGAAATACAAAATATTTCATCTCAAAATTTAGAGAAAGTTTGTCAAGCGTGTTTCTTCAGACTGTTTTTGCCTAGAAGTCAATGGGGAACATATTGAACATTTAATACACTAAAACACACAATATGGAAGGCTGGTTTAACGATAAGAAATAAGTACTAAAACTTCTAGTTTCAAAAATTTTATAGTAAATTCACTACAATATTATTTCGCCATACAATGGCTTCATCAGGTGGATGAAAAACTGAATATTTAAAATACAACTTTGAATATTTATGCACAAATTATTGAGAAGAAATGGTCGTGGAAAAATTTTTACAATCTTAAATTTAGTAAAGGGTTGTTGTTTAAAATTGGTAATTTAAAGCTAATCCTAAATTATTATATCTATTTTGAAAATAAAATAAAATAAAACAATAACTTTGTTATATATACCACTTTATTCACATATAATCGTGACCGCGGTTTCGACATACAATGTCATTATCAAACTGCAAAAGTTACAGGCCTACATAGAACATATAAATTACACAAAAAAATATATTGGGGTGGTTTATTATTATATCTATTAATTTTTAAGTTTTCTAACAAGTTAAGTTTTTTGCTTTTATCTTGAATATGGAAAATTTTGAAATTTCTATTAAATCTATGATTAATATTTAAACAATTGTTTGCGAAAGTTGAATCTGTTTTCTTTTCCTTATGACTTCTCTCGTGTTCTTTCATCCTAGTTTCGAACGTCCTCCCCGTTTGCCCTATGTATACTTTATTACAATCTTCACAGGTTAACTTATATGTACCAGAGTTTAATTCTTCGTCTGTTTTATCTTTGTTGTGTATAATAATGTTCTGTATAGTATTGTCTGCTTTAAATGATGTATGCTCATTATTATTTTTTTAATGAAAGTACCAATTTTTTCTGAAATTTTTTCTAAGTTATTGAATTGTAGGAATTTTAATTTTGGGTAAACTAAAGAAAGGGTTTTAGATTTTTGTTGACTATTCATGATGTTATTCATCATTTTTATAGAGTAACCATTGTTTAATGCTATTGTGTATATCCTATTCAGTTCGAGGTCGAAATTACTTTTACTCATAGGTACGTTAATAAATCTATACACCATTCATTGGTATGCTGATAATTTTTGTGTTATAGGATGAAATGTCTGTATGACTGTATGTGGTTGGTGATGGTATATAGTGAACTCGTGTTTATTAATTTTGTGTGTTATGGTTAACTCTAGAAAATTAATGCCTTTATTTATTTCTATTTCGGTAGTAAATGTTATTTTGGAGTAAATAGTGTTGATATAATTATGTAAAGTTTTTAATTGTCTATCTGAAACATTAAAGCAAATTAATATGCCGTCAACATACCTAAACCACAAAACTACCAAAGTTTCAACAAGTATCTCCTTAGTCAATCAACGAAGTCTGTTTTGTTTGAATCCTGTTCATTTTCCCTATTGTTGCATTTTCAATAAATCTCTTGTGAGTGATAAAGATATCATTTAAACCGTAAGTATTATAGGTTCTTAAACACAATGATTACGTAGCATTGAAAATCTAAAATATACAGGGCGATCCATTCAACAAAACTCAACAATCAATTACTGTATATACATGAATCACCCTGTATGTCCAAATTTTAATCTAAAAGACTTTAAATTAAGTTTTTAAAAATTCACTTGTGAGAGCATTTCTCATAATCTTCTAAAATAACGCTAAAAATAATTTTATTCCATGAGTAGTATCCACATTGTATAATTTAATCGTTGGACGATGTATCACTCATGTGGGTTTCCAATAAATTTCGCTTTTTTTCAACGATAAAAATAATTGTGTTATGTACAATATTGTCTATTTAATGAAGTTTATATTATTGATTTGGTTCCAAAATTTAGTAGGCTCTAGTTTTAGAATGTGGGAGTTGGTTTTTACACAGACCAAAACTCAATACAATTGTTCATTATGTCAATATAACGGGAATTAACTTTATGTTGTTAACACAGTGAATCACATGAAAATTAATTCAATATTGGTACGTATGTAATGGAGTTATTCTATTTGAATTCTGTCAGATTTTCTGATTGAAATTAGTTAATTATAATATAGAAATCCAATAAAATTGTTAGGTGTCTATTAAATGTTGGATTTAATGAGTAAAATTTAAAACTACCTAGTTCCAATTAAGTTAAAATTAAGTTAAAATAATTTCTATCGGAATACACTTTGGCCAAAAATAAGAAGTTTTACAGAGTTTTTCACGTAACTCGTTCGTTAGAAGTTTTCTATATTATCGCCTTAGGATATTTTGGAAAATTTATAGCACGTAATCTTGATATTTGGTGTGTTAAAATAAAATACATACACTCATGAACCACGTAACTCGGTTATACCGGAAGTAATAGCCAACTTTGATAATTGATGTTATTTTTTGCTTATTTAGATGCCTTGTAAAGTGCTATAATGCTTTATATTAAGTTTTTTTTTTTGTAAAAAACTAACCGTTCTTGAATTATTTTGATGTTTGTGAAATTTCTTGTTTTTTCATTTGCACTTTTTAAAACCACATATCTAAGGCGTATTTGAACTGAACTACGTCATATTTATACTGGAGGCAGCTAAAGGTATAAGATTCTGAGTAATGTCTAAACATTTAATGATCCTCTTACAGGGTGTTCGAAATTGATTGATTATTTAAGTAATATTAAAGTAATATATAAGATAAACATTTTGCATTGTACAGGTATATTTTTCCTATGCCTCTCCTTCATAGTTTTTTAGTTATTAATGATTATTTCCTAAATTGAGCATTATTAGTAGTAAGCTTTGGAAGAACAATTCTAAACAGATTTGGATTTATACCAATTGTATTTAGATTTATCAAAATTTTTGTGGAAAGGTTAGAAAAGAAAATAAATTGCAAAACTGAATAGATTTTCTATCATATGAGATAACAAAAAATAGCCATATAACAAGTGTTCATTTGAAAAGTCAATCTATGTTACTTTGAAATTTTGATAGAATAAGACGCAAATATATTAGTATGTGTTTGTTGTTCCGTAAACGTAAATCCAAATGACATTTGATAATGTCAATCACAAATATCAGTTAGTGCATAAAATAATCGTGCGTCGATTCTGGTTTAAATAAATTGCTTCTCAGTTTTAAAATGGCTTTCACTTTAGAACATAAAATTTTTTTAGTCCAGGCTTATTTTCGAAGTGGTAATAAAATTGATGGTTTATGGGTTTATTCAGTTCAAGATTGCATGGTAGAATTTAAAGTTGAGTTTCCACATTTTGTAATAGATTATATACAATTTAAGAATACTTTGGATAGAACTTTAAATTTTTTGAATTTTTTGATGAGCGTATAATTAGTCGAAATACTGAAATTGCCTGGCCTGCACGTTCATGCGATTTAACACCTAACGACTTCTTTTTGTGGCCTTATAATAACATATTTCGAACACCTATATTGAATTTGCATGATATGCTACAGAGAATCGAACAGAAGTGCATGGAAATTAATAACAATCCAGTAATGTTGCAGAATATCATCAGAAATTTTGAAGGGAGGATTTTAAAGTGCATTGATCTTGAAGGACAACATTTTCAACATTTGTTATAGTTTTCAATAAATACCTATTATTTGTTGTTTATTTGTATGTATGAAACTGTCAAAATATACGACTTCGTAGGTTAAGTAGTAAATTTTAATTTACGACATACTTCGAAATGTTCTCAGTAAATCACATGCTACTAGATTGACTCTTCAAATGAACACTTGTTATTAACAAGTAAAAAAGTGAATAAAATCAAAATATTACATACAAATAATGCGTTAAGAATGATATTCACAAACCATAGAGTTATCTTGTAAACATTGTCGAAAACATTATACATACTGTCTGTAATTACTCTTCACTTTTACGGCTTTTCAAGTTCATACATGCAAAATAAATATTAAAACAAGTTAATAAGTAAAATAACATTGGCATAAAATATGTGTCCCGTATCGTTATGTTCAAATTTTAGGAGTGTAAAGTAGACTTAATTTCAAGTAACAAAAAAGCAAAACTTGCATATACATTTTTATTTGTTTCAAAGTTACAGATTTATGAATGTGATTGTCAGATCATAAAAAAAAATGTAATTGTAAAGTTAATAAAAACTGATTTTATATAAAAAAGTTGAGTTAATAATATTTTCGAAATGTCCACCTCCTTGTTGAATGCAGGCTTGTGGCCGTAAGTCAAGAAGTACTTATCCGAATTTCATATTTGCTTTGTCGGATTTGCTCGGCAGCCAGATTAATACAATCCAACAAATCTTCTCTTGTGTTCGAAACTTGCGCGTAGACTAAATTTTTCATGTGCCCCCATAAATAAAAGTCAATGGGATTACGATCGGGTGATCTGGGTGGCTATGGAACAGGACCACATCGACCAACCCATCTTGGATAATTGATGTTAACCCAATTTTGGACAGCAATTCTGAAATGTGATGGTGTCCCATCCATGTGAAACCACATGTCTCGTTGAACATTCAGTGGGTCATTCTCTAAAAGACCTGGCAGGTCGTCAATAAGAAATTGAAGGTAAATGTTCGCATGTAACCTCCCAGGAAGAACGACAGGACCAATCAACAAGTCATCGATTAGGGCTGCTCGAACGTTAATAGAAAATTCATGTTGAAATTTAGATGGGTGTATAGCTTTGGTATTTTCTGATGACCACCTGTGCAGGTTCCTCAGATTTGTAACACCACTTTTCGTGAACGTAGATTCATCTGTTCAGAGGACTGTTCTGTAGAAATTAAAATGAAGCCGTGACTATCTTAATATCTAGGTAGAATAAACTAGACGAGCATAGTGGTCTGCCTCAAGCAAATCGTGTCCCCTGCGATAGTGATATGGATATAAGCCCTCACGTTTTAAAATTCGTCAAACTGTCGTTCGTGGGACTCCTAGTTGTCTAGCGATTCGACGTACACTGAGAGTTGGATCCCTTGTAACAATAGCTACTGCTTCTTCCTCTAAGACTACTGGCAAATGGACTCCTCGGTCGAAAAGATAATCACGCAGTCCGCATACCCGAAATTGTCTGTATACTTCCAGAAACGTTCTGTAATGAGGAATGCGCCTATCGGGAAGCCGATGTCGGTATTCAATAACTACTTGACGTGCACTGCCGTTACAGTAGCCATACACAAAATGCATGTCCGCATACTCTTGAGAAGAAAATCGGTAAGGCATTTTGAATAAATAAAACGTGTCCACTCACTAATAAGCTGTTTTATAAACTGAAACTTAATGTAATCCTTTATTAAAAAATGCAACGTTAACAGTCATCTGAACAGGCGCGGCTCGTGATGACGTATTTTGGTTTGCAGTACAATGATCCGAGTGCTTCGTGTATTCTCGTGTACTAACTGTAACGTTTGCTTAGTAAACACCGAAAACACACGAGGCACTCGTATCATTGTACTGCAAACCAAAATACGTCATCACGAGCCGCGCCTGCATCTGAAAATTTGTTTATTGTATGATATTCATGGTTCAGCACTTACGAAATAAGTAAGAACCTTCTTTATCACAAACCAATTTCCAGTACTCTTTTTGTAAATCTCCAAGAAATTACTGTATGCACTACGACGCGTGTTTATTTATTTTAGGATAACATTTTATTATGCGACGTTAACAATCACACACAGGCCTGATATTGAATCGTATAACTTTTTTTAAATAAAATCTGTTTGTATTGACTTTAGGATTACATTTTTTTTCATGATCTGACAATCAGATTCATAGATCTGTAACTATGAAACAAGTAAAAATGGATATACAAGTTTTGCGTTTTTATTACTTGAAATGAAATCTACTTTACACTTCTAAAATTTGAACGTAACGATACGGGACACTTGTATACCGTAACCGCACGATAAAATTCACCACAAGTAACGTGTGTTCATTTGAAAAGTCAATCTAGGTTACTTTGAAATTTTGATAGAATAAGACGCATATATATTAGTATGTGTTTGTTGTTGCGTAAACGTAAATCCAAATGACATTTGATAATATCAATCACATCAAAATATAAGACTTCGGTGGTTAAGTAGTAAATTTTATTTTAAGATAAACTTCAAAATGTTCTCGGTAAATCACATGCTACTAGATTGACTTTTCAAATGAACACCCGCTATTAGATCAGAGCGTTTCTTTATTCCTGAATACGACATAATAATTTACTACCTTTACTACTTTGAAAATGGATAATCTTCAACCAAAATTCTAAATCTGACTAACTTATCTAGGTATACTTGACGTAATTGACGTTTGCAAATCTCGCGTGACTTGGACACTGCGAGCTGTTTATAGGATTTTCCGTGTATTATTATTTCTGAGTTATCTCATTGGTTAAAATGATATAATAAGCTATTTCATTGGTTAACTTGCATGCGTACAAGCGACCAGAAAAACAGAATTAATATTCCGTTCCTGTGTTAATATTCGCAAGTCTTATTGGCAATTGGAATTGTGTATAACGTCGCTCAGTACATCCCGGCGTAATTCAATGAAGTATTTGTTTGACTTACTCGGCCACCTGGTCTCAAGCGATAACAATGGACAACCGAGCTATTGTATTCGGAGAATATAGTGTTCAGAATATAGTTTTCAGTGGTGTCGTGTACGTAGATAAAATAAATAAGTTTATCGTATTTCGTAAGAGAAATAGTTATTGAAAAATTTCAATAAATCAACCGTAAAACGTCACGTAGGATCGTTAAAGCACGAAAAAAAATTGAACCTGTTGGAATCTGACAATTTTAACGAAGAACTCTGTGAAACTTTTATGGCAGCTAATATTCCATTATTTAAATTGAACAATCCAATTTTGAAGACATTTCTGAAAAAATATACTGGTCGAAATGTTCCTGATGAATCAACTTTACGCAAATATTATGTTTCTAGGTGCTATACGAGAACAGTAGAACGCATTAGAAGCCATCTATTAAATCAATACATATGGATAAGCGCCGACGAAACGGTGGATATGTTAGGACGCTGTGTGGTAAATGTTGTAGCTGGTGTACTACATCCAACTATTCCCTATAACTCATATGTAATAGCAATAAGTGTTATAAATAGAGTTGATGAGGAAACAGTTGCTGAAACCATTAAGGAGAATATGCAAAAAATGCTTCATTCGGACGCCACGTACAAAGAAAAAATACTTTTATTTGTCAGTGATAGTGCTGCGTATATGTTAAAAACAGGAGACTATTGAAGAAAACATATCCTAATATGCTGCATATTACTTGTGTAGCACATGCTCTCCACAGAATCTGTGAATATATCAGAGGCACTTTTCCGGAAGTTGATAGACTTGTATCAGCTTTTAAAAAAGTTTTCAGAAAAGCACCATTGAGAGTAGCTCTTTTCAGGGAAAAATTTCCATCTCTGTCACTGCCTCCCACTACAGTAATATCAAGATGGGGAACATGGCTGGAAGCTACTATTTATTATTCTGAGAATTTCGATAGTCTGAAACATATCGTAACACTGCTAAAGGAGGATGATAGAAGTATTGATGAGTGCAAAGAGCTCACACAAATCCAAAATTTAAAAAATCAGTTGTACTTTCTTAACGAACACTTTGGAAAATTGCCAAAACTAATCACTTATTTTGAAAATCGAAATCTCAAATTAAATGACGGATTAACCACATTAGATGTGGCTGTTAATAATTTGAAAAGTATTCCAAGTGACTTCGGATGTGGCCTTCGGCAAGAGTTTGACGCAATTCTTAATAGAAATCCAGATTTAATTACATTGCAGCAATTATGTATGGAGACAATTCCACAAAATCTAACGGCTAAATATGAAGAAATAAAAGAATATTTCCAGTATACACCTATAACCAGTTGCGATGTAGAAAGGACGTTTTCTATTTATAAGGATGTACTTAATTCAAAGAGAACAAAATTGACAGAAGAAAACCTTAAGAAACTGTTGCTAGTCAATATTAATACTCCTTTACTCAACTTGAACGACAAAATGAACAAATAAAAATGTTCCAATTATAGAAATAAAATTAAAAACTTTAAAAATACAACTGTTCAACAAATACATATGTATTTTGTAATTTTATAGATCACCACCCGTTTGTTTTCCAATTATATAAATAAAATTAATTAATAAATATGTATTTCGTAATTTTAGATAGATAGATCACCACCCGTATGTTTTCTAATTATATAAATAAAATTAAAAACTTTATAAATACAACTTTTCAACAAAAAAATATGTATTTCGTAATTTTATAGATCACCAACCGTTCGTTTTCCAATTATATAAATAAAATTAAATATTTTAGAAATATAGCCTTTCGCCAGTACTGCACTGGGCTTTGCGTCATGTGGTAAGCGTGTCCGTTCTCTACTTATGACTGTCGCTGTCTTATTATACTACTTATCGACAATTCGCCTGTGCTCACTTAGTATATACATATATATATATATATATATATATATATATATATATATATATATTAAAAATAATAGATTTTTATTGGTTTTAGCGACCTTTTATTGAATTTAGATGTGGCACATGAATGTGTACCCGTGTAGAAAAAACAACAATGTGAGTTTTATTTGACTTTTCTTTGTTCTCTTTACGTATTGTATTGTAATTCAACTTTCCTGTTCATTTTAGCCATTCTTATTTTTATTTTATGTAAGTTTCAACGTTAAATGTTAACTCAATTTGTAATCATCTTTAATCTAATTTTAGACTTAAAAATTGTTAATATTTGTTAAGTCTCCAATTAATTCATACAGATATTAATCACATAAATGCCCCCCTACCATTCTAAGCTATTTTAATTTAATGTTATTTAATTTTCAACGTAAAACACTAACCTAATCCGTAATTCATTTCTTAATATAATGTTAAATTTAAAATGGGTAATTCAATTGTTATATCACAAAAAAACAAACACAGTTCTCATGTTCATTGTAATGATTCTTGTTTCCAGATGCTTGAAAAAGACTGAATTGATAAAAGTCGAAACGTCGCAAACAAACATCTAAATTCAATAAAAGGTCGCTAAAACCAATAAAAATCTATTATTTTTAATATTAAAACACGGCCAATAAAATAAAAAAGAAAAACAAAATTCTTTAAACACTAAATATATATATATATATATATATATATATATATATATATATTATATATCATTTGAAAAGGATATTTAACTAGTATCAAACATATTTCATAACTATAAATGTGTGTATGTATTATATATTATTACAGCCATTTTGCTTTAGTAGAAAGTAGCGCAATGTAACCATGGGCAGGTATACATTGTAATATGTTCACATTATTCAAATTTATTATGAAAATGGGCCTTTTTTGAAAAATACCCATCGCAAAATTCGTGATTTCTTTGGTGTAAATAATCGGCCAAATCAATCTTCGATTCAAATATTAGTTAAAATATCTCAAGAAACTGATTTTGTTATTAATAAACCTAAAAGTGGAAGACCCAAAACTGTACGCACAAATGAAAACATTTCTGCTGTAAGTGAAAGTCTTGAAAATGAACTGATAACATTAATTTTACGTCGCTCGCAAGTGCTGGGCAAATCTTATGGCTATCTATGGAGGATTTTGCACAAGGATTTGCAAAATTTAATTAATCCAGGAATTGAAGAGAAAGAGACCATTTACAAAGTTGTAATTTCGCTAGTTGGATTATTGAATAACGAACGACAGATCCATTGTTTTCAAGGAAAATTCTGTTCAGTAATGCAGCTACTTTCACAGCGAATGGATTTGTCAATAAGCAAAATTGTCGTATCGGGGGTGATGGAAATCCTCTTGTTATTCATGAGAAATCTCTACACTCATACGAAGTTACTGTTTAGTGTGCATTTTAGGCGAATTGTGTCATTGGAACATTCTTCTTCAAAGATGATGCTGGAAATGCTGTTACAGTGAATGTTGAGCGATACTATTTAATGTTATGTGAAGTTTTATAGTCACAAATGACTCATATTTATGTGTCTGCTGTCTGCTTCCAGCAAGACATTGTTAGATGTCACACAACTCGAAATAACATTACGATTTTGTGATCAAAATTTCGTGAACGTCTGTAACTTCACGAAATGTAGATTTCAATTTTCGTTCAAAGTCATGTGATCTAACACTATTACATTTTTTTTGTGGGTCATTTTGAAAAGTTGGGTGTATGCTAACAAGCCACAAACAATTAATGATCTAAAGAACAATATTCAAGTTGCAATTCGTGAAATAACTCCAGCAACATGTTGAAAAGTTATTGAAAATTTCGATACTCGAATTGATGCCTGCAGACGCAGTCGTGGTGGACAGAATGATATTCTTTTCAACGGGTAATTGTAAGAGATCATGCTTTGAATAAAAAATGGGCTTGAAAAATTGCAAATATGTTTTATTAAGAAGAAACAAGCAGGTGCATTTTTTGGATGACCCTTTATTCGCCTTATTTATTACATCTCGAATTGTTTAAACGTAGTTTACAATAGATATAATCGTAGGTTTTTGTGAAATTCTACTATGAAATTCCCACATTCATAAGCTTTTATTATTAAGTTCGCTTGGCATAAACTTTATTTACTTAGGAAAATTGTTTTGTGTTAAACAATCGTAAATATGAACTGTTACCGTGACTATTTAATAAACAAACATATTTAACATATATTTGACGCTAATAATAATTATACTATTTTAAATATTTATACGAGAGGTAATGTTGTTATAGTAATACACTTTTCTGCTATTAACTTTAGGCGATTATATTTTTGGTAAACTATTTGGTATAGTGCCAAAATACGGAGTGTCAGAAAGTAATGCGTTCCTTGATCGATAACTGGCAATTAGGAAACGGGATAAACAATTTAAAACAATTAATGACAAGAACTAAAGCATATTGAATATTGTGAAAGGAAGCTTAATGAAGAAATAAAGGGAATAGTTTCGAAACGATGGAAATAATTTACTTGTGAAGGTAAATATGGAAAACTTTTTATTATTTATTATGCATAAAGACGGCAGACTATGTGCCCACACTGTTAAATTTTACCAATACTGAAGATCCATTGTACAAATACAAATAGCGCTTTAACTATGCCACCGTATATTCACTACATATGCCCGACCAGTACACATAATTTGCTTTCCACCAGCCCGGTAGAGGCGTTGTTAGCAATTGTTGTTGATGTCGCCATAATTGTTTTGTATATATGTATGAAAATTATTTTAGCCGATTTTTGTACTTTGTGTACTAGTGTTTCATTTTACTTCCTTGACATTTTGGAATATTGTGTTTACGTTCATTTATTTCTTGTTATTTTAAACAATTATAGTGGTTAAGTTTGTTTGTTGTTAGTATTAAGACATATTAGTGTATTTTAAGAAAGAACTGTTTCCACATTTGTATTTACTAGTAGGTAAGTCATATCCACTATTTTAGGCAATATTATTAATCAGAATGAACTTTCAGAATGGGTGGTCACACTTGTGTTGTACAGAATTGCTATGACTGGGACAAGAAGAGTCACAGATTCCCTAATCCTGAAAAAAAAGGACTTTATTTAATAGGTGGTTGGAAATATGTGGCAACAGAGAATTGTATAACATGCCGCCAAGCCACGTTTACAAGACAAGAAGAGTTTGTCGGAAACACTTTGCAGAAGATCAGTTGGGGCCTAACAACAGATTATTACAAAATGCTATTCCAACATTAAACTTGCCAGTGCCAGTAGTAAAGTCTTCTGAAGTAGAAAAAAGTCAATCCAGGACCCAAGAAGATGTTACTTGCTTCTCCTCTCTAGGTAATTCATTGAGCTACATAATTATTTTTAGAAAAATACAAGAATTATTAAGTAACACTCATATTAATAATGCTCTTATATTCACAGATGAACCAAGTGCATCTGAAGCGCCCAGCCGTACATCAGATATAGTATCGTCCAGGAAAAGTCCAATTTCATAACAAATTACTGTATAAAAAATATAAATTTTCATTTCGTAACTTGTCCTCATGCAGATATATTTATTGAAACAATTATAAATGAATTTACGAAAATAATTACATATAATTATATAAAACATACAAATTATATTCTGCAAGGTAAATTTAAAATCGTGCCAGATAATGGTGATAAAATTTTTTGTTATGCAAAAGAGATGTATGTTAAAGGAAGAGGGAGATTTAGTAAAAAATAACATGTTGTAAATTGTGTGTACATTGTGAGGTAAATATATTAATGCAAATATACATTGTTTTCCTCAATTATCCAATGAATAAGACGATAATGTTTAATAATTAATTTGCTTGCTTATAAATATTGAGAAATTTGGAATTTATTAAATAAGTATGTGTTTTTATCATTATAGTTTACTTCTTATTCACTGAGAAGCAAGCAAATTGATATTAAACAAATATTTATACTTGAAATAAATTTAAAAAATGCCCTAAATAACTAGTTTTTCAAATTTTCCCGCGTTTACAATCCCGCGTTTACAATCCCGCGTTTACAATACAGTTAGATGGCATGCAATATTGTATACGCTACTTTATTATTAAGTGACCCTTCTATCTAGTATAGTTATATTATCTATGAACTATGCAAATATAACATCCTTTTTACCAATACTGAAGATCCATTGTACAGATACAAAGAACGCTTTAACTATGCAAATATAACATTTCTCAACGTCGAACAATCCTTTTCAGTATATAAACATATATATATATATATATATATATATATATATATATATATATTAAATTTATTATATTAAATTTTACAGTGTGGGCACATAGTCTGCCGTCTTTAATTATGCACCAAATATTCAACGCTTTGGGGGGCTACTTTATATTATACGAGGTGCGATCCAGACGTTCCTGGACTAAGACTGTAACACAGGGTTGCCAGATAAATAATTAGAAATTCACCAGATGTCTCTTCAAAAAGTTGTCAGATTTCACAAGAATCTATTCTTCGAAAAGTTTCCACATTTTACCAAAATTTCATAAGATTTTTTATAAAAATATTTAACATTTTAAATTGACTAAATTACATACGTAATAATAATAAAGCACACATTTTATAAAATCACTATAATACATTGTTGCACAATGTTTATTCAAAACCTCATCTGGAATATGACAATCAAAACAATTAGGTACCATTGCCTACCTGTACCCTAACACTTTACCAAAAAATTAATATTAGGTAGATATAATTTTAAGTTGTAAAAGGTAACATTATTACAAGATTATTCAAAAAATAATTATAGATATAACGTGCACATCTAAAAAAAAGTAGATGAATAGGTACAGCGGGCAACCACTATGTTTTTATATACGAATTTAGCGACTTTGAACACAGAACTACTTTACGTTGTCTTTGATTTAAATAACGGGTGTTCAGAAACATTCGAAGTCAAAGTAGTCATTATTACAAATCAGATACTTAAGTAAAGATATACGATTTTTTGTTCAGAGCCCACTTGACTTCGAATGTTTCTGAACACCCGTTATATCTACTATAATTTTAATTTACCACTTGGTTGATAGAGGTCATCAATACAAATTTGTTCGTGTTTCTATACTTCAAATAAATATGTATGTATGAAGAAAATTACGAAGTATCAATTTAAATATAACAAATTTTCTTATCGGACCTTTTGTTCCAATACATCGTGTACAGTACGTAATGTCATTTTGAATGTTTATAAATTTCTTACGAAATAAAAACACATGGAATGAATCAACAAACATTCGGTGAGCAATTAATGACCGAACATACACTTTTGAGTGATTTGAGCATCTTATGTAGAACGTCTATTAACGACGAGGAATGAACAGGAACATCTTCGCCGTCTACCATGCTGCGACGCGTCAACGTGCAATAAATTTTACCTAAATCCAATAACCCTCCTGGGACTTACCATACGTGGGCGGATTGCTGTTAAAAATATAAGTCTGCCGACCAGTACCACGGACCTAGCTCGAGTGAAGACGGAAGGGGTCCTTGAGAAAACGTTGTTGACCCTACTGATCGATATATAAACTTGTATTGAGTGAGTCACAATAAAAGTTTTTAGAGTATGCCATGGATTAAATCAGTTATGTCTTAGATTGATTAAGTGATTTAACCTACATGTCCTACTACTAGTAATAGGCTATATCGTTAAATAAGAGTTGCCAAGTGACATTCATTATGCTAACCCAATATTTAAGTCTACGGAAAAATTGAATTTCAGCGAAAAGACGGCTATTTGAAAGTTTTGGTTGTTGAAATATGTAAATTACAGTGATTTATTATAAAAAATATAGTTTTTTTTTTGGAGTGCTGCCTGTTTTAAAACGAAAAAATTCCGAAAAATTAAATTAGAAAATTAACCTAAAAAATCAAATCAGATCAAACAACATTATGTATGTAAAATCTCATAACATTCAGAATAAAGATGATTTAAAAATTAAAGTAAGCACAACTATTTATTAATGCAGTATACAAAACAAGCAAGTTTAACATTGGAGCAATCATTATTTTTTTCCTTTAACACAAATGTGTTGGTTCTGAATAGAAACATTTTTTTATTGGAGAAATTTATCTTCGTCATCTGTGGGAGTTCGTCGTGTGGAGTTTTGAAGATCTTTTTACTATATTATCACTCTACTAGAAGATCAAGAAATATCACTATTTAAGTGAGCGGCGGAGTTGGGTGTAAGCAAGAGCATACTGCAAAAAGTGTTTAAGGAAAACAAGATTCATCCATACAAACTCAAACTTATTCATACTCTCGATCTTGGGGCGAGGCATTTAGATTAGAAATTTGTACTTGGGTTGGAGAAAATGTTGTGGATGATCAATTTTTTTATCATAAAATTTTGTTTTCGGATGGAGCTACTTTTACTACTAATGGTTATATGTGATCCCAAAATTGGACAGAAGAGAATCCCAATTTTTGTATTAATGATAAAATTAGCGTTATAAGAGAGTAAATGTGTGGTGTGGAATTGTTTAAATAAAATTTTTGACTCTTTTTTTTCGAAAACTATTTAAGTCAACACAATAATTTGGATATGTTACCAAATTTTGTTTTACCATCGTTGGAGGGTATTGACAAAGATTATGTTGTCCACTTTCAACAGGACGGATGGCCTGCGCATTGAACTAATTTATTTAGAAACTACCTTCCTGAAAGATGGATCGGTTGTTTTGGACTCATTCATTGACCAGCTCACTCGCACGATCTAACGCCGATGGAGTTTTATTTTGGGGACACGTTAAACAAGAGTGTATGAAAATAATAATTTTGGTGCGAATTTGGAAGCGTTAAAGAATAACATACTGTGATGACTCAGCCAACGATGCGTCGCGTGTCATCTCTGGCGCTTTCTCGATGGATGTAGAACGCTCGAGAAGAGAATTTCACATTGATATATAAGCCGTCGAGGAAGGGATTGAGGCAATTAACCCATTAAAAACCTCGGCAATTTACTTCCAACACAGAAAACGACACAAAAGGCCGGACGAAGTCAAACTCGAAGGTCACACAATACACTGGCAGGAAAAAGTTAAATATCTCGGGGTCACAATGGACTCACAACTAACATACACGGCACATATTAAAGAAATAAAACGAAAAATAGGGTTCACAACACACGCACTGTACCCGATACTAAACGGCAAAAGCAAACTAACACTGGAAAATAAAATATTAATAATAAAAACAATAATACTCGCGGGCGCAACATATGCCGGAGAAATATGGCATCAAGCCATCGAAAAGCAAAGACAATCGGTACAAGGGAAAATAAACAAGGTTATTAGACTCGCGATAAATGCACCGCGATACTTGACAAACGCGCAGATACATAAAGAGATGAAACTCGAAACACTGGAAACAATAATATGCGAACGAACACTAAAAACAATAGAAACAATAAAGTCACACGAAAACCCCACAATAAGGAAAATAATAAACCCAAAACGGAGACTAATTAAAAAAGACGGACTCAAACAAATTAAAAGACGCGCAGAGGATAACGATATACAAATAACCGCGAAAAAAATCAAAAAAATAACAGATAAACAGAGGGCAATACAAACACACAAAATGTAGCAAAACACACAGCATTCCTTATAGGCTAAACAAACGTAACACACAAACACACACCTACACACAATAACACAAAACATTCACAACCCCGGGTAATGAAATTGGAGTGGAAATGAAGGAAACTTCAACCACCAAAGAAAAAATCAAAAGGACACATATAAAGATTGAGGCATTCGATACCAGAGCATCGCGGAGTGAACATAAATATAAATACATAAATGTGCTTATTGTTAGTAATTAGTTTTAAATTGTTATTCGTTTTTATTATTAATATAGTGTGTGTCTACGTTACCGTTAGTTTTATTTAAGAACCCGAAAAGATAAACTTTACAATACGAACAGTAATAAGTGAGATCCATATAAGAACATTTAGGAACGTTTACAGAGAATCTAGTGTGTGGAAGTAGGTTCGGGTTACGTTGAATAAATTATTTCTTGATATTTATCATATTCGAATTTATGTACATTAGAAAATATTTCATAAAATCCTATAAAACGTTTTTCAAAAAGAACTTAATCTCAGTAGGCACTGAGTAACTAGTACTTGCAAATTATTTTAAGCCACTTGCCTTTTATCTACAACCAACTATTTATCTACTTTTTTTTTACTCAATAAACAATACTACTAACTAATGTACACATTCCAAGAAAATATTTCGATTGTTGAAGCATATTTCCGAAGTGCACAATTTCTTAAAGGAGCGTGGCAATATTCCTACGTGGAATGTAAGCGACAGTTTCACTTGCAGTTTCCTGATAGAGTTGTGGATAATACCGCTTTATAATATTACATTCGTCTAGTCGTAGATAAGTTTCGGGCTATAAGATTAAATTTAGCGAATTTAGAACAGTTATTAACACCATTTTTAACTCAAGTGGAATGAGACGAATTCAATGGGGGTTGCTTCCAGCAAAATGGGCCTACTGCAAATTAAGATCTTTTAGAATATTACTTCCCTCATCAAGTTATAAGCAGAGGTGTTTGGCCAGCGCGGTCATCAGATCTTACTCGTTGATTTTTCTATTTTTGGATTGCTAAAAAGTGTATATAAGACAAGAATGAATAACTTAAATGATTTGATGAATATTATTACAATTAAATGTAAAGAAATAACACCAAATGCATTGCAGAATATTTTTGACAACATGAAACGTCCTATTGCATTATGCATTCAATAGAATGGTGACGATTTTGAACACTTGTTATAAATTATAATAATTAAAATTTCTGCAAATTAGTTATTTACCTTGGTTGTTTGATTAATATCCCATCTTTAAAGTTTTCTTATTAAATAAATTAATAATCTAATTGTACTTGCTATTAATTTCATCACAATATCTCTCGATGATAAACTTTAACAGTGACAGATAGATAACTTTCATACCATTTAATCTACAGGCTGGCCCAAAATGACCGAAGGGGTTTGAGTTCATTATAACTTCTTATTTAACCCTTAAATTCCGAACCATTTAAATTATACGTAGATTCCGAAAGGGGGTATATTGTAGACCCCAGCTGCTTTTTATAAATAATAATAACTGCAATAGACTTAAACAAGTATTTATTTATTATTCATTACAAAAACAAGCAAAGTAAAATATTTTTCTATCATTCATTACGAAAATAAGCAAAATAAAATATTTTTCTACTGAACTATTGCAAATAATAATTTCTAAATCTAGGGCTCTTCAACGCTGCAGTTAGTGAGGCAAGAAATTATTTGTTTCAATTAAGGCACTGACTTTTTAAAAGATTTTTTATTATTATATAAAATTTACATGTGTTTCTTACTAATGCTAATTACTGACTGACTGTATATGTTAAAACAGAATGTATTATAAAATGTAATTAAAGATAAAAATGCATGGTTGACAAAAGATAAGCAAGTACATAGAACATACATATGAGTAGCAAGAGATGTCTTATTTATCTAAATGCTGTGTTCACATAATTCCTCCCTGCGAAGTCTCAACTAAGAAGCTTCGCGAGTACGTTGAACGTTCGGCAACATGATATCCCTGGTAGAATTTTCTATCTTCTTTCCTCTTGATCTATTTTCTTCTTTTTTCTTGAAACAATTTCTGCTTTCTAATTTCTTATAACATATAAATATAAAAATTATACAAATTAATATATAAAGGAGTATTGTCCATAAATTGGGATGTCTTGAAATTCTGTTGAAAGTTATTCCTGGTTGATTTTCGTATATTTGATCTTGAATAGCTTGCAAATCATCAAGTCTAACATTTTTAATATCGACTTTTATTTTAGTGTCTGATACAAAATTGTTTTCTGTTTCTAATTTTGGAAACAGTATTGGAGAATATTTGTTTGCATATTCTGTATTGATTATTTCTTCACGAGCTGTACTAATTCCGCATTCGACTGGAATTTCTATTAAATATGTACCATTTACTTTAAAAGTTTCTTCTTGTTGTTTACAATGTAATTTAATAGTTTCTTTCTTCGGAAATATACCAATCCATAAAATTGAATTTTCGAGTTGAATTATTAATGATTTTGTAATTTCAAAATTTCTTTGAATACATGTTGATAAGTTTTTAGAATTTAACAACTGTATTTCGCATGGATTGTGATCCTTGATTTCATAAAGTTGTGTTTTTCCACAAATGTAATATTGTGATTTGATCATTGTACAACTATCGCTTAGAAATGTATAATAAAATTCATTTTTTAATAAATATTTATTTTGAGTAAGTATCGTCTTAAATTGACCATCGATAAATACTGGAATTGAGTAGAGGTGATAATAATCAAATACATTGGGATACATGACAGGTAGATTTAATAAATAGGTTATTCTATTGTTTGAAACATAACATTCGACTTTTATAATACTTTTCAAGATTCCTATATTCTCAAGAGTAATAGCAAATGGAATTTGTTCTTGTTTAATTCGTTTTTGTAAATCTATCATTATATTATATAAATCAATATTTCTTATAACACTGGGATGTAGAATGTTTAATTTTGAAAACGTAATTGAATTCTGTACTTCTTGTAAAATAGAATTAATTATTTCGTATATATTAATAAATTCGTTTAAAGTTTCTGTTATTATTATAGTACCAAGACTATCAATATGTTGTTCTAGAATCGCAGCAATACGTAAAACTTTAAATTTTAATATTTGTTCATTATGTGATATCTGTCTTATTGACTCATTGAATTTATTAATTATGTTTAATGAAATGGAATTTTGTTTCACAATATTAGATGCTAACTTCATTTGATTATCTTGAAGTTCCCTTATTAATTTATCGTATCGTTTTCCGTCATTAGCGTCTAAGTTTCCTGTTATTGCTTTAAAGATTGTACCTAATCCGTCAACAATACCTCTTTTAACTCTACGTGTCGGAGGAATAATTTCATTTAAGTTATGTGTAACTTGATATTTCGTTAGGTTTAAAATTTTCAAATAATTTATTACAGTAATTGTACGATTTAATTTAAGAAAAGTGTTGTTCATTAAATTTGCTGATAGCTCGTCTAATTTATTAATTTCAATTATTAAAGGATCGAGATCATAATAGTGTATCAATTTATGTGTATATTCTTGAACTTTTGCCGTTCCTAATTTCAATGGTATAATTCCTGGATTATTTTCCAGATTTTTCATCGTAATTTTATCTTCGAAGGCGAAGGCAATATTAATTCTGAAATGATAGTAATATAATAATAATATGTTTTAATAATATATTAAAAGTACTTATGTATAGATTATATTATAAAAGAGTATTTTAAGTATTTTAAGTGCTAAAATTATAAGTTTTCTTAAGGGGTCGTTTGAGATTATCTGTGTGTACTTTAGGCTGTTCAGGTGTAGAAATTGTATTTTGTCCTTCATTTATTTGTTTTATTACTGTTGGCTTATTAAATTTATTTGCCAATTTTTGTCGTGCTTGTTTTTTCACATAAGCTTTAGTTTCAGGTTCAAATAAATTTGGGTCATCACGTTCTTGATTTACCTTAGTAATATATTTCGTTTTGTTTTCTATAAGATTTTCGTTAATTTTTGAATAGAGTAACTTTGTTTTTTCTCTGTGTTCGTGTATGTAATTACTAAGTAACATTTTGGTTAAATCTATATTGAATACATTGCTTTCGTCAATATGACCATTTACTATATCTATCGGTCGGTATTTAGTAGAGGAATGAATCGAATGATTGTATGCTAATAAGGCATATATCATTTTTGATTGTACTGTTGATTCTTGAAATCCTTGAGCATTTAACAATCGTATATGTTCAATTATTGTTGAATGGAATCGCTCAATTAAACCGTTTGACTGTGGATGATTGGGAGAACAAAAATGAATTTCGATTTTGTGTAATTTTAATAAATCGTTCATGATAGTATTTTTAAACTCTCCGCCATTATCAGTCGTTATTAGTTTTGGTATACTGTGATGTGAGAAAAATAAGATTAAATTATCGATAATTTCTGTTGGAATAAGAGATGATAGTTTATATGCTTGAGCGTATTTTGAAAACGCATCAACTATAGTTAAAAATTTGGTTCCCTGTAATGTAAAAGTATCTAAATGAATTACTTCAAAGGGTTTTGATGGTGTTGGTGTAATTTTCATTTTTGTTTTTATGGGATTTCGTTCATATTTGCATTGTTGGCAAATTTCACATTCATTAATAAATGTTTGTATTGATTTTCGCATGTGAGGCCAATAATATAATTTCTTAATTTGTTGTTCCGTTTCCTCTATACCGCGGTGGTTAGTTTTTCCTTCGTGGTAATTTTGGATAGTTTCTTTAATATCGTTTTTATCAATGACATCTATAAGTTTAATTGTACAGTATTTAAATTTTAGTGAAGGCCAAATAAAGTGTTTATGTAAAACATTACAAAAAGGTTCATAAATATCAGGGTTCTCAAAATATAAGTGATAATTAACTTTTGAAGTTATATATTCTTTTATAAATTTTAAAACATCATCTTCGAAATTATTTTTAGAAATTTGAATATGTATTCGTTGTTTATCTTCAAACAATTTAGTTATTTTAGCCTTTGCAGGACTATGAGCAACTGTGTTTATGATTATTTGATTTGAGCCGTAATTTACTGGTGTCTCTGATATTTGAATATCAATAATAGGGTTTTGTTCTTGATTTGAATGAGCAGTGACGTCATCTAAATCTAAAGCGTAATCATTTGCTTGTTCGTCCGGTTGAGCTATTAAAGAAATATTATCGGGTGGTTCATTTTGATTATTATTAGATACATTGAAGTCTTTATTAAATTGTTCGATGTATTCGAAAAAACTGTTTGTTTCTTTGGTATGAATTTCTATACGTGAAAGAGCATCTGCGTTAGTATTTAATTTACCTTTCTTATACGTTATACAATAATCAAATTCTTCTAGTTTTATTCGCCATCTTAATAACTTCGAATTAGGATCTTTCAGAGAGAACAACCACTGTAGGGGTTTGTGGTCGGTAATTATATTAAATTTTCTGCCGAAAAGGTATGGTCTGAAATATTTGGTAGCCCATACGATTGATAATAATTCCTTTTCAATCGTGCTATATCGTTGTTCAGATTCGTTTAGTGTACGTGAGGCGTACGCAATGGGTAAATCTTTCCCAATAGGTCCTTGTGATAACACAGCACCTAACGCTACGTTACTAGCATCGGTTGTTAAATTAAATGGTTGGCTAAAATTCGGATATTGCAGGATGGGTTCATTTATCAAAAGGTTTTTACAAGTTTCAAAACAGGACTTAAATTCGTCATTGTGCACTATTGTAGCACCCTTTTTCAAACATTTAGTTAAAGGCTTTGTTAGTTTTGCGAAATTGTTAATGAAACGTCTATAGTAACCTAATAATCCTAAGAATCCTTTAATTTGTTTTGTCGTTTTGGGAATAGGATAGTTTTTTATTGCAAAAATTTTATTTGGGTTAGGTTTTACGCCTTCAGGAGTAACAATATGGCCAAGATATGCTACTTCCTTTCTTAAAAATTCAGATTTGTCTAATTGAATTTTGAAATTTGTTTCTCTAAGTCTTTGAAACACTGTTTTTAAACTATTAATATGTTCTTGCAATGATGTAGAGAAAACAATTATATCATCTAAATACACTAGGCAATGTTCGTTCTGAATACCACGTAAAATATTGTCCATTACCCTTTGAAAGGTAGCGGGCGCGTTCTTTAAACCGAATGGCATTCTGAGGAATTCGAAATGTCCGCTTTCTGTGTTAAAAGCTGTCTTAGATACATCTTGTTCGTGCATCTCAATTTGATGAAAGCCACTAGCCAAATCTAGAGTTGAAAAATATTGACATTTACCTAATTTATCAAGTAAATCGGTAATGTTTGGTAGAGGATATTTATCGTCGATTGTCTTTTCATTAAGTTTACGGTAGTCGACGACGACTCGCCATTTTTGTTTGCCAGATGCATCAACCTTTTTTGGAACTATCCAAATAGGGGATGACCAGGGTGAATGACTTGGTCTAATAATATTTTGATCTAACATATTCTTAATTTGGTTTTCAACTTCTTCTTTATGAATAAATGGATATCTATAACTTTTTGTATAAATAGGTATTTCATCATTTGTACGAATTCTATGGGTGACTTGGTTTGTAAAAGTTAATTTACTGTTTTCAACATAAAATATATCAGAGTAATCTTTGCATAAGTTTTCAATTTGAAATTTTTCTTCTGAATTTAAATGATTTGTACGAATTTTTGAAAAATTAAAATTTTGTTTTGGAATATTATCAAAATTGTTTAAATTTATTTCTTGTATTTCTTTTCGAATAAATGGTTCTACTCTAATTGGTTCAGAAAAATTTAATGTTATTGGTTTTGTCGTATTATTTAAAATTGTAGTAATAGCTATGCCGTTATTTGCTATCGTTAAACATTCGGGAATTTCACAATTATGAATCTTTTGATATGGTATTATTATTTCGCCATTTTTAATAATTAATAATTAATAATACTCGTTTTTATTTTGATTATTTGTTTTGTGCGTGCATTAACCGTTACAAGGTTTAAATCATTTTTTAATTTTTGATATTGTACCTTTATTTGTGCATACGGTGTTTTAAGAATACCTGATGCAAAATCTACATTGGCTTGTAATAATTTTAGATTATCTAATCCAATTAGTCCATGGAAAATGTTATGAAATTTAAATAAATGAAATTTTAATTTGGTTTGTTGTGGTAATTTAAATAAATTGAAGCTGGCATGAACATACTATATTTATGAGCAGACTTCTGAAATACTGTTGAAACTATAAAAGGATCATCATATATATAATTAGAATAAAATTTATAAGCAAGATCTGGATCGATGAAAGATTTAGTAGAGCCAGAATCTATTAAAAATTTTAAATTATGTTCGGGTAGTACTATATATGGTAATTCACTTTCATTAGTGGTATTAAAAGATATAATATGGGGTTTTACGTTTGATCGGTTGTTTGAGGGGGTTTGTGAAAATTTTCATGATAATATGACTCGTCAATGTTATCGTTTGCCGTTTGTGAATCTTCCAAAAATTCTTCGTTATTTGAATCAGAAATTTCGGGAATTAATTCTGAATTCTGAAAATCATAATTAATATCGGATGTCTCATCTACGTCGTTTACGTAAGTATTGTAAAGTTGTTCAGAATTGAAATTTCTTTGCGAGTTTTGGGCTATTGGTCTCGAATAATTATTAGTTTGCCTGGTCGAAACACTCATAGGAGTGGGTGTTGGTAAATTTTTATGTTGACCGGGTCTAAATACGTTTTGGTTTGGTTTTTGGTGTGGTTGTTTAAATACTTGCGAGTTTGTAAAAAATCTCTGAGGTGTAACATTTGGTCTCGGTTGTATAGGAATAGGTTGTGAAGGGAATTGATTAGTATTACGTGTTTGATTGCTAAAATTTGGATTAAAATAAGGACGTTGAAAATTTGAATTTTGTTGAATGAAAGGTCTTTGTTGTGTCGGTCTTATTTGTGTAAAATTTTGCTTAATTTGCGGTTTACCTGTTAAATTTTGAAAATAATGTATATTTTCTTCCTGATTAATAAATTGTAACGCTTCGTGTAAACTACTAGGTTTCATGCAACGAATAGTTGTTCCTAATGGTTCTTTTAATCCGGCTAAGAATGTTTTTAAAGTTAACTTATTATATAAATCACGTTTTAATACTTTTGCTTCTTCAGTTGTTTCATGCATATCAATATATGAACATAATAAATTCAAAATTTGTAAACATCTATCAAAAAATTGATGAGGTTTCTCGTTTGGTGATTGCCTCATTAAAATTAAATCTCTATTAAGACATATTTCATCTCTTTGATAAGCAAAATTCCTAGTTAAAGTTTGTTTTAATTCGTTCCAAGTAGTAACACTTTGTATATTGACAACAAGTTTTGCATTTCCTTTTAATTTACCTATCAATGAGTGAAGTAAATAAATATTTTGAAAATTATCTGGTTCGTTGTTATTATAAAAATGAGTAATTAAAGTTTCACATGTTGCTATGAATCTACTGAGTTCAATTGGGTTACCATCAAACTCTGGTACTGTATTTAAATACTCTGGTTTGAAATTATTTGCCATTTTAATAATTTTAATATTACTTGTATTTTCTTGAATAGTATTGTCGTGTAAATTATTTTTTTCTAATATTTTTAAATTTGTATTTTCGTCTGAGTCAGTTTGAGACGATATTTGTAAATTTTTAAACAAATTTTCTAGCGACATATAATACAATAATCGTACTCACATTAGTAGAGTCAGCGCCGTTTTCATCTTAATTATGAGAGTCCGTTACAAGGGTCCAGCGATTTTTGTCTGTTTTCTTGAACTTCTTCTCGCAAGAAAGGACGATTTTCTTCCGTTCTTCGTATGATTTGGAGATAGATCTTCAGCGGGTTCACGATGAACTGTATCTCGATGTATGAGCCACTTCAGGTACTAACTTCCAAATTTCACACTGGATTGCCGATTAATCGTAAATACGAAATACTTGTTCGATACAAATATTCGACAAAATCCGACTGACTGCGCCAATTATTTGTTTCAATTAAGGCACTGACTTTTTAAAAGATTTTTTATTATTATATAAAATTTACATGTGTTTCTTACTAATGCTAATTACTGACTGACTGTATATGTTAAAACAGAATGTATTATAAAATGTAATTAAAGATAAAAATGCATGGTTGACAAAAGATAAGCAAGTACATAGAACATACATATGAGTAGCAAGAGATGTCTTATTTATCTAAATGCTGTGTTCACATAATTAAGATACTGTTTTTGCTTCTTTTCTGTGCTGTTCGCAAATAAATTGTTTACATTTGTCACATCTAATCTTGGACTTCTTATCTTGATTTCTGGGACATATATGGCACCAACCTCGTTTTCGTTCCAAATTCTGTTTTGTGAGCAATGTTTTAGGGATGTCAATTTCGCAATTTTTCAAGGCCTCTAAAATGTGTTTTTTTGGTCTGGTTTTGCAGCACGAATTTTCATGTTGGCGTTCGTAAGTTGATCTCCTAGTTGCAACATAAAACATTTTCTGCGATACAGTTTGTGTTTCATCCAATCGGGATTTCTTGAAATAAATAAAATGAAAGCATTTAGGGCACAAATGTCTAAAATATTCATAAAAATTCTATAAGGCCAACGAGCTGTTCGTCTAGAACACGTGTATTCACGAATAAGTTTGTCGGCATTATCAACACCTCCTTTGCTCTTATTATAATGTTAAATCATGATTGGCTTTTTGTGCTCGTTTTGAGAAATAGAGTTGTCAGAATGTTGGGTGGATAGCACGTGTACTATTCGTCCTTTCTTAGGTACATAAGCTACCATTGTGACCTCGTCACTAAATGCAAATTTTGAAAACTTTTCTGGCATTCCTGGAACTTTCAGTTCGTATGGTGTATCAGGTTTAGATTTTCGAACAGTGCCGAGTAATGTTAGATTCTCACTCAGTAAAAACTTCGCAAGCTGTACAGATGTGAAAAAATTACCAGTAGTCACACCGCGCCCTGTACCATAAATTGGTTCACACAAGTCTTTTACCACACGATACCCTTGATTTACCTCAGGTTTACCTCCGGGCAATTTACCAGTATAAACTTGTAAATTATGTAAGTATGATGTTTCTACATCAGCAAGTGCCCATATCTTTATACCATACCGCGCTGGTTTTGATTTGATGTACTGCCTGAATGGGCACTTGCCTCGGAACGCGACAAGCTGTTCATCGACTGTGGTCTCTTCGTGAGGTTCAAATGACTTCTTGCAATTTTCAACAAAAAGATCCCATACCTTCCTTATTGCAGCTAGCTTATCATACGCCTTTCTTTCACTTCTAGATATTTTGTCGTCGAATCTCAAATAGCGCGAAATTAGCTGAAAACGGTCTCTAGACATGGCAGCGACAAAGAATGAACGTCTAATACTTTTATCAGATGTCCACAACTCGTGAACACTTTGCTTTCTACATCGTAGAGCTCCAGATTTCAGCAAGATTCTCACAAAACAATCAAATTCAGTTTTATCTAAGCTCTTCCACTGTCTTGGCGAATTTGGATGTGCACTATTCCATGTAGCAATATCTCGTTCCGCTTCTTCATTTGTATGAGTACAAATTTGTCCTTTTATGTCGTCTGTAATAAGTAAATCAAAATAGTCTTTTAGTGTTACAGCATTCTGCACATAATCTGTGGGAGCAGGTTTCGCGGTAACTATATTACGTTGGTAGCGCGGTGTAGGCGGTTTTGGTTTACTAAGCCATTTCAATCCCGACTTGGCCACAAATTCTTCACTACTTTCTGCTACATCAACTTCAAGTTCACCTTTCTTCATCACTATCTTCTTTGACTTCTTCCTCCAATTCGTCTTCTGATTCGGATACATTTTCATTTGGAACAAAATCTGTATCTTCTTCATCCACATCACTGCACTCACTCAAATCACTAGAGTCATAGAAATTTTCAGCTAATCTCTGTATCTCTGCTTGTGTATATACTCTGGATGTTCTTTTACTACTCATTTTTCTTGAATTTTCAAACCTTATCTGAAACAAAGCAAATAATGTTATAGTCACACTGATTCCGAATGGGGGGACGTCGTGGCCCACTCACATTTCTATTACATATAAGTTTTCAGGTATAAGATCCTGAACTCGTATTTAAGTAAACATAACTCACACTATAAGTGACACATACCCAGAAGCAGGGTGACCAATAGTTTTTATTAAAAAAAATATACCGAAAACATTGAAGTTGGGGTCCACAGTGTTGTCCACATTCGGAATTTAAGGGTTAAGATAATTATTAATTTTTTTAAATTTTAAATACAGTATATTAATGGAGAATATTTTTAATTTAATTATGAAAAATTATATCTCGCAAGTGGTGACCATTTTCTGCTTCGCATATTCGTGCTCTTTCCAAAACATTTTCCATAACCTTTCGCAAAACTTCAGGTGTTATGTTGTTGATTTCGTCGCGTATATTATTTTTTAATTGCTGTATTGTTCGAGGCTTATTAATATAGACTTTTCCTTTCAAATAACCCCAAAGGAAACAGTCTGAAGCGGTTAAATCCATTGAACGCGGAGGCCAATTAAAATCGCTTGTACGGGAAATAATTCGTTCACTAAAGATGTCGCGTAAAAAAGCCATTGTGTCCCTCGCAGTGTGCGCTGTGGCTCCATCCTGTTGGAACCATACTTGCGGATGGTTTTCCACGGCTGGCCTTAAAAAATTTTCCAACATTGTCCGATATCTAACACCAGTGATGGAAACGGCGACACCGTGTTCATTTTCAAAAAAATATGGGCCAATTATCTTTTCAGACGAAACACCGCACCAAACGGTACACTTAAGTGGGTGCAATTCTCGCTGTTGAACTACTCTTGGATTTTCCGTAGCCCATATCCTGCAGTTTTGCCTATTAACGAACCCATTTAATTGGAAATGGACTTCGTCGCTCATAATTAAATTATGAATAAAATCATGATTTTCTTCTGCTTTTTGACGAAAATAAATTGCATAATCAAGTCGTTGCTGGTAATCTGTCGGTTTCAATTGTTGGACAAGCTGAATTTTGTATGGAAACATTCTTATTGTATGCAAAATTCTCTGCAGCGACCCTCTTGAGAGGCTAAGTCGTGTCGAACGTCTCCTGGTTGATGTTTCTCCATCTTCCCGAATACTCTCCTGTACCCGTTCAATATTGTCATCCGTGTGCTCCGTTCGTCGTCTGCCGGCACCAGGAAGGTTCCTTACTGCCCCTGGTTCTCGAAAATTTGCAACCAGACGGTTTATTGTTGACTCTGAGGGTCCAACCTGCACATTAAAATAACGACGATATGCACGCTGAGTCAAAACAATGGATCGTTGATTTGAGAAATAAAGTTCAACGATTTTGGCACGTTTTTCAATTGTGTACTGTTCCATTTTAAATTCCCCAAGTCTTCTTCGCCAGCACTTATCCATAGTTACTGATTTGAAAGATAGCTTCTAATGCGTTTTACTGTTTTCGTGTAGTACTTAGGAACATAATATTTGCGTAAGGTGGATTCATCAGGAACATTTCGACCAGTACATTTTTGGGGAAATATTTTGAAGGTGGGATTGTTAAGTTTATTTAATGGAATATTTGCCGGCATTAGAGTTTCACAGAGTTCTTCGTTAAAATTGTCAGATTCTAACGGGTTTAATATGTGTTTGTGCTTGCGATGCTAAGTGACATTTTATCGTTGATTTGAGAAATAAAGTTCAACGATTTTGGCACGTTGTTCAATTGTGTACTGTTCCATTTTAAATTCCCCAAGTCTTCTTTACAAACTACTGAAAACAAAAAAAAAATATAATAAAAAAGTTATAAGGAATTAAGACCCCTCCGGTCATTTTGGGCCACCCAGTATATCCGCATTTCAAGAATGTAGAACATCATAATTTATAGGAGAAAATTCATGGACAACTAGATGTAATTCTTTTTGAAACACGCTGTATTTATAATAAAGAATTTCTTTTAGTTAACCAGTTTATTATAAAATTATCTTATATCTAGAAATATCTATAATAAAAAATAAAACAAAATAGTTTAAAACAATTTATCAACGTTCTCTCTTGTACAAGTTTGCACCAAATCCGTGGACACACTCTATAAGCTGTGATTTATAATATTGTAGATAGAGAATGTAGGAAATAAATTTACTAAAATTCACGAAACAGTAAGGCGAGGAAGAAATTGCATAGGCAAATGGAGATTTTGGATAAGACAACTCTTTTAATTAAAATAGAAAATTTTCTGCGAAATTGTAAGAAAGTTATAAAATTTTATGAGATTATCTAATAGAAAAAAATCAATAAAAACTAATATAGTCTTTTTTGAAAGACATGTATCATCTAAAATGTGTTTTCAGAAATGTTAAATTCTATATCTGCGTTGTAGGCATATGTCGAACTTAATACTTTCAATGTTTACAACTTTGAAGTTTATGAAATTCAATATAAAATCCCACGTATTTTATTGACTCAGGTTCGTTTAAAAAAACAAAGATAGGGCAATGCATACAGACATATCTTTAAAGGCCCGCTGAAAATAGAAAATTTAATATTTCGCAATATATTCTCTTAAAGTTTCCAACAAAAGTAAATAAAAAAAAATGCGGTAGTGTGTTTATACATTATGTCCTTTTCAGAAGTTACAAGAATCTTTTGTTGTTGAAATAAAACAGCCAAACCCGGAGAAAGAATGTAGATATATCGTATTATATGTTTGTATATTTAGGGAGATAAATTACGGGATTTTCTATATATTTTGGCAATACGGAATAAAAAAAAACAGAAAAAACTAAAGGAGGACATTCGAGGATTCGAATAAAAGGACTGCGTAAGGGCGATAGAGCTTTTTATTATTCTCCACTGACGTCGGAATACCCAGGGGTTGTACCCGAATTGCCGTACAAATGGATCGCCTACATTTAAGAGAATTTACACTTTTAGGAAATAAAATGCCAAAGTATCGCACTTCACGTTTCAAACATGAAACTGTAGTCGAGAGATTTACTTTTATTTCGGCTAGTTTTAAAAAGCTATCGTATCGAACTGATTATAACATTTTTATGCCATTGGGAATCGATGACTTTCTCCGAAGTTGTATTGCATGTCCAGAGGTGGGTCTTATTTGTAAAATACAGACTGTCCCGTAAAAAACGCCAACAATCATAGTTCTGTTATTTACTGTCCGATTTTATTTAAACAAAAAGTAAATTTAATAGTATCAAAAATACTACAAAATAGCAGTATTTTATTTGTTTTTTAAATTGTTTTCATTAATTTCAAACGATAGTCGACTTTTTTATTTAAATGGTAACACATACAGGCTGATTCATTTTCGGCCCTCACCATGAGGATCTCGCTTATTATTGGAGATAGAGTATAGGTTTAAATTTGCAAAGTTGTTAAATTTTGTGTTTGTTATAAATCCGTAAAGAAAATAGACCTGTGACAAATGACCTTCGCTATTTAAAAAAGAAACGCGAAAACCCCATTTTCTTCTTTTACCAGTAGCACCGACATTTGGTCTTATAGAGAAAATATAAAAAACACATCCTTGTGGCCGTTTCTAAACTTCTATCCAGTGGTTTACTCTAAATTTTTACACGACGTTTCGTTTCTTTCTGGCCATCATCAACTATCTAATTTCTTATAGGCGCCATATTGGATTTAGACATCTTCAGAAAGAGTTTTTTTTCTGATTTCAACCATGTACCACATGCTGACTAAAGTTTTTGACATTAAGTTTTATTTGAAAGAATAAATTATAAGATTAAATAAGGTAGCCATGGAATTTCAATCTGTCAAATATTTCATTTATTGTTCATTAATAATACAAAAATGTCATACACTAACGAAGAGAAAGAGATATGATAAGTATTTTTTATTCTTCGAACCGAAATTCAACAGTAGCGAGTACAAGATATCTACAATTATATCCAGAACGACAACAGCCTCATCGTACCATTTTTCTAGATCTCGGCAGAAATTTGGTCGAGAATGGATAATTTACTAAGCCGCGTAATGGTCAAGACAACAGGAATTTAAATGAAAATCGACAGGATATTTTACAAATGGTAAATTAAAAGCGTGTTTTCAAATTTCATGTTAATCTTGTATTTTTATAGATAAATAATAATCCATAAATTTCTACACGCGAAGTAGCGTCAGAATTAAATTTGTGGCAGTCCAGAGTTTGGAGAACTTTACATAAAAGTAGGTTTAAACCATACAGGATCCATGTTAGTCACACTTTACTGCCTGGAGATAATTTGAGAAGGCTAGAATATTGTAATTGGTTAAAGGGAAGGATAGAAAATGACGAAAATTTTTTAAGCAAAATCATCTGGTCTGATGAAACTAAATTAACAAATTCTGGAATGTTCAACAGAAATACGGAGCACTATTGGGCAGTACAAAATCCTCGACAAAACAGGGTTAGAAGACCACAACATCATTTTGGAATAAACGTTTGGATGGGTATTTTGGCAAATCGTCTCTTAGGACCAGTTATCTATGAAGAACATTTAAATGGAGAAAGATATTTAAACATTTTACGTACATACTGCAGTGGAATTTGCTTTTAAATTGCTTATTAATTTTTATTCACACTACAGCTTATGTTGCCGACTATTCAGTCTAGTAGAATCCACGAACTCCCATCTCACGGATCGTTCCTTGCGGAATTTTTCCAGTTTATATATTGGAAGTAAAACAATAAATGTCAATAAAAGTCACTGTTTGAAAATTGATAATTTTTAATAATAAAAAAAAAAGAAAAAATCCCTTTACCGAATGTATAGGGTGCTAAAGCAACATTAACAGTAGCTACTTTAATCATCTGACCAACCTAAATATACGAGGATGGATCAAAATTTCAAACATAATAAAATTCATCACTTAAAATTAAATATATTTATAACGATCCCCGTCTGAAATAAATAAACATCAAAAATGAAATAGATAATTTTAATAAATGTACTACACAAAAAAGTTCAATATCGTTCAATCATTTTCCTTTCTTGTCCAAGGAAAAATCCATTGCATAATTCCCCGAATTTATCCGAGAACAAAGTCAGAACATTCCTGAGCTTTTTTCAAGGATAAACTTCAGCACAACACTCGAGACAGTGACGCACCCTGTCTTTGTTCCCCGCACTAACATGTTGCCTTATTGTTGAACAGGATCATCCTCGTTCTGATGCTGTAGTGTGATAAACGGTTTCAACATTTCAATATACATTCTGTATACAATTTTTCCATGAATATACATGTCTTATTTGACTTAAGACATGTTATCTGTTATGTCGTTTTGCTTGACATAATTTATTTAATGTCATCTTTGATTAGACATCCTTTATTTATTAATGTCATATTTCTTGACATTCTCAAATGGGCTTCGTTACACACATCATAGACGAAGGAACACGCCGAAGTAACAGTCATCCTCGTCGAATATTCGAGCACTCTCTCGATCTCATGGACATGAACATCTCCAACGAATTTTCATAAATAAAAGAAAAGCACAATATCAAAATCTCATATGCCAAATCATCATAATAAACAAATTCATAACACCATTAATTCCCAAGCAATAACAATAATAATAATAATCATAATTATAACAATAATATCATAAGCTCAATTTCTTCTTCCTATATTTATATACTTTTAATTTTTCTTTTCAACGCAATTCCCATAATCAACAATTTTTATACGCAGATAATTCTAATTAATTAATTATATCAACAATAATTTTTTTTTATCATAACTCATCCTGTATATATCCATTTACTCAATCCTATTCATTACCAGGTCAATTAAATCAGCACTTGGTATACTATCCTAATCAAATATATTTATTAATTTACCTTTTTACATGCCAATAACTCCTTTTTTATAAATTCATAAATACCATACTTTTATTTTCAATCATATATATATATATCTATTTATCATAATAATTTTTTTTCATATTGCGACGAAATTTTATTTAAATATACCGACGAAAATTTTTTATATAAATACACTTTCATTTTCACTCCAAATATATCATATATTTATTTCATATATCACCGACGAAATTTTATAAATTTTTTCCATATTCAACATCATATAACTTTTTTATCACGACGAAATTCAGTAAACACCTTTTTATTTTACCTACTTCCTCTTCTTATACTAATAATTTTAATTCTAATTATCCTTTACGTTAAATTCATTTCAATATCCTATATCAACTCCTATAACATTTCCAAATTTTATATATATATCCTTTAGTACATCACATTCCAATTAATTAACTCAAAAGCAAAAATCCTTATATCTCGCATATTCATCTAAATAGTTTACAACGAAATTTCTCATTAAGTTGGGCCTATTTGAAATATCCGACAGTAAATAATTTGTAGTTTCATTTTTACTTTTACCTTAACATAAAATGTGGGTCTATTTAATTTAAATTTAGTACCCTTATATTTCCTAATTTTCAGAGTATAGTATTTTAACATTTTATTATTGACATGCTTCTGATTTATATTATTTAAAAAACAGTTGAATTTAAAAATAGAATTACGGGAATTATTGCGTTTACTTACTACATAATTATTAAAATTATATTTATAAATCTCATTTGTAAAAACCAATTTCATTTTTATTTTTGTTTGCTTGTCATTAGTATCACTAATGACAACTGTTTGTTTATTTAATTGATTGATCATTTTCTCGTGATTACTTTCCTCCATCCTACATTCTAACTTTGCATTTGTTTTAATTATATTAAATTCTTTTTTCTCGTTAGATTTAAAATTAATTTTATTTAATGTAATTTCTTCGCTTACCCTAATTTGATTATTTCTTCTTCCTATTTCTGTATCCATATCATTTCCCTCGTCCTGTGGCATAGATTCCTCCCCAGGCACGTCCTCTAAACTTTCTTTTGTAATTGTTGATTCCTTTTCTTCTTGTTGCATTATTATCGATTCCTTTTCTTCTTGTTCCATTATTTTTAATTCCTTTTCTTCTATTGCTTGTTTTTCCTCGACGTGTGCTATTTTACTTTTAGTTATTGTGTTTTCTTTGTTTATTTGATTGTTACTTTTTCTTAGTGCCATTTGATCCATTATCCCTTTTATTTTTTTCTCAACATGCTCCTGTCGTTGTTTTATCCTATTCATTTGTTTCATTTCCATTATCATTTGCTGTTTTATTTCATTGTGATTTTGTTGCATCATATTCATTATCATTTGTGTCATTGTGTGCATCATGTCCAACATCTGCTGACTGCTTACTCCGTCGTCCCCTCCTTCATGCATGTAACCAGCATTACCCATTCTTTGAATTAAATTCATTATATTTTGCATATTTATTGTAGTTGCTTTCTATTTCTACCAATTATACGTTGGGCTCGCCAAATTTATACATTAACGTATACTTCCAACTTATTTGCTTATCTTCATTCGCCGACACGTTGGATTCTCCAAATTTATAAATTAGCATGTATTTCCATATTATTTGCTTATATTTTCATTATACGCCGACACGTTGGGCTGCCAAAATTGTGCAGTGGAATTTGCTTTTAAATTGCTTATTAATTTTTATTCACACTACAGCTTATGTTGCCGACTATTCAGTCTAGTAGAATCCACGAACTCCCATCTCACGGATCGTTCCTTGCGGAATTTGTCCAGTTTATATATTGGAAGTAAAACAATAAATGTCAATAAAAGTCACTGTTTGAAAATTGATAATTTTTAATAATAAAAAAAAAAGAAAAAATCCCTTTACCGAATGTATAGGGTGCTAAAGCAACATTAACAGTAGCAACTTTAATCATCTGACCAACCTAAATATACGAGGATGGATCAAAATTTCAAACATAATAAAATTCATCACTTAAAATTAAATATATTTATAACGATCCCCGTCTGAAATAAATAAACATCAAAAATGAAATAGATAATTTTAATAAATGTACTACACAAAAAAGTTCAATATCGTTCAATCATTTTCCTTTCTTGTCCAAGGAAAAATCCATTGCAATACGTATCTGACTATCTTGACGACAATATCCCATTAAATCAATTACAATATTTATGGTGGCAACAAGATGACGCACCAGCACACAATGCAGCTGTTGTTAGAAATTTCTTAAATAAAGAGTTTGCAAACCGTTGGATTGGAAATATGGGAGTTGCTGAATGGCCTGCGAGATCACCTGATTTAAGTCCGCTAGATTTTTTTTTATGGGGATATGTTAAAAATAATATTTATAAAGTAGATGCGCTACAAAACATTCAGAATGCCTTCGATGCAGTTCCTAGAAGAACTATACAAAGGGCAGTACAAAATGCCAGAAGGCGTGCCCAATTGTGCATTACCGAAGATGGTCAGATAATTGAACATTTACTGTAATTGTTTATTGTTTACTTTTCTATGTATTTTTATTAATGTTTTTGTTACCTTATACTCACTACTGTTGAATTTCGTTTCGAAGAATAAAAAATACTTATTATATCTCGTTTCTCTTCGTTAGTGTACGACATTTTTGTATTATTAATGAACAATAAATGAAATGTTTGACAGATTGAAATTCCAAAGGCTACCTTATTTAATCGTATAATTTATTCTTTCAAATAAAACCTAATGTCAAAAACTTTAGTCAGCATGCGGTACATGGTTGAAATTAGAAAAAAAAACTCTTTCTGAGGATTTCTAAATTCAATATGGCGCCTATAAGAAATTAGATAGTTGATGATGGCCAGAAAGAAACAAAACGTCGTATAAGTACACCACTGGATAGAGGTTTAGAAATGGCCACAAGGATGTGTTTTTATTTTTTCTCTACAAGGCCAAATGTCGGTGCTACAGGTAAAAGAAGAAAATGGGGTTTTCGCGTTTTTTTTTTAATAACGAAGGTCATTTGTCACAGGTCTATTTTCTTTACGGATTTATAACAAACACAAAATTTATCAACTTTGCCAAATTTAAACCTATACTCTATCTCCAATAATAAGAGAGATCCCCATGGTGAGGGCCGAAAATGAATGAACCTGTATATTTTTGGCTATATTCGGATTGGATTTTTTCTTCTGAATTCAACGATGTATAACAAGTCTATTTTTGATAAACGTTTATTTAAATAAATAATAATAAAACACAATAAATTCCATCTTTGTCTTACATTATTTATAAATTTTCGAGTGTGCCATGAAATAACAAAAATGCGATAAACGTCAGTAAGTGTCAGTGTGAGTTTATTAAATCTTCTTTATTGTCCTATTCGAACGTTTTGCTACAACAAAAAACGTATTTTTGTAAAATTGAATAACAGTCAGTTAACGGACAGGTTACAAGTGTTCTTTGAGTGTAATAAAAATCGTCTTCAAGCGGGTCGTAGTTACAGTATTCGTTTTCCGGACAGAGAAGTTTCAGATTCGTAAATATTTCAGAAAATTGAAACGAATTTAAGAAATTATGGATCATTTTATAAACCTAAAACACAACAATGTAAATTCTCCGAAGATATGGAATTAGATGTTCTTCTTGCAGTACAAGAAAATTCACAGACTTCACCTCGCAAAATTGCATATAATATTGGGGGCTCAAAAACTACAGTAAATTGGAATTTTAAGAAAACACAAACTTAATCCGTACATAGCAAGTTCATACATTAGAACAAAATGATCCTGGACGAAGAATATAGTTTTGTCGTTTTTATTTAAATGCATTAGAACAAGGCGCGAATATTTACAGAATGATAATTTGTTCGGATGACTGCAATTTTAGTATTTTTAATAGAAACATACATCGATAATGGAGTCAAGACAATCCGAGATTTGTCATTGATAATAACTTTCAAAGACTTTTCAGCATAAATGCTTGGTGTGGTATTTTGGCGGATCAATTAATTAGGCCATTTTTCCCAGATGCTCACCTAAATCAAGAAAAATATCACACTTTATTAAACGAAAATCTTCAAAACTTTTTAGATGAATTACCTTTGGCAGACTTAAATAGAATATTTTATCAACAAGATGGGTCTCCCGCGCACAACGCCAGAGTAAATACTGATTGGTTGAACACTCAATTTGGAAATAAGTGGATAGGAACATCCGGTCCTATCGAGTGACCAAAGGTCCAGGACATGTGTGATGTATGCTAAGATAAATATATTACAACTTACTAACGAAATAAAACAGAGCAACGTTATCCTTAAAGTTTGTATTTATTATTTACAAGAAAGAAATTGAGCGTTGATATATTTATAAGTAATTAAATAAATACACAAGGAACGTTGAATAAGTAATTAAAAATTAACACACAAAATAAACTGAAACGAACGTTAAATTAAGCTGTAAATTATTTGTGAATTAATTGTGATTAATATGAAATAACCTCTGTTGTTACCTTTGAGTTGCGAAGATGGTCGGTCACGAATGGAGAGCGATGTTTGGCAGGCGGACGAAGAAATTAATTAGTTAAATCAATTAAATTAATGCGGATTAGATTAAAAGAATAATATATATATATATATATATATATATATATATATATATATATATATATATATATTGATGTAGGGCAATTATTCTACATATAAAATTCTTCTACTTGTAAGTTAACTGATCCGAGTATGTTATATCTGAAAAATAATGTGTAAAGAAATATTATTGAATAGCTAAATTTTTGTATATTGATGTAAAACCATAGTTGGATTTAGGAATATTGATATCGATAAACATTGTAAATTATATTCAATCTATTTTTATTACTCGCTCTTTTATTTAAATATCTTTACATCTTTCCGCGAGGATCTAGCTTTTCTAAATCTGATTATAGTTATATTCTTTGTTATACACATATTTCTTTTAAATTTGTAATATCTTTTAATGTTCCTTGGATAACATCATATTTTAAATTTATATTTTGGACCACGTGAGTAGATTTATTCAACATGACTTAAAGCTGTCAGAATTAACATTTGGAACTTACTGCAAGTCAATCAACGAGAAACGTACAGACGCGTTTCGTTCTGGTTGGAACTTTTCAATGCACGGCATTCCTCGAAGACGGACATTGCTTTTTCATTTCTATACTTTCTGTATATATAGTTAACATTTGGAACTTACTGCAAGTGAGAATTAATGAATAAAAAATCTCATTCTTACATGTAAATGTCGACTTATGTGATGCGTTCATAACTACAATCCGACAAACTAAGTTTGTACCAGTATGCAGAACACACCCTTTCGCGACAACGAACTTCCTGGTAATTAGGTTAATTAAGAATTGCTGAAAAAACAAGTCAATCAACGGGAAACGTACAGACGCGTTTCGTTCTGGTTGGAACTTTTCAATGCACGGCATTCCTCGAAGACGGACATTGCTTTTTCATTTCTATACTTTCTGTATATATAGTTAACATTTGGAACTTACTGCAAGTGAGAATTAATGAATATTAAATCTCATTCTTACATGTAAATGTCGACTTATGTGATTAATTAATTAATTAATTCTCACTTGCAGTAAGTTCCAAATGTTAACTATATATACAGAAAGTATAGAAATGAAAAAGCAATGTCCGTCTTCGAGGAATGCCGTGCATTGAAAAGTTCCAACCAGAGCGAAACGCGTCTGGTTTTTTTCAGCAATTCTGTCAGAATTTTTTAAATTTCAAAATTATTTATTTATTTTATTCACTAAAGTAACATTTTAAAATTATCTTTCTTTCTATTTGTCAATATTATCTTTTATATAATATTCGAGATCAGTGTAAGTTGTCCTAAGAAAATCTGATTTAGAAAAATACAAAATTTATAATGGGAGTCCTGGTAACGAAGAGAGTTGTTGATTAGAAATTTTTTTTTTAAAAGGATTGGCGTTATATTCGATTTCTTCTACGAAAATTTTCAAATTATAATTAATATCATCGATAATTACCTTAAAAAGTGGTTTATTAATTATTACAAGATATATTTACCTTCCAAGAAGATTTTCTTCGAGAGTGGAGATCTGGAAAAACTATTAATCTTCACCATTGTGAATTCTGCTATATACTAATTAATAATCGTCTATGAAATTATAAATAAGAAATTGCTGGAACTATCTTTTAGATATTTTGGACGAGATACATCATATCCGGAGATCATATTTTCTCATAACCCTGCTTTTTACATCGAGCAAAGGAACTATTTGAGGTTCTATAACTGGATTATCTGCCAGACGTATGAAAAAAGGATATTGTAACCTGCTGTATTAGTTGGTTTTATCGTAACAGTTTACATATTAGAAGACACGTGGTTTGAGATTACTTTATAACCTTTAACCAAGTATTCAATAAAGATTGTGTTCTATAATTTATATAAACGATATAATATTACTCGAGATCTTACTACTTAAATATAAACTTACTCACGTTATTATTAACATCTTGTTTATTTGATAATCTTACTTTTACATTTGCCATTTTTCACATTAAATATTAATATAAACTTCCATTACATTTGTACGTAATTATATTTGATTTTGATTAGGCAACCCTTTAATCTTAGTTATATCGTAAATAACATACTAACATATTAAGTATTTTTCCCAATGATATCTTCTGTGACTTGTTGAATTTAAAAAAAAACGGTTTTCTCATAAATATATTTATTATATTCACATACATACTTGTTTTATTTTATGTGCTTAATTACTAGATATCTGTACGTCCGGAACCTACCTTTTAGACCCTGAGATAAATAGTTCTCATCTTATTATTAATTTATATTCATTCTACATTTGAGCAAGTTATACAGAGTTTTATTCTGTATTTCCTATTATTCAATATAATTTATTCCTCCCCATCTGCGTGATAACATTAATTGTCGCCCGAACGTGGGACTTTTCTCTGCTCAGCCTCTACGGTTTATATCAATATATAGACAACTACAGATTACCTTGGAAACGAAGATGCAGGAGAACATGCATCCTGGCCGGTACTTGAACTGTACGACGAGTAAGATGTTTAACTTACGATGAATCTAAAGAGAAGACTGCGTTTGTGTCGAAGCAGCACTGGTCTAGAAAAAAGGTTTTTATTGACCTATGTTGAGAGAGGGTAAATCGAAGTTATCAATGTCTTGACTAATGAATTAATCACAAGCGCGAGCTAAGAAGTCGTGATGTCGATGACATAAATATCATTAAAATAGACTTTGTGAGACATGCTTTCAAATGATATGCGACACGTATGCGAAATGTAAAACGAAATTCAAACGAACGTTAGATGCTTGCTTGACCGTTCAGGTCCAGGTAGATGTCGAAGGGTCTATCGGCTAGAGCCAGAACAAAAGAAAAGCTTTTTCTTTGCAAACGAATTTACAGAAAAATGTCAGAGTGAAGTTTAATATTTTAAAATGCGAAATATATTTAAAGAAATAAATATAGTTTAAAAATAGAAATAAACATTCTTATACCGGGTTTTTCTTTTGTCATTACACATAGGTATAATGCATTGACTGACTTATTTTCATTTCCAATTACACATAGGCATAAATATATGGTGGTGCAGGCAACCAGTTATACATCAAAATCTACCTACAAACAATACATTAATTCTTTAATAGATTGCCATGGATATGTTAATATGTTAAATGAAAACGAAGCAATTTTAATTAAAATAATTTTTACTGATGAAGCTACATTTACCATAAATGGTGAAGTCAGCTGTCAGAATTTTCGGTTAGTATTCTACATTTATCCATTGCAAAATACTAAATTGCCTTTCCATTAATCCATTAGATATTGGTCGCGTATAAATCCTCATGCCCAAAACCTTACCCGAACGCAGTACTCTCAAAAAGTCAATGTCTGGATTGAAATAATAAGCGATAGACTTATTGGCCCATTTTTTATTGACAGTAACCTCACTGCAGAAAAATATTTAAATCTCTTACGAAATCACATCATTCCAACAATTGAGATACTAAATGTTGAACAACTTTGGTTCCAAATGGATGGGGCTCCGGCACATTCTACTCACGCCGTAAGGAACTTTTTAAGTAACACATTTCAAAGATGGTGGATTGGCAGGTTTGGCCCCATATCATGGCTCCCAAGATCAACTGATTTATATCCAATTGATTTCTTTCTTTGGGGTTACCTAAAAAGTAACATTTATAATAACGTGCAAATTCATAACTTGGATGAATTGAAAGAACGTATACTTACTGCATGTGATGGAATAAATGCAGAATTTATTCGGAATACCCTGCGTTGCTTTCAAAATCGCCTTGCTTATTGCCTTGAAAGACAAGGATATTTCGAAAACTTGCTATAAACGCTTGTGTTATGTTGTTTTGTCTTAATTAATCGTTAGAATAAATTAATTTTTTCATTCAAACTGAGATTTTCTATCTTTTCTAAAAACATAAACTAATTCTTTGTGGCTTTATTTTCTTTGGTATTACCCACTGTTGCCAGTATAAGTATTATTGCCAAACTAGATTCTAGAATACTTTCGCGATAAATTTTAAGTTTTGAAATAGATTTAAAGAGTTTAATGTACATTCTGTATGGCAATCTAAGTAATTTCCCTTTGAATTCTTAAACATTCATATTTTTAATAGTTAGAAAGCATAGTAAAATGAAATTCATTGAGTTATATCTTTAGCTAATAGGAAAAGTTTGAGTGTTATTTTTTATAAAATAAATACTTAGTTTACTTATTAATATTTATAAATTTTTTATTTATAAACAATATCATATTAACATTTTTCGGTTTTAGTCTTGCACACCTTTGTTCTATTATTAAATGAGCTGTACTATACACTCTCACTTTCTGCTGAACTCGCTGGAATACAGAAGTATTTCCTAGCACATTGTTTCAAGGGTTTCAGCTCCATTCCTTATACCTAAAAGAAAGTCCAAATAAAAAATGTAATTACGATTTTTTCTTAAAACTTACCTTCCAAAATAAAAGAAGATCTACGTCCTGTCCATATAAAGCATATGTCAATGGCTTAGTCGTGGTAATAAAAGTACTCGAAAATAAAAGCATTATGTTCTAAAGACCCACATTCGATATATTTTAAATAAAATGCATTAATGTTTACTGAGTATTAAACTTACAGCAATTTGATAACAACATAATCAAAATATAAACATATTGTTTTATATAATAGAATTACGCAGAAAGATGAACATGTCACAATATGTTTTTCTATAATAGCACGACATGTTCACTGATGCAAGCCCCCGGTATGGTTTGATAAGATTTCCGCAGTCCTAGGTCGCCACAGAAATAATGTAAAAATATATAAAGGGACTAAAGTTAGGAGAATGTCAAAGAAAAGGAAAATATTGACAAAGAAATGTCTATAAATGGCTTGCAGAGGGAGAATTATAACAAGAGACCCAGGGATTCATTGTTTGAAAAGTAAGTATAAGGATTTATAGAAAACTGTATATCAAAGGATGTTTAATTTAACAATTGAGAATGGTATTTAATAATCGGAGAAATATATTACGCGGTAGCATATGTTGTTTAATGAATAGGAAAGTTTCTGAGTTGATCGATTAGTTCTAGAAAACACACAAAGAAACAAAAGTATGAGTTTGGAAGTAGTAATTTACCTTTTATTTTTGTTTAATTTATAACACTGGGCAATATATTTTTTTGCCAGAAGCTTCTATTTGTGTTTATAATGCATTATAATACGAGTTTGTTGTATACATAATGAAACATTTAACTATGTAAAAATGAATTCTGAAGAATTGATTAGACTAAAATTAAACAAGTTCAAAAATTCACAATTTTATAAAGAATAAATAATATCGAAGTCGAACCATGTTACATTCGTAATTCCCTTTTCTTATTTTATATTCTTATCGTCGTGCCCCGGTATATTATTTTTTCATTTGCGAGTTTAAATTCATTCAACGCGTACTGTATCGCCCTCTGATTTTTAAATATTGAAATGGTATCTATTGCCCCCCATCCGTTTTTGGATTGCATTTCCGTGTAGAGTCTTTGGTACAGAGGCGGCGATCGAATCAAGTTGCCAGTGGTAGTAGTGTGTGAATCTTCGTAAAGAGGAAGTTTTTTTCACGAGACTACGACTTTGAGTATTAATCGCTTATGCGGATCCTATCGTAGTACGTCAAGTATAATATAGAATTGCCGTTTACCGATTTTAGAGTTAAGAAGCTTAAAGGGGAAACCTTCCTTTTCTGGCAATATTTTATTGCGGCATTTCTTATACGAATCTTCGGATTAATGAAAACGACTTTTACGGAGACCAAATCTCGACATCTGACACAGTTTGCAACTATCTACGGATTAGATTCCCCAGTGTCAATTAGTGGAGACGTAAATTTGCAATCTTCTGAGGATTGACTGTCTATGTGACTCCCACTTCCGTTTGAATGGCTGTGGATACCGACCTGTGAGCAATTTCCTGTGGACGTTGCGTAGAAACAGTTACTCATATGAACTTTATTTAATGCTATAGTATTTGATACCTTTAGTTTTGAAGTTTTGTTACTAATAATTACCTAACTTTTGACTTAATAATAAATTTCCTATTTGATCTAAAATTTAATTAACGTTTCGAATTTTATATTCATTCATATTTGGTGGCAACGTTTCACGTAATATTTTTATAAGATATTTGAAATCTAGTTACGATTTGAATTCTACTTATAATTAGTTTTGATGTTTAATAATTTTAACGTAATATTATTTTTATTACTGTATTTTAATTTATTCTTAATTTCTATTCATATATACTTATATTATTTTACAGTACAGTAGTACAGTTCATATATTATTTTAAAGTAGTATTTTCTTATCGACGTTAGATTCTTGTTATATTAAAAAACTTAAGTTCGTTTGCACGCCATCGCGGCGCCCGTGCGCCGTACGTAGCAATCAATGTATTATTAATAAGCTTTCAGGCAAATTAAGTAAAATACGGTAAAATTTGAGTACTGTCTCTATATAGATGATATTGGCAGTCATTGATCACACCAGGCAAATCAATATTATATAAGATGAACTACAAAGGTAATAAAATAACTCCACATGGTACTCTTGTTGTTAATGGTAACTTATCAGTAGAGCTGAGGATGTTTGCGGTATAACCATGGTTATATCATGTAACCATAGTAATTTACTATGGTTACATGATATAACCATGGTTATACCGCAAACATCCTCAGCTCTACTTATCAGACTCATTAATTAAAATTCGTCATCAATTTGACAAAAAATAAATGCCAAAGTTGAAGTGTCTAGCTCGAGAACTCGAGAAAATTTCTAGCAGATCTTGGTGAAGGTGACATGATGCAGGAAACGGCTACAATGAAATATCGAATGGTGTAGGAATCTCTTTAGTGACGAATCTAGATTTCGTTTGGAGATGCAATACGGTCATCAGATGGCTAGATGGAGATGAGGTAAAAAACCCCTTCCTCAATTATTCGCTATCAAGTCTGTCCATTAATCCGAATGAGTGATGCTATTGGATGCGATTACCTGTGCGAGAAAATCCCATGTGATGCTCATCAAAGGTACTCTGACCCTCTGATATCACTTGATGGATGCAATTCTTTGACCTCGTTTTATTCCTTATCTTGAGAAGTTGTGATAAGGTTTGCTCTAAACTTCTTTGAAGAGTGTCGGCTAATTTTTAGGCATGGTCTTCGAAATGTTCTGATATTTCTACAAACGTGTATTGATGGAAGGCTAAGCAATTTGGCACGCTAACTGCAGACTCTAGAAGTCCTGTGGCGTAAGGTTTAGGTGGTCTGAGATACGATACTACAGAAAGGCGCGTCAATGAGTGTGCATAATTCAGGAGGATCAACATATTAATAATAAAATTCCAAAAATGCATGTTTTGCTTATTTTCAAACGTTTTTATTTCTTAGTGACAAAGTATTTCAATTTCTACATTCTGTCGTATTCGACAGGAACATTTATCGAGATTACACGATTACTGAAATTCCCCTTCAGTAGATCAATTGTTTGACCAGCCGTGTGGCATGTGGCACCATCTTGTTCGAACCACACACCGCCAATGTCAAGTCGATCCAATTCTGGCCAAAAATTATCCAACATAGCACGATAGCGAATCCCATTGACTGTAAAATGGCGATCATTTTTATCGACGAAAAAGTGCTGTCCAATCAGACCTTCGGCATGAAATCCATACCATACGGTCGTCACTTTTTGTGGATGCAATGGAGTTTCTTGAAGCACATGCACATGCATAATATTTTGCTTATTAACAAAACCATTAAGCCAAAAAGAGCTTCATCGCTGAAGATGATTTTTCGATGAAATTACGGATTTTCTTCAAGCTTTTGCAGACTCCAATCGGAGAAGTTTTGGCGCTTCGAATGATCAAGAGGCCTCACTTCTTGAGTTAATTTGACCTTCTAAGGGTGTAAGTCAAGATCTATACGTAAAATACGCCACAATGTGGACTGAGAGATTCCCAATTCCTGTGAACGGCGTGGAATCGACTGATTTGGCTCATTTTGAACTAAAGCGCTTACGGCTGCGATATTTTCGGTACTTCGACCGGTGCGTTGTCTCACTGGCACAGGAACATTCAATGGCGAATATGATAACTCGAATTTTTCCACTATAGCACCCACACCCTGTCTGGTGGGACCATTATTACGACCGAAAATTGGAGTAAGCGCTCTTAAAATTGCGACCACCGATTCAGATATTCGGCAGTAATTTTTATTAATATCCAACCGTTGCTCGTTCGTGAACTTGACCATGATAAAAATGTAGACCTTTAGTGGTGTTTTGACATTGACAGATCATAAGAATAATTTAAGGGTGCGTTTGTATTTAAATACAAAATTCTGTCCCTATTGAAAAACCTAATATATGTCTTTAATATTACCTAACTACGAATAGATTCTTTTGGACTGGCAAATTCCAATGTTTATTTTAAATAAGTCTTTACTGCCGGTAAGAAATATTTCTCAAGAAACATTAATACGTTGATATACTTTGCGAAAACAGAAATTCAAGAATGAAAATGTGTAAAAGGAAAACAAATTTGTTCGCCTTCCTTGTTTGATCCTTTGAAATAAATAATAACTTTTCTTTATGAATACCATAAGTAAGTAAATGGATTATAATTCGTGAAGAGAGAATTGGATAATGTAGTGAAATAGGTAGACTTATTCCAAACGTTCTATATTATGAAAGTTTCCCAGGTAGTATCATAAAATCGGTATATTTTCTCACGAAACTATCGAGTAACTTGCGGGAGCACTGTTTATTCTCTTGTGAACTACTGAGACGTCTAACTAAACTTAAATAAATATAAGGCAAAACCGTAGAGTTGGAAACGCAAACAGAGACGTTATGTTTAGGATGCCCGAGGTGTTTTAAGTTCGGTTACCTAACACTGTATTCCGAATCAGGAAATTATATATTCTAAGGAAGAGGTATTTTCAAATTAATCGTTGTAAGTAACCAACGGGTATGTTTGTGCCGAGGGCGGTTTAGAGTAGCTTGTAAAATTATCCCTATATATATTTTAATACTAGCTAAATACGCTGTGTTATTTATTAATTGAATAGTTTACGATTATTAAGTCTTCAACCACAGACATGAAGAGGCTGTTGTATATATTTTTATATTTTGCTTTTGCAAAAATTAGAAATAATTAAGTAGTTATTGAAAAGTAATTTTCAGATACTATTTTCGCGTCGCATTAGAAATGGAAAATTAAGGTGAGAATTTTCGTCAGATATTGTTTTTTATATTGCCGTTAGTAACAAAATGCAAGCGAAAAGAGAACTGCGTAAAGTTTACGGAGAGGATATGTTAAGTGAACGCTAGTACATATTAGCATTGATTTTCGAGATTTCGTTGTGGTAATTTAAGTCTGAAAGTTGGGCCAAGTTCAAGTCAGCCAATTGAGCCCGATGATTACGAAGCAAAGATACTAGCAGACGCAATCCATTGCATAACAACACGAGAAATCACAGAAAGTTTGAATTTAAAGAATTAGACAGTTCACTATTATTTAATACTCTTTGGATTCCCTTCCAAGCTTGATGTTTAAAGTGCTACACTATTTAAAAGGAAATTATTTGGTTCGATTATTATAATCTGAGATTTACTCTTGAAGCATAAAGAAAGCGATTCATTTTGGAAACAAACCATAACTGAGTACTAAAAATCCGACATTTACAACTTGCCTAAATGATGATCTGGACAAGATAAACCTATTCAATAAACATCAAGGCAGAAATTTACTAATTGGTGGACTTGGGAGGTACTTTTAGATCTATCACCAAGTAACAGCATGATAGATTTGAAAGTCTACTTTGACCTGAACATGTATCACGGCCCACTTTCCACCATATCTGTTGATGTTTTGGACAGGAGGTGCATTTGGTCCGACTTTCTTATTTGAAGGTGTCAATATTTTCAGATTCTACTGTTAACATATATTTACCATGAAGAGATTTATTTTTCAATCTCTGTCTGTGTTCGGACACATTTAGAATCCTTGTCGATTGATCGAATTGTTTGTTAGTCAGTTTGAATGGCGTACAATTGTCCATTTGAGCAATCGCATTATGCAAGCTACTTTCTTTCGAGTTTGCCAAAAAGGATTGTCGCAAGTTATTTACCTGCGCATAATGTCTCCTTCTTTTCTTGACAGGTCGAACTTTGCAACTGCAATATGTGGGCGATGAATTCTATATCTTTTGGGTTCCACTCTAGTCTTGATATCTATAGCTTAAAGTTTGTTTCCAGTCAATTATTCCAAACCTATAAGTGAACACGGATGTTGCAAAACTGTTGATTGCTTTGGACATATATTTTGCCGACAATCAAGTTTTCAATGTTAGCAGCCTAAAGAAATACTGATCTTTCGCTGATTTTTTGCAATATTGTATTCTATTACTCTAGAAAATAACCAAGGTATGTACAATAGAGGTTGTTTTCCATCCCAAGAACTAATCCTGGTCTTCCTTCCACTTCGAACTCACGATGTCCAACCCGCTGCTTCTTTTCCATGCGTGTTAGCCCTAAAACTGTATAGGTAACAAAACCACAGTGGGAATTAGGACAAAGCCCTAATCCCGCCCCTGGTCTACAAAGGCCCCCGAAAAACTCACTGGCCAACTCAGAAATTAATTACGGAAGCGTCGCCAACACAACGCATAGATAGTAAATAGGGCAACACCACGTTAGGTCTGGCAAGTTCACACGTCAACGTAGAATCACCCTTGGGCCATAGGGGCCTAAGAATACAATAAAGGTGTTCGTATACATGGTTAACCGTGTCACTAAAACTAACACTTTTGCTCATAAGGACTTACAGAAATAAAACACCAAATACGGTATATAACAATAACAACTAAATTTATTAAGGAAAATAAAATATGAAACAGGTTGAATACGTATAACCCCCTGTATAAACATGTAAGAAATTAAAGTAAATATAATTAGAATTAAATCAAAAACGTGACTGAACAAGAGGTTCAGTAGAACTCAACTAAGTATACTTAATTCTGGGTTCTTTACATTACGGTTATAACTATCTTAATTAAAACAAAACAGCAACGTATCCCAAAATAATATTTATCCAGTACGTAGGCCCGTCTGAAGGACCAATGCCTCGTACAGATTGACAATACAAATATCACCTGGTTGCTAATGAAGCTAGACAACCAGTAAAAATAATACTTCAAGACAATAGATCGTAACTTGGTGTGTAACTACCTATCTACTAAATACACATTGATTAATGCCTTGCTTGGCTAATTAAGTTACAGGAAAATTAAAGAATAAAACTGAACGAATAATCTATTCGCTGTGCTGTAAAGAATTGACTGTAAATTACTTCTGAATTAAAACAATAAATAAGCTCTTCACAATAACCGAGCTCTATATTAAATAAAATGTATCAATCTAACAGAATCTTACGATGCTATTATTTATGTAATGTTTAAATTGCATCGAATGCACAAAATAATTAATAATCGCTAACATGAAATGTTAGCACACATACATAACCACAGGAGGTTATGAAATGTACTTATATTATAACCAAAATCAAGAAAAGAAAATCTAACACCAACTTTAAATTTTCCTTGTTAACGTTTAAATTACAACCTTTGTGGGAAATGCCCTCCCAAGGGATTCAAGGGATAAACACAACTATTGAAATATTTTCTCCAGATTGCCGCCAAAATACTTCAGCCATTCATTCACTTTCAGATCGCCATCTTGGTGACGCCGTTGATCGTTCTAAAAGGATTTTTTTCTAAGAACCATGCCTCAAATGAAAATCGCTAATGAATGTGAAATATAGCCATTTACACACGGTTTTCCTCCAAAAATTCAATACCAAGGAAACATCCGTGGATCGTTTAAAATATTCAGCTCTATCGGAAACGTGTCCGCTTGTTCCTGGTAACTGCGTTAAAACCACAGGAAAAGGAAAAATTCTCTAACAGGCATACGATAAGAATTTATATCCTACAAAGGATAAAAGACAACTATAAGACAATGTTCAAATGATTAAGATATTTCTTACCGCAAAGACAACGAACTAACTCGCACTAAAATAAAGCACCACCTGCTTAGACAATGATCACTGACCAAGTGCAGATCGACGTATGTAAAGGGACATACGCTAAATATTTAGGTGACATCTATAACGTTCTGGTCGAATTTCACGCAAGCCAAACTGGTTGCAAAGCCAAAAAGGTGTAAGGTCGATTTAATTAAGTAAAATGTACCTTTTTATTTTGACTCGTAACATGCGACTTACTTTACATTTGATACAAAATAATACAAATCTGTATAAAAACAAATTTGTATCTGTATATGCATGGACACACAGTACGTATTTACCAGCTTTTGCTTCAACTACCAGACGCATGCGTTTCTGTGTAACCACTTTATCAATGATAGGTTTACGAAGACAAAAGACTGTAGGTACACTTGCGGTCAATGGCCAAAGTAGTTTAGAAGATCGTGCAGATGATTCTTTTTCTTAGCATACGATCATCCATGTATCAAAGGTGGTTAATTTGTGCGACAGTCAGTTGTAAGCAAATCCCTCATTTTGAGAATTTAACAGAGTTGTTAATGGTTTCAAGATTAAACAATACCACAGGATTTAAACCGTCTTACTGAAATATATCTTTTAATACTGCATATGAGGGATAAGCTAAATTGATTGAGAATAAGAAAATCTAGTAGACTGTGAAAAACAATCATATAGTGTTTATTTAGAGCAACTCTTTATCTGTCATTTGACGTTTTGTTGTTGAAGTTCGTTATAACTCAGTTACTTATTTTTTAAAAGTAAAAGAAAATGGAATTAACCAAAGAGCACTTTCGAATCATAATTTATTGTGATTTTAAAAGAGGTTTAGGCGCTTATGAGTGCAAAGAGAATTTAGCTTTATTTTTTATTGAACAAGCACCTTCCTTGGCTACAATTTACCGATGGTATAATGAATTTTAACGGGAAAGGAATTCTGTTCAGCATCAAAAAGCAGCAGGGCAGGGCGTCCTTCTGCGGCTGTTACCGACAAAATTATTGCATACACTATCACCTACATTTAAAAAAAGTGGTAAGTCGCTTTGTGCCGCATCACCTTTCTGACTTCCAAAAAGTAGAGCGTGTAAGAATCTGCCATGAAATGTTAAATTTCTTAAATAATGGCGGGCGATTACTATTAATGTGTCGAGTTATTTTGCACTTCCCGGCCTTTAGTCGGGAAACATTTCAATCTACCCACGTATCTGTGGGTATGAGCTCGGTGGTACGCGGCAGATGTTGCAGTGTTGGTATACATCATAGAGCGGTATTTGCTACAAGTTCTATGATGTAATTGTTATTATTGTTATTATGGCATCATTTTATCTCGCACTTCCTCAGCCAGTAGCCGAAACATTTTACTCTACCCACATATCTGTGGATATGTGGGTAGAGTGAAATTATTATTATTATTATTAGACCCGGTTTATTTACCTTCCAGTAAAGTATCTGTTAGTTATTTGTCAATTAAATTTACTTGGCACATTTACTATTTTTGTGTTTATACATAAAATTTAAAAGGTCGGTTAGTTACTGGAAAGAATTAGTGATTTTACTACAGCAGTATAGCAAATGCCAATTATGTTGGCGCGAGGAGGGGGTGCGGAGAAGCCATTTCTAAAAACGTCCACCCCCACAACTCAAGTAATTGTCAGAATACACTTGTCATTGACGATTGACAGAACATAATGTTTTTGCTAGGGGATCATAAAGTGATACACGCTCAAACGCGAGAAGTAGTTTTGTTTGTAGTTTGTTTACAATTGTTTTTATGAACATAAAAGTACAAAGAGGAGTATGATTTACGAACTCTACAGCTGCAGCATGTACATCATTTTATTTATTTGCACCTTTTGGTTAAAAATTTTACCCTAAAACACTCAGTGGGCAGCAACTGCAAAAATGTTAACACTGTTATTTTCTTAACTCTGGAAAAATTTGTTCAAGTAGGTTAATATCTTATTACAATAATAATGATAGTAATTTTTGATGATATTTTAATTACATGTAAATAATAATAATTCTATTGTTTAAAGGCAGTTAGCAAAGATGTGAAGGAAACAAAAAAGATCAAAATATCACCATCGAATATGAATCTTCCTACCACAAAATTAGAAGAAAATATACACGAGAAATACAGATGACAGTCATTTAAAATTTACGACAATGAAAGAGTACAGTGCAACAAAACGATTGAAGTATATTAATGATAATTTATTCACCTCGTTAATACAAATATATAGTCAGATAAAATCTTTATTGCCAGAAATAATATATAAACAAGGTTTTTATAATTGTTTGGTCGAACATGCATATGTAATATTTTGTAAGAAATATATTTCAAAAAAGTTTAAAGACATTGCAAATATTTGTAATTAGGTTGACTTGTAATTCTTTCACTATAGCTTTAAATACAACTTAAATTATAGTGATTGTGCAGTTTAAGTTGTATTTCAAGTTAAAGTGGTAAAAGTCTAATACATCATTTACAAATTTAAATAAATCCTCTATATATGCCTTTTAAATATAGTTATCCTCCAACTGCTCAGATGGCATTATATGTTCTTTCTATTAAGGTTATGTATGGCACTAGCAATAGAACAAAATCTTTGACCGCATTTGCCGAAGAATTGCTAAATCTGAGCAAGAAAGCTGAGGTAAATTATGAGAATATACAAACTATACTCGAAGAAGCTTAAGTATTTGTTCCAAAATCCTACTTTTGAATTCCAAGAAATACCATAATGTGTAATTGTTAATATTTACATTGTGCTACAAGACAGAGATAAAATAAAATTACCATGTATAAAGGGTGAGTCGTGAGGAATCGACCAAACTGTTGGAGTCTATTCTACAGGTGAAAGTAATGTAAAAAAACTCAAATGTTGCTATCCGATTTTTATTTGTTTTCGAGTTATAGCGTAATTAAAAATAAACAAAATTTCATACATTGAAGTTTTTGTATTTTATTGGTATTATCGTTCTTTATAATATATTTTCAAAAATACCGCCATTCATTTCAAAACATTTTTTACATCGTCTACCAAGGGCGCTGGTTGAATTTCTGATTGCGTCAGGTTGATGTTTGATATTGTCAGCAGCATTCATAATCCGTTGAATTAGTGCATCACGAGTGTCCACTTTTACTTGATACACTTAATTTTTTAACCAGCCCCTTAAACAATAATCGAGTGGCGTGAGGTCTGGAGACCTAGGAGGCCAACCAATGTGACTACCATGTCCAATCCAACTCCCTGGAAACCTTTCAGCCAAATGTTGCCTGACTGCACGAGCGTAATGTGCAGGCGCTCCATCGTGCTGGTAGAAGATTTGGATTCTGATTATGGGAACATCCTCTAGCAGTCCGTGCAGTTCATTTTCTAAAAAATGTAAATAGGTGTCTCCCGTGAGGCGATTCTCAAAAATGTAAGGACTAATTAAAAAACCATCGATCATACCACACCACACGTTTACCGAAAATTTATGTTGAAAGTTACTTTCGACTGTTGCGTGTGGATTTTCGTCTGACCATACATGCTGGTTATGACAATTATTAATACCGTCACGGGTGAATGTCGCTTCATCCGTAAACAGTATACGCGATACAAAACGAGGATTATCATTTATCCATCGACAAAATTCCATACGTCTACGATTATCAACTCGTTGTAGGTGCTGTACTCTTTGTACATGGTACGGACGTAAGCCATGCTCGTGGAGTGTTTTTATCACCCTTGTTTGTGGAATGCCCAATTGAATACTATTTCTTCGTGAGCTGGTAGTTGCGTCTTCTTCTACTACATCCAGAATATCTTCTACTTCTTGTAATTGTTGTCGACTGCCTCGTTCAGATATTATGTTTACACTGGGAAGCTATCCGGTCGCGCACAATGTGTTGAATACACTAATAAATACAGTTTTATTAGGATGTCTGTGATGTGGAAACCGTTGACGATATTCATTAGCAGCAGCTGTAGCATTCCCATCACAAAATCCATAAACAAACACCATATTAGCATATTCTAAATTAGAATAAGTGTGTGGCATTTTAGTTTGTTACACTATAGTCGTACAAACGTCAAGTCAATGTCACAATACCCGAACACAATGTTATAATTTACTCCAAGGCATAGGGAACATTTTTTTATGATGGCAGCGCCCTTACTATATCAACGATGAACTAGAGGTAGTGACATTAGACGCATTAGGCATACAAACCACTCTACACTATTTCTCGACTGCTTTCAATGTCACTACCGCTAGTTCGGAAAACCACGAACAGGTAGCGCTTCAGCTAGGAAGACTTCCCTATAATGAATTGCTACCGGGGTTTCACTGTTTTTACGAATACATACATAAACATGGTATACTAAATTTACATTTTTAATTATGCTATAACTCGAAGACAAATAAAAATCGGATAACAACATTTGAGTTTTTTTACATTACTTTCACCAGTAGAATACACTCCTTGAGTTTGGTCGATTCCTCACGACTCACCCTGTATAAGACTAATGAGTATATATTTGTCTGTACATCTAAATGAGTGCCTATAAATAATCAAAGTAAATTATTTTCAATATATGCATTTTGTGCAGCTTGTCCTGCTAGTAACATATTATTAATAGCAGCAGCATATGCAAAGGAGTAAAGCATTAGTTATATTCATCGTTACTGCATATAGTGATGTTTTTTTTTCTTTATCTGCAATGGACTTACCATTATTAACATAATTTTCTCTGTATTTAATTTTGTCACCTTGTATTGGTATTCCAGCATTTATTGCAATATTATCAAGTACACAACATGTATGAATAATGTTTGCTGCTCTAGTTGGATGGTATAACAAAACCCTATGTCTAGAAAGACACCTAAATCTGCCTTACAGCACACTATTTGTTCTCTCTATAACGTTTCTGGTCTTGTTTAAGTGTTTATTGAAATTTGCTTCGATTGTGCCTTCTTGTACATTAGCAAACGGTGTGAAAAGTCACGGCTCAAGAGGATAACCACTATCCCCTGGTTGGAATTGATAATAAATACACAGTTCCAGTATATGTGCATATATGTAACTGTTTACCTATTAAATGTGTTAAGGTATCCCCATGTTCGTATTGCTCTCTTAAGTAATTTCTAATATTACTTGTTTGCCAAATAGCAACATCATGCACTGATCCTGGACTTCATGCACTACATCCAATTATCTTGCAATTGGAATCTCCAATCTAAAGATGAAATATATTTAGAATTAGCTCTTAATGTGATATTTTACCCTTCACTATATCAATATATGTTTATACACATAATGTTTACTTACAAGCATTACATTTATAGAATATCTTCTCTTTCTGTTAATATATACAAACAGTGGGTGATACACATCATTTACTGGGGGAGCAAGTATCTCAACATGAGTTCCGTCAATTACAGCCACAACTCCTGGAGCACCTCATTTTTCATAGAAACTACAATAGAGATATACTCGTATTTCATAAAACATTATATGGGCAACAAATTTTTTAACATCTTTTTATTTTATTTTTCATATGTGCTGTTGTTGGAAGCTGCACATAATTAGGAAACAAATGTTCAGCTATCACAGAACAAATTTCATTTAATATTCGACATACTGATATTTGGCTTAGTGCTATCCAAGAATTACAACCTACTGGATTTTGAAAGGATCCTGTGTCTGTAAAATGTAATGTTGTTAAAAGCTACAATTCAAGACAGATATATACAACAAATTTCTAAAATTATAAATACATTAATAATCACCTTCAGACGCAGTGGAATATGTCTACGCAAGTCCATAACTGCTCCCAAAGTATTAATTAAATTGGTATCAGACCTTTTGTCTAAACGAAATAACTGCTGGAAGTGTATTTCAGATAATTCAAAAGGATTCATTGTACGATTCATTACGATACATCTTTAGAGTTTATAAGAAATCTTAAGCTTCGCGCGACTTCAGAACTGCATTTTGTACTTTCGCGACTTACAAAGCTTACAGATTTTGTTACGGTGCTTATAAAAATATTCTTAAAAACCTGTTTATACATTACAATCTCATTATTTGTATCAAATTTTATGTTTTATGTTTTTTTAATCTGTTTAATTATGGTTTTCTTCGAAGGGTTAGAATTATTTAACATAGCCGTGCAAGTTGATGTAAAATCAAAAACAAGTCCTGCGCGAAATTATCCCTACTCGCGCCAACTTAATTGGCGCTTGCTATACGTTTGGGAGAAAGAGAGAAAGAATGTAACATACCACAAACATATGGGATGAAGAAGGATGTATAGTTTCGCGTATCTTGCAATTCTAGTTGCCGGCGTGACAAATGAGTCCGTGTATCTAAAATCTAATATAACCTTAAATCTTAAGTGTTTTATCATGTGTTGGTCATGTTGATATAAACAGATTAATGTATATAGAAAAGGTATATTATTACCTAAATTATGACCTAATCCCAGGCTACCGTTCGCATTTTATCGTCAAAACTAGTTTAATTTCAAAGAAAATGGAATGTAAGAAACGTGATAGATCAGCAAATTTCTCTAATGACGAATCAAGAATTTTGTATGATTTGATTTTAAAGTATAAGCAATCTGTCAATGCAAATATGTTTCATCATGTAGCTATTTGAATCGTGAGTAAGTTGATTTTCAATATGTTCTAAAATATTTTTAACAGATTCTTTTGAAATTCTATATGAATGAACAAATTCATCATCAAATTTGTTAAAATTGTCTTCTATTCGATATCGATTGCGTGTTTGATAAGGTTTTCTCTCTCTCTATTCACTAAATAATATTGACAAAATCGTTGTCTAAAATATTGTCAATGCCTTCAAATAAATCCATTTTATTTGTCAATAACTTAATTTTTTATTACATGACAGTTCACAAACAACACGATATTAGTTGACACTTTATAGGGTAGGTGAGCAGCAAGTAAATTTTCTGCCAAGTAAATAATTTTACATGGCGGTTATATTTACTTGACGGTGACTATACACTTAATTTGTGAAGTAAGGTACCTAGCGTTACTCGATACTTTACTGGTAGGTGAATAAATCGGCCCTTACTATTAAGTAGAATAAGTAAAGGCTAAATAGACCAAATTAATATCTGGAAAATGTTTTAAAATTCCTCTTTAATGGAATAGAAACTTTTATTTTCAATACACAAATACTTCTAAGTACCTTCTTCAACATATTTATAAGTAATCGCATTTTATCATTTTATCTCCTTTTATATTGTTTCACTAGGCGATTATTAATGCTTATTGAAGACTTAGGCATCCGTATAATACATAAAACAGAGGATTTGAAACGAAAAGCTGCTAATATTTTCGTTTTTGCTCGATTTGTTTCCTCTGCGTTCTGCTGTTGAATGCGAAACTCGAGGTTTACGTTATTTTGGGTTGTGTTAATCTTGAGAATCGAGGAAAATACAATGTAATGGAAAGATTTTGTGCTACTTTTCTTTTCAACTTGGCGCAAATCCTTTCAGAACTTGAGTGTTCCATTAATAGACGCCCGTTTTTAAAGATAGATCAACGTACGTAATACGAACAAATGTGTGTGTGTGACCATTATTTACGGAACACTAATGATCTTCATTTTCAAACTTTATTTAAAGAAATAGTTTTGTTTATAGTAAGATGTAACACTAGTTTACAAATTTAGGTTTGTTCGCTGGGGTTTCAATTTTAATAGGTGATTATCGAAATAATAATAATAATAATAATAATAATAATAATAATAATAATAATAATAATAATAATAATAATAATAATAATAATAGAACTACCTAATACGCATGCGAAAATTGCTAGGCTGTTCAATGAAGCTGTTGCGGATCCTCGAAAAATATCTGACTTTTTCACAATGGGAATAACATACTTGCCTAAAACCAAACCAGCTAGTCCCGACCCATTACCTGTCTTCCAACAATATATAAGCTTTTGACATCTATACTGACAGATAAGATATACGAACACCTTGAAAAAAACCAAATCCTAACGGAAGAACAGAAAGGGTGCAGAAAGAAAAGTAGGGGGTGCAAAGAACAGCTGATAATCGACACTCTTATTACCGGAGAGGCAAAGAAGAGCAAGAAACCTCTCCACACAGCCTATATAGACTACCAAAAAGCATTTGACACAATTCCACATACTTGACTATTACAAACACTGGAGATATATAAAATAGATCCGCAAGTAAGGCAAATGCTAAAACATATTATGAAGGATTGGGAAACAACATTGACAATCAACATAAACCGAAAAACAACAGAAGTAGGTAAAATAAAAATACAAAGAGGAATATTTCAAGGCGATTCGCTAAGCGCTCTCTGGTTCTGCATGGCGGACGGGAGAGGCTATGAAATTATGGGAAGTGAGCTGCAAATATCCCATCTGTTCTATATGGATGACTTGAAACTTTACTCAACAACAAGAAAAGATCTCGAAAAGCTATTGAGAACAACAGAAACTTTCAGTCATGACATAAAAATGAACTTTGGCCTAGACAAATGTCGCATAAACGCGATGACCAAAGGCATCTGGATTGATTCGGAGAACTATACATTAGAACACACATTAGACGCACAAAAATTTATACAGACAATGCAACCTCAAGACACATACAAATACCTTGGCTTCGAACAGAGCAGAGGGATAGACAAGAACCCCACAAAAGAACAAATAACTCAAGAGGTCAAATGCCGAATTAATCTGATCCTAAAGACAAAACTTTCAGGTCGAAATATGGCCACCGCTGTAAACACGTACGCACTACCAGTGCTAATGTACACGTTCGATATAGTGCGATGGACCGCAACAGAATTAGAGGAAATAAACAGACTAGTACGGGTCACATTCACTAAACACCGTGCCCACCACCCCAGAAGTTCGAACGAGAGATTCCACCTTCCCAGGAAGAAAGGAAGCAGAGGTATAATTGATATTAAAAACATCTACTATAAGCAGTTACATGACCTCAGAGAATTCTTTACAGTAAAGGCACAGACATCAAATATCCACAGAGTTGTGTGCAAAAATGATGACCGTTTCACTCCACTCAACTTAAAGGACACGCAAAACAATATTAAAGAAAAAATTGTACACGACAACGAAAAAATTGACGCGTGGAGAAACAAGGAACTACACGGCAGGTACATACACGCTGCATACAATGCATACATCAATAAAGAGGCGACACTACAATGGCTATGTAGCACCAACTTATTTGTCGAAACAGAGGGCTTCATGATGGCTATACAAGATCAACTAACTAATAGCAACTCGCACCTACGAAAAACACATACTAAAAGAAAACATCGCATCGACGTCATGCAGAATATGTGGCGAGAAACCGGAAACCATAGAACATATATTCAGCGAATGCTCCATTTTAGCCCCAAAACAATATACCAGACGCCACAACAATGTTGCGAAAGTGATCCACCAGGCAATATGCAAACTGTATGATGGAACCACTGGAATAACGCCATATTACCAGTACGAGCCGAAAAATGTAGTGGAGTTGCCTGAAGCCATGATTTACTGGAACCGAACAATACAAACTGATAGAACTGTCCAGCATAACAGACCAGACATCACGTTACGAGACCATAACAATAGCATTACGTACCTCATAGACATGTCTGTGCCAGCGCCAGCGAATATCCAGGCGAAGCACAGAGACAAGATCGACAAATATTTACCAATTGCCCAAGATGTTAAAGAAGTGTGGTGCCAAAACAAAGTGATTGTAGTACCCATCATCTTCGGTGCTATAGGAGAAATACCGCTGAAGTTACATGAGGCTCTAAAGACCCTAAATATACATCCTATGACATATCAACAGCTTCAAAAAAATTGTCATACTAGAGTCAACGACCGAAAAGAACAACGTTACAGTAGATCCATGAAAAAAAAAACAAAAGAACAACGTTACAGTAGATCCATGTAAAAAAAAAAAAAAAAAAAAAAAAGCAGGATAGATGTTGATATGCTTACCTCGCGGCCGTGTATCAACTTTTTCCCTTTCTCCCGAAAGGAGCGCACACATCAATAATAATAGATAACTATGCCATCCATCTTGTTCGAATGAACCGATGGGGTAAGATAATGGCAACCAAGAACGAATGGTTCTTGTGAGTGGAAGAGATAATAATAATAATAATAATAAATAATTTTTATTGAAATAAACAAAAGGCGATGCCCAGCAATGCTGGTTAACTTAACCCATACGCACAAGAGAAAAAATACTACATTAGTACGTAAGTAAGATCTATGCCCGATATACAGGCTAATTCATTTTAGACCCTGACCATTGGAAGATCTCGCTTATTATTGGAGATAGAGGGTTTAAATTTTGTGTTTGTTATGAACCCGAAGAGAAAATAGATCTGTCAAATGACGTTCGAAATTTTTTAAACAAAAAACAGAAGAAGCTCATTTTCTTCTTTTACCTCTAGCACGTTTATTTGGGGTTGGAGAGGAAAACTATAACCAAATTCTCGAGATCACTTTTGATCTACTATCTAATGGTAAACGCGAAATTTCCACATGACGTTTCGGTTCTATCTGGCCATCATCAACTTTCTTATTTTTTAGAGGCACTATGTTGGATTTTGACACCGTTAAAAAGAGTTTTAGATGCATTTACGGTAAATAAAGGACTACGCCAAGGATGCTGTATTTCTCCAACACTCTTTAAGATATATGTAGCGGTGGCACTAAGAAATTGGAAGAGGAAGGTCCAGAGAATGGGCATAGAGATAAATGACAGGTGCTTATTTACCCTTCAGTTTGCGGACGACCAGGGCATAGTGGCCAATGACAAGGAGGACATGCAATACATGGTGAGGAAAATGATGGAAGAATATCGAAAATGGGGCTTGACAGTCAATATAAACAAAACAAAATATCTATGTATTGGCAACCAGGACGGAAATCTGGAAGTGGACAATGGTCAAGAAATAATGCAATGTCAGGAATATGAATATCTGGGCGTAACTTTCGACAACACCGGAACAGATGTGAGAGAGATCGAAAAACGTATAGTCAAAGCAAAAAAAGTGATCGGATGCCTAAATGGAATTCTATGGAGCAAGGAAATAACAAAGAAGAGAAAATTTAACATATACGAGACTATGGTAAAGAGCAGCCTTCTATATGGAGCAGAAACCTGGAGGATTGCAGAGAGACAAAGGAAGAAGGTTGAGGCGGTTGAAATGGATGCCATTAGAAGATCCATGCGAATTTCACGAAGAGAGAGAATAAGGAATGACTATATAAAGCAACAAATGGGAATAGAAGGCACGATAGTTCAAGACATCGAAAGGAAACAACTTACTTGGTACGGACACGTAGAACGAATGCAAAATAACAGGTGGCCCAAAACAATAATGCACTGGCACCCAAGAGGGAGAAGGAAACGGGGAAGACCGAAACTGAAATGGCAGAAGAGCATACAAAGATCCATGAGTGAAAGAAACCTCACACCAGAGGAGTGTGGCGATAGAAGAGGATGGAAGTTAGGTGTCGGACAACGAAGAAAAACGTTCTAAACCGGCATATATATATATATAAATATATATATATATATATATATATATATATATATATATAAAAAGAGTTTTTTTTTCTGATTTCAACCATGCACGACATGTTGACACAAATTTTTGATATTATGCTTGAATTCACGAAGAATACATTTTAAGATTAAGGTAGCCATGAAATTTTAAACTGTAAGACATTTCAATTATTGTACATTACTAATAGAAAAGTGTATCCGTGTAAAAATATTTATTTGAATTTAAGGAAATAGATAAATGATGATTTTGCTCTTCGTGTATTAACACAAATTCAAGAAACTCCGCAGTGGCTGGATAACGTTTTACGGACAGACGAGGCACATTTTCAATTGAGTATGGATTGGGTTTACATCCCGATTCATTTTAGAACCATACTTTTTTGAGGAAAATAAAATGGGCAACTAAAAACAGTTACAGTTACTGGAGAACAATATTTTACCGTGCCGTGAAATTATATTATCTCAAGCTTGCACAATTACGACATTAAAAATGTCATCATGCAAGTTGGCGCACCGCCCATATTTACACTCCAGTGAAAAATCTTTTAATTATAATCATTTATAAAAAAATTGAATAGATGTGGCTGTTACTTGGTGAAGATCCATATTAATACGATGTAAAATAAAGCAAAACAATTAATTTGTTTAATCTTCACTATATAAAACGTATATTTACTAAAATGTGACGCGTTTCGCTAACACTGTAGCTTTATCAAACGATGGTGGTATAATGACTATTCTACAAATGTAATGAGTGTATGCACATAAGTTTAGTAATTATAGGTATATAAAGAAAGAAACGCTAAGCTATTAACAAAGAAAGGAAGAGATTAGGCATTCAAACACAATAATCATATGGAAAAACCCTAATTAAACAAGTTTAGTAAAGGAGAACTATTTATATCTAGTTGGTCATTCAGTAAATTCCCAGACTTTTTATTTTTGTTTATTTCCAGGGCTTCTAAAAAGTCTAATTAATGCGATTTATTTTGTACATGTAAGATTTCAAACTCAGGATGGAATTAATGGTTTTCAGATAATAAGTGATTTGAGTAATTAGATCTAGTTTTTTGTTATCATAACTAAGTTTAATTAATTTAAAATGTGGTAGTAATTGTGACAAAATTTATATTGGTAGAACTTTTAGAAATTTCAAGACTAGAATTTCAGAACATAAACGTAGTTAAGATAACAAAAAACTAGATTCTAATTACTCAAATCGCTTATTATCTGAAAACCATTCATTCGATCCGGAGTTTGAAATCTTACATGTACGAAATAAATCGCATAAATTAGACCTCTTAGAAGCCCTGGAAATAAATAAAATAAAAAGTCTGGGAATTTACTGAATGACCAACTAGATATAAATAGTTCTCCTTTACTAAACTTATTTAGTTAGGGTTTTTCCATGTGATTATTGTGTTTGAATGCCTAATCTCTTCCTTTATTTGTTAACAGCTTATCGTTTCTTTCTTTATATACCTGTAATTACAAAATTTATGTGCATACACTCATTTCATTTGTAGAATAATCATTATACCATCGTCGTTTGATAAAGCTACAGCGTTAGCGAAACGCGTGACGTTTTAATAAATATACGTTTTATATAGTGAAGATTAAACATATCAATTGTTTTGTGTTATTTTACATCGAATTAATAATCTATACATTAATATCTAAATCTTTTCACCAGTCAAGAGCTGCAGTAGTTGCACATTGATGAGATGCTGAACTTCCGTATCCAGCCAAATCGGTGTCCTAGATTTCAGTCGGGTCCTGGGGACGCTCTATCTTAGCCCATTCATTCTGTGCTGCAGTGAGATGTCTAATATCCGTCTGGGCAACGTTAGAAAGAATCGGTAACAAGAGACTAAGAGTGAATCTAACAGTATCGGTGAGAATCTTCATTGGATAGTTAAGTTGAAAATCGACAAGCTTGGTATGAGAACTTCGATACCGGGCAGCAGTATATGTAATATATTATTGCGGGTCTTCACCTTTCGACTAGTTTTGTAGAGGTGTTGCTTGATTGTTAGAGACCGGTCTAACGTTACGCCCAGATATTTGGGTTGGTGGTTGTTGTAGATCCGACTACCACCAAATTCAATATTCAGCTCTCTGCTGGATTTTTTGTCACACAAATGGAAGACACATGAATTGGAGTTTGAAGGGTGTGGCTGTATGTGCCATTTCTTATAATATTCGTTTAAAGCTTGCAGATCTTCAGCAAATTGTAATTTTCCATCCTCTTTTAGCTTAGGTGCATAAAGCCAGGTCATTCGCGCATAGAATTTTTCATGATTTTGTGGGTGAAAGATCATTTTTGTAAATGTTGAACATTAGAGGAGCAGAACCGAGCCTTGAGGATAGTCATTCTTCAAGGTTTTGCCAAAACTAGTTGGATTGTTTAGCCAAACTGCGATTCGGCGGTTGCTCAGTATATTCTGGATAAGCTTGCTTATAGCAATGGGTACATGGGATGGTTTTTTGGAATTTAATGCATATCGCAAAGATTCATTCGTTACGTTAAACGAATCGCTTTCAATTCGTGTCGAACTCAAATATCGATCTTCTTAACTATTCGAAGACATTCTAAGAAATTTTAAATTGGGTGACGAAATTATGCTAAAATAAATAAAGGAAGGTAAAAAAAAGGCAGAGATTTGCTCTGGAAATTAGCACCGTGTCAAAAAAGTTGAAAGTAAAATTTTCGCATTATATTAAAACTATACTAAATGTCGATATACATAAGTACGCTATCAAACAAACAGCATATAGAAATGTCTTTATAAAATTATGTTACAAATCATGAGGGTCTAAGGGGGAAACGGTAAAACATGCAATGCGATCAAGGATAGTGAAATTCATGATTAATTAAATAGATGAATGTAAATGCTACTTTAATTAGAAGAAAAAAAAATGGAGTTTTTTGTTTGTTGACCTAGTTTGTTGGTATTATAGTGAAAGGTTTTTAATTAATTTAATTAAGTTAATTTATTAATTGAATGAAAGAGCTCTAAAGGGAGTGTTTTGTTCAACTACTGAAACTTATTAACTTATTACTAGCGCTCATCAATAATGCATTCGTTGGTAAGTGGAATTGAGAAACTTCCATAAATTGAAATATTGTGAATGTAATATTTTTTTAAATTAAAAAGTAATAAATAGATTTGATATGTTTTCCGATTCTAAAATAGAATTAACTTCAATTTTGAACAGCCAGAGCATGTTTGATAAATTCTTATAATAAATTCCCTTTAGACCTGCTAACCTTTTGGTGGAATTTACCTTAATTTTTTGGTTTTGAGAAGTGATTCTTAATCTTCCTAGCTCCGCGACTCCCCAAATAGTAAATGTAAATATAAATAATATTCTGCGACACCGTACCCCACAGGCTTGGAAAATTAGTAAACTAAAAAAAATATGTCAAATATTGCGAACTACAGACCAATAAGTATCTTATCCAATTTTAGCAAAGTATTTGAATGCATACTTTTTCATAGAATATATAACAGTGTACGGCCTTTCCTATCTGTCAATTAGCATTGTTTCATTTCTGGAAGGTCCACGGTTACAAACTTAACGGAGATAGCGCAATACCTCTCTAATGCTATTGACCTACGCAAACAGATCGATTTCATCTACACAGACTTTTCAAAGGCATTCGATTCTATTGATCATAATATACTTCTGGTCAAATTGGATCAAACTGGATCAAATTGGCTTTTGCCCTATTAAGTCGTTTTTATTAAGTGAGCTAGAGACGTGGGCAATTTCTAGGTTTGTTTTAATTAAGGCGGTAGTTGCACTTGTTGCACTAATGGTATCTTACTTACGCGATACAAAAAGTTACGTTTTTTACAATAGTTATTCTTCTAATAATTTTTTGATACTGTCTGGCGTCCCACGGGGCCCAATCTCGGTCCATTACTTTTTAATATATATATATATATATATATATATATATATATATATATATATATATATATATATACAGGGTGAGTCGTGAGGAATCGACCAAACTCAAGGAGTGTATTCTACTGGTGAAAGTAATGTAAAAAAAACTCAAATGTTGTTATCCTATTTTTATTTGTTTTCGAGTTATAGCGTAATTAAAAATGTAGATTTAGTATACCATGTTTATGTATGTATTCGTAAAAACAGTGAAACCCCGGTAGCAATTCAATATAGGGAAGTCTTCCTAGCTGAAGCGCTATCTGTTCGTGGTTTTCCGAACTAGCGGTAGTGACATTTAAAGCAGTCGAGAAATAGTGTAGAGTGGTTTGTATGCCTAATGCGTCTTATGTCACTACCTCTAGTTCATCGTTGATATAGTGAGGGCGCTGCCATCATAAAAAATGTTCCCTGTAGCTTGGAGTAAATTATAACATTCTGTTCGGGTATTGTGACATTGACTTGACGTTTGTACGACTATAGTGTAACAAACTAAAATGCCACACACTTATTCTAATTTAGAGTATGCTAATATGGTGTTTGTTTATGGATTTTGTGATGGGAATGCTACAGCTGCTGCTAATGAATATCGTCAACGGTTTCCACATCACAGACATCCTAATAAAACTGTATTTATTAGTGTATTCTACCCATTGTGCGCGACCGGAAAGCTTCCCAGTGTAAACATAATATCTGAACGAGGCAGTCGACAACAATTACAATAAGTAGAAGATATTCTGGATGTAGTAGATGAAGACGCAACTACCAGCTCACGGAGAATTAGTATTCAATTGGGCATTCCACAAACAAGGGTGATAAAAACACTCCACGAGCATGGCTTACGTCCGTACCATGTACAAAGAGTACAGCACCTACAACGAGATGATAATCGTAGACGTATGGAATTTTGTCGATGGATAAATGATAATCCTCGTTTTGTATCGCGTATACTGTTTACGGATGAAGCGACATTCACCCGTGACGGTATTAATAATTGTCATAACCAGCATGTATGGTCAGACGAAAATACACACGCAACAGTCGAAAGTAACTTTCAACATAAATTTTCGGTAAACGTGTGGTGTGGTATGATCGATGGTTTTTTAATTGGTCCTTACATTTTTGAGAATTGCCTCACGGGAGACACCTATTTACATTTTTTAGAAAATGAACTGCACGGACTGCTAGAGGATGTTCCCATAAACATCAGAATCCAAATCTTCTACCAGCACGATGGAGCGCCTGCACATTACGCTCGTGCAGTCAGGCAACATTTGGCTGAAAGGTTTCCGGGGAGTTGGATTGGACGTGGTAGTCACATTGGTTGGCCTCCTAGGTCTCCAGACGTCAAGCCACTCGATTATTGTTTATGGGGCTGGTTAAAAAATGAAGTGTATCAAGTAAAAGTGGACACTCGTGATGCACTAATTCAACGGATTATGAATGCTGCTGACAATATCAAATATCAACCTGACGCAATCAGGAACGCAACCAGCGCCCTTGGTAGACGATGTAAAAAATGTTTTGAAATGAATGGCGGTATTTTAGAAAATATATTATAGAGAACGATAATACCAATAAGAACTCCGCCTGGGGCAGCTGTGGGGTGGAGTGAGTAGCTCCAAAGCTGTCACTGCCGGTCCCGAGCCCGGATGAAGGAGGAGGGTTGTAGCGGTAGGCCGGCTCCCTGCCCTACTGAAAAAAACATACCTGCTAAAAAACCTAATCAATTGCCTCGGAATGGGACGGATAACACACAAGGATGAACCAAGCTAAGAAAACGAACAACGATATGCGGTACATGGAATGTACAGGGCCTATCCAACAAAATAAACGAAGTTTCCAGCGAATTGAAAAATCTCCAAGTAGACATCGCGGTTTTAACAGATACGAAAAAGAAAGGAAAAGGATCGGAAAATTGGGGGAGTTACGACCACTTTTACAGCGGAGTACCCAAGGAAATCAGAGCTAAGCAAGGAGTATCCATAGTAATCCACAGGAGAATGAGAAAGTACATCTCCACATGGGAACCGATTAATGAAAGAATGATAAAGATGAATCTGAAAATATTTGGATATAATGTGACTGTACTGGGAATATATGCCATTAATGACGACGAACTAGTCTACAATAAAGACTCATTTTATGAAAAACTAAATGAGGAAATAGGAAAAATAGGAACATCAAGATAAATAATACTTCTAGGAGACCTAAACGGCAGAACAGGAAGAAAGCAGAAGGACCTGGTTGTGGGAAAGTATGGAGAAGAAGTCGTCAACGATAATGGAAGACGGTTAATAGAAATATGTGAACAAAATCAGTTGACCATTCTTAATGGTCATTTTAAACATCGCGAGATCCATAAATACACATGGACACAGCCAACAAGGAATCTAAAAAGCGTTATTGACTACATAATAATTAAACAAAAATCCAGACTGAAGTTCCTAGATGTAAGAGTTCAGAGAGGTGCCTCATGTGGAAGCGACCACTACCTACTAAAAGGAACACTAATGTCACCAATAAGAACAAAAGAAGAACCGGACAATCCCCCCCAAAAAAGGGTGAAATAATAAACGAAGAAACCCCAAAAAGATTTAAAATTAACAGCCTCGAACACGAAAGTACAAAACTACTATACAACTCCAGGCTGGACAGCAAAATTCAGAATATAGAATTCACAAACATAGAAGAAGAATACGAATACATAAAGAGGGGTATATGCTCAGCGGCAGAGGAAGCATTGGGTTACGAGGAAAAACGAGGAAAACAGAAAAAGCCATACTGGTGGGACGAAGAAGTTGAATACGAAATAGAAGAAAAAAGGAAAAGGTACCACGTATATTTAAGTTCGAAAGCTGTGGAAGACAAGGAGAAATACAAGGAATCGCAAAGGAGAGTACGGAAGAAAATAAGGGAAAAGAAGAACAACCAATGGGAAAGGACGTGTTCAAAGATCAATGCATACATTGGAGGAAGGAAGAGTACAGAAAGTTGGAGGCTCCTCAAAAGTATGAGAGGAGGACGAACGAAGGACATACTCTCACCTATAACACCTGAAAACTGGAACAAGTACTTTGAAGAGATGTTGACAGAGGACAGACCTCAATTCAAAGACATCCAAAACGAAAACCAGGGGATTGTTATACAAGGATCCCCAATTAGGATAACTGTGGCGGAGGTTAAAGAAGTCTGTAAAAACCTAAAAATGGAAGAGCCCCAGGACCAGGTAATATTACTAATGAACTGCTAAAATACGGCACAGATAAACTCTACGGGCTATTAAGAAATTTATTCCAAAGTTGCCTTAACAGGCACGAAGTACCAACGGAATGGAAGACATCACACCTTACGACGATACATAAAAAAGGGGACAAGAGTAACTGTGACAACTATCGGGGAATAGCCGTTACAAGTGCTATAAGTAGAGTTTATGGGAAAATCTTATAGAACAGGATAGAGAAAGAATATGCCAATATGGAGGCAGAAGAACAAGCAGGCTTCAGAGCAGGAAAATCCACAATTGATTACCTGTTTACGCTAACTCAAATTTTAGAAAAGAAAACAGCACGAAATCAAGAGGTACATCTCCTGTACGTAGATCTGAAAAAGGCTTACGACAGTATACCTTTAGTAAAACTATGGGAGGCTCTTCAACATACCAACATAAACACGGAAATAATAAAAGCCGTGAAGTCTTTATATGCGGGTTCCACATCTAGAGTCAAAACCAACGAAGGATTAACATCCGGATTCACAATAACCAAGGGTCTTAAACAGGGTTGCTGTATATCTCCGACACTATTCAAAATATACTTGGAATATGCACTAAAGACATGGAAACGGAAATGCAATAACATGGGAATGCCATTGGATGACGACACGACAGTATATACCCTTTCTTTTGCGGACGACCAAGTAGTTATTGCATAAAATATACATGACATGGAATATATGAGCCGAAAGCTCATCGAAGAATACGGAAAATGGGGCCTGGATGTTAACATAGCAAAAACAGAATATATGTGCATAGGCGGACAGCAAGAAGATCTACACCTAGCAACGGGACAGATCATCAAACATTGCAATATATACAAATACCTAGGAATGAAAATATCCAAGGATGGGACACTAGATGAGGCAATATCAGACAGAAATATACAGGGAAGAAGAGCTACTTCCATGCTGAACAGTATTCTGTGGGACAAGACCATTTCAAAAGAAAATAAAAAAAGGATTTACAACTCCATCGTGAAAAGTATATTAACATATAGCTCGGAGGTGTGGCCGATAAAAGAAAAAACAAAAAGAAAGATGAAAGCCACAGAAATGGACTTCTGGAGAAGAGCGGCAGGAAAATCCCGGAGAGATAGAGTCCCAAATGAAACCATTAGACAAGAAATGGGAATACAACATGACATTATAGATGACATTATAACCAAACAGCTAATATGGTATGGGTACGTCCAAAGAATGCCAGAACAAAGAATCCCAAAGAAAGTGCTAAACTGGAACCCCCAAGGAAACCGAAAACGAGGAAGACCGCGCAGAAGCTGGAGAGACGGAGTAGATAAAGAAATTCGAGAGACGGATCTGGAGGAGGGCCTATGGATGAACAGAGGGGAATGGCGATTAGGAATCGGAAGACGTAAAACGTTGTAACCCGATATATATATATATATATATATATATATATATATATATAATACCAATAAAATACAAAAACTTCAATGTATGAAATTTTGTTTATTTTTAATTACGCTATAACTCGAAAACAAATAAAAATCGGATAGCAACATTTGAGTTTTTTTACATTACTTTCACCTGTAGAATACACTCCTACAGTTTGGTCGATTCTTCACGACTTACCCTGTATATATATATATATATATATATGTATACATATAACTGATCTGATGGATGACCTTGGTTGTGAATATCTGGGGTATGTCGATGATTGGAAGATTTTCAGTATTATCAGCAACCACGGCGACTGTATTAAACTTCAAACTAACCTCGACAGGATTCGGAACTGGTGCCACGTAAATCAAATTGGTTAAATGTAAAAAAATGCGCTTTCGTTTCTTATACTAGGGGTTTTAAAAGAGTTACGTTTTACTACACGTTCGGCTCTGAATCGGTTGCTAGAAAGACGTTGTTTAGGGATTTGGGGGTACTCTTCGATGATGGTCTTACGTTTACCCAGAACATATCTAGCATCTGCTCTTCTGATAGCAGGTACTATGCCCTTGTTCGATGCAGGTTGGAATATGCGTCTATCGTCTGGTATCCGCATTATCTACACCAGCAAATCTCGGGCGAACGTGTTCAGAGGAGATTCTCAAAATACTGGTCGTATAGAATAGACGGTATGTATCCTGCCCGTGATATCGACCATCTGCATTTACTGGCTCAGTATAATTTTGTATCACTATCCTATCGTAGAGTGGATTATAGTATACAGTTTTTATGTAATCTTCTAACACAGAGGATCGACGACCCTTCGCTACTCGCGCAAATAAATCTAATTGCACCAACTCGTATTACTCGCAATTTTAACGGTGTCAACATCCTGACTGCGAGAATCAATATTTTCTTAGAATCTCCTTATACCATATAGCCACTAATTTTAATAAGTGCAGCTGTTTGGGTTAAGGTTTGTGTGTTACTTGTGTGCGGGTATATTATCACGTACTTTTTTGGTGTAATCTCATGTATTTTTCTCCAGACATTAAATAATCTAATTTTGTATAATGTCTTATAATTGGTTTATAAACTGTTGGACAATAAAGATCATTATTATTATTATGATTACTAGACGCCGGATTATGGTCCGCTTCAGTTCTTTAGGGAATCCGTGAAATGATTACAATCGGTTACCTAAAGAAGGATCAGGCTATCATTGGAGATTCTGACTCTAAATTACAAATCACTCTGAGAGTTTATGTTTCAATTTTAAATTGTTTTAATAGTAGGCTAAGAATATATCAATACTCCCTCGTATATATTAATATAATCTAATCTTCTCATAGAAAAGACAATTTTCAGAAATGGCCTAATTTTTCTGGTAGTTTGTTGGATAATAACTTAAAGTTTATGACAATTCATGTTCATGTTCATGTAATTCTTGTATTTAAAAAACATTTATTAGATATTAATTGCTATGATATGACGATTTCTTGTCATATTAATGTTGTAGTTGCTAATAGGATTTTATGTTTATATCTACTCCAACTATGAGTTTGCATAAGTTTTCATATTTGCATTTGTATATTATTTGCATATTTGCATATATTTTGAATATTTTAGGTATCCGAGTTTTATTTATTTACTAAATCAAATTTATTATAGGCATTACTAAACATATGTCGTTCGTGGATGTAACAAACAAACAAAAATTAAACAGCCCTTATTAAGTTAAAAATAGCATTTTATTAAGCCTCTTCCCGTTCCTTTTCCGATAAGTGTCTCCAAGAATTTATTAATGCTCTTCCCATACATCCAGGCCGAGACAAAATTCCAGGAAAAGCTATTTCCTTAAAACTTTTAAATAAATTCAAAAATACATTTTACCAGACAACATTCCTCGTATTTTTTTACCTGCACATTTTTCATAAGGAAGTGCATATTTAGGCTAAAACATCTGCATATTTATGGGCATATTTTCAGATTTTTTTGCATATAATCCGGCCTTTAATGATTACATTCTATATTATATACAGTGAATTAACTACAAATAACTTTGTGAAGGTTTTTATTTATAAGATTCATAATCAAAATGTTATAAAAGTGTTTAATACGAGGGGGATTGATATCTAGGCAGCTTAGACCATTTTAAAAGTGTCACTGTAAAATCTTACATTAAGAAGTTGGAATAAGTAATTAAACTTCTAGTTTCAAAAATTCTTTTATTGCAAATACCACTACAATATTGTTTCGCCATACAATGGCTTCATCAGGTGGATGAAATACTGAAATACTGATGAGAAACAGATTTAGCCTTAAATAAGCAAAAGGATAACCAGGGAAATAAATATGCAGCTAAACATATTCTAGAAAATTACCGTACTACTAAGCATTTTAATATTGAAAATAAAATAATTAAATCAATTAAACAGAAAGCGACTAGTAACAATATTATATTTACAAAAGCTGATAAAGGAAATACAGTTATAGCAATTCCGGAATCAAACTACATACATAAAGTTCATGAATTCCTCGATAATAATTCATTCATAAAACTTAAATCTGATCCTACTAACAAATTTCAAAAACAGATTAAACAAACTATAGAAAAATCAGGTTCTCTTTTTAATAACACACAAAAACGTATATTAACAACTATGAATCCCCTACCTCCCAAATTATACGGTTTAATTAAACTACATAAAGAAAATACACCTATACGACCAGTAGTATCGTACGTAAAAGCACCTTGTAGAAATGTGTCCAAACACTTCATAGATTTAATTCTTACACAGACTAAATTCAAATCTAAGTTCTCCGTTAAAAATTCCCAGGAATTAATTAACAACATTTCAAACTTGCAATTACCAAACAAATGTAAACTCATTTCTTTTGATGTCTCGAATTTGTTCACTAGTATCCCACCCCAGGAGGTAATAGATTTAATTACTTTACAACTAGAACGTAGATATTTTTTGCCTTAAAAAATGGTATTTACAATAAAAGAATTTTTGAAACTAGAAGTTTAATTACTTATTTCTTAGCGTTATAATGAAGTTTCAACAAGTATCTCCTTCGTCAATTAACTATTTAAGAAGTTGGAGTATTTCTGTGCAGTTAATTCTGAAAGAAAGCATGTAGAATGCAAATGTGAAAATCGATAAATTGGAATATCAAGGCATCATCAAATATTTGTATTTGGTTCTAAATTACTAATAACTCTGGGAGAGGAAAAAGTGACAATTTTAAATTGTTTCAATAGTAGGCGAAAAATATATCAATACCCTCTCGTATACAAGCTGTCCCGTATCGTTATTTTCAAATTTTAGGAGTGTAAAGTAAACTTCATTTCAAGTAACAAAAACGCAAAACTTGTATATCCATTTTTATGTGTTTCAAAGTTACAGATCTATGAATGTGATTGTCAGATCATGAAAAAAAATGTAATCCTAAAGTTAATAAAAACTGATTTTATTTAAAAAAGTTCAATTAATAATATTTTCGAAATGCCCACCTCCTTATTGAATGCAGGCTTGTACCCGTAAGCCTACAGAAGAAGTACTTATCCGAATTTCATACCTGTTTTGTCGGATTTGCTCGGCAGCCAGGTGAATACGATCCAACAACTCTTCTCTTGCGTTCGAAACTTGCGCGTAGACTAAATTTTTCATGTACCCCCATAAATAAAAGTCAAGGGGATTAAGATCGGGTGATCTGGGTGGCCATGCAACAGGACCACCTCGACCAATCCATCTTGGATAATTGACGTTTACCCAATTTCGGACAGCAATTCCGAAATGTGGTGGTGCCCATCCATGTGAAACCACATGTATCGTCGAACATTCAGTGGGGCATCCTCTAAAAGGCCTCGCAGTTCGTCAATAAGAAATTAAAGATAATTGTCCGCATTTAACCTCACAGGAAGAACGACAGGACCAATCAACAAGTCATCGATTAGGACCGCCCAAACGTTAATAGAAAATACATGTTGAAATTTAGATGGGCGTATAGCTTTGGAATGTTCTGATGATCACCTGTGCAGGTTTCTCAGATTTGTAAGACCACTTCTCGTGAACGTAGTCCAGAGGACTGTTCTGCATAAATTAAAATGAAGCCATGATTGTCTTAATATCTAGGTAGAATAAACTAGACGAGCATAGTGGCCTGCCTCAAGCAAACTGTGTCCCCTGCGATAGTGATATTGATATAAGCACTCACGTTTTAAAATTCGCCAAACTGTCGTTCGTGGCACTCCTAGTTGTCTAGCGATTCGACGTACACTGAGAGTTGGATCCCTTGTAACAATAACTACTGCTGCTTCCTCTAAGTCTGCTGTCAAATTTACTCCACTGTCGAAAAGATAATCACTCAGTCCGTATTCCCGAAATTGTCTGTGTACTTCCAGAAGCGTTCTGTAATGAGGAATGCGCCTATCGGGAAACCGATGTCGGTATTCAATAACTGCTTGACGTGCATGCCGTTACAGTAGCCATACACAAAACGCTTGTCCGCATACTCTTGAGAAAAAAATCGGTAGGGTATTTTGAATAAAGAGAACGTGTCCACTCACTAATAAGCTGTTGTATGAACTGAAACGTAAAGTTATCCTTTATTAGAAAATGCCACGTTAACAGTCATCTGAACATTTGTTTATTGTATGATATTCATGGTTCAGCACTTACGAAATAAGTAAGAACCTTCTTTATCATAAATAAATTTCCAGTACTCTTTTTTGTAAATCTCCAAGAAATTACTGTATGCACTATGACATGTGTTTATTTATTTTAGGATAACATTTTATTATGCGACGTTAACAATCACAGGCATGTTATTGAATCGTATAATTTTTATTAAATAAAATCAGTTATTATTGACGTTAGGATTACATTTTTTTTCATGATCTGACAATCACGTTCATAGGTCTGTAACTTTGATACAAATAAAAATGGATATACAAGTTTTGCGTTTTTGTTACTTAAATTTGAATATAACGATACGGGACACTTGTATATTAATATAATATAATCTTTTCATAGAAAAGGCAATTTTCAGAAATGGCCTTATTTTTCTGGTTGTTTGTTCGATAATAACTTAAAGTTCATGACAAAGATGCTGTAATTCTTGTACCTAAAAAACCTTTATTTGGTATTAATTGTTAGAATGTGACGATTTCTTGGCATATTAATGTTGTAGTTGCTAATAGGATTTTATGTTTAGGACTACTCCAATTCCTAGACAGCACGAGTATAGAGTACCGTTTCAAGAGGACCAAGCCTTTTGATTTAATTGCATGAATATTGCTATTGTAAAAGCAGTGTAGGTTTATATGTGCAGAAAGGTGGTTTATAGCCGGAAACTAAGGAAGACCAAAGGGCGAACTCTTAGATCTTAATGTATACTAAATAGTTTGAGTTATATTGTAATAATTAAAATTGTAGGTTAGTTAAAATAGAGGAATAAAGGGAAAACTAGATCATGAAGGATTAGGTAGGAAAAACTGCTTTGCTATCTGCTATCGTCTGTATTTAACTGTTCGCAATCTTTTAATGAAATAAAAGTGTAGAAATTTGACAGCCTCACTAAAACGAACCTTTTTGGATTAGTAAAGAATTGTAACATAACATTTGTTCTTCAAAATTATCATTTTTATTATTATCTTATTAATATATTCAATACATTTCATAATGTCAAAGAACGATGGAATATGCTATATCCCGGGTTCTTTTTTATCATTATCATTACACACACATTCCTGTGTGTAATTCTAAAAAAAAGGAAAGTCAATGCATGAGTGGCATAGTAGGCAACCAGTTAGGTATACACCAGTGAAGTATTTATTAATGTCAAATATTTCTGAATTTTTATTCATATGTAATCTTAAATACATTTGAAAAAAAGATAATTTATTTAAAACAGTTAATTATCCTAACAGGCGTATACCTTGTGCGAAGACAATTTTAAATATTTTTAACAAATTCAGAGAAGATGGTTGTTTTCTAAATTCCCAAAAAAAAGGAGTCCCAACTTTAAATTGTTTCAATAGTAGGCTAAGAATATATTGATACCCCTTCGTATATATACAAATATGTAGGGTAAGAACGTGTACCTTTGGACGCTTGTACCTTTGGACAGAGTAAATATCTGAACGTAGCATATACCTAAAAATATTCGGAACGCGCCTTGTGTTTACTTTTTGTCAACCGGCAGAACTGTTTGTAGAGATCCACCATTTTGTCTGAGTGCGTGTTACCAAATACTGCTGGAATATTTTCAGTGCTAAAAGTAAGTTTTTTCATAAATCTAATCTAATGTCATCACAGTAGCCATAGTCGATTTTCGCTAACTTCATGTAATAATGAATACAGTAATGGTTAATGTCTAATTTGTTGATAATAGCTTGTTTGAAAGTCTAACCTAATAATTCTTATATAGTTTTTCGTTAGGATTGTTTGTGTCGTGCCCCTTTGGACAGAGAGTTTCATGTACCTCTGGACATGTCCAAAGGTACATGTATTATTCTCATATGTAACCATAAAATCTATGAAACGTTTTTTACAGTGCCACGAAGCAAATTTGGCAAACAACGTGACACTGTACCACCTGACTTAATTAAAGAAGCTGTGCGGGAGATTTTCGAAAAACAAGCATCTATACGTAATGTGGCAAAAAAATGGAATATTAGGAAATCTACATTACATAATTATATAAAAAAACAAAATCCGAACATCACATCTGTGGAAGATATTGTAGTTGCGGTTCCTAATTATGCCGTTCATAAAGTTTTTAATGCTGCAGAGGAGCAAGAATTGTTTAATTATCTGGAAAAATCCGCATTCCTTCATTTTGGTTTAACAAAGCAGCGAACAAGACTGTTAGCTTTTGAGTATGCTAAAGCTCTAAATAAAAAAATGCTATCTTCATGGGAAACTAAAAGGACAGCTGGCCGAGAATGGCTAGTACAATTCAGAAAACGTTGGCTAGCTCTATCATTACGAAAACCTGAAGCCACTAGCTTGTCTCGGGAAACAAGCTTTAATAAAAACAATGTGCAACAATTTTTTAATAATTACAAAGATGTACTGGATAGGTATAATTTTACTCCTGACCGCATTTACAACATGGACGAAACTGCGAACTTTACTGTACATAAACCATCTAAGATATTGGCACCTAAGACGATTAAACAACCGGGAAGTTTGACATCTGCCGAAAGGGGTGTGAATGTAACAATGCTAGCATGCGTAAATGCAGTTGGTCAGGCGATACCCCCATTGTTTGTATTCCCTCGAGTGCATTTCAAGGCCCATATGTTGAAAGGGGGACCAAATGGTAGCGTAGGAGCAGCGAATCTATCTGGGAGGTCTACAGAAACCATTTTTCTCCAATTTTTAGAACATATAATTGCGGTAGGTAAACCTATAAAAGAGAAACCTATGCTGCTGCTAGTGGATAACCATGAAACCCATATCTCTATTGCTATAATTGAGAAAGCCAAAGATAATGGTATAGTACTGTTGACATTGCATCCACATACCTCGCATAAAATGCAGCCCTTAGACCGCACGGTTTTTGGGCCGTACAAGGCTTTTTATAACAAAGCTGCTGAAGACTGAATGCTTTGCAACCCCGGCAAACCCATTACAATTTATGACATTGCAGAGATTGCAGGTAAGGCCTATTTACAAGCATTTACGCCCAATAATATTATTAAGGGCTTTGATGTGACGGGTCTGTGGCCATTAAATTCCAATATATTTACGGAGCAAGATTTTCTTCAATCTTATGTGACAGATAGATCGGAACCTCCAGCAGAAAAAGTTCAAAGTTCGCCGACAAATCCTGTTTTTGTAACTGATCCCAGTCCACGCGCAAGTTCCAACTTTCTACCACAGTTTGAATCAACTCCAAGTACTAGCTCTTTGACTGTGACTGCAGCAATTTCAAGTACAAATGCAAACTCTGCATCTCTGATTAAGCAGATCCCGTTTACGTCTTCACCATCTCTGTCTGTTGAATCTATCATACCATTTCCAAAAGCATCTGCCAGAAATAATAGTGGCAGAGGGCGTAGAAAGAAAGGAAAGACACGTATTCTAACAGACACACAGAAGAAGGAGCTGTTACTACAGAGCGCTAATAAAGTAAAAAAGAAAAAAGCGAATGAAGCGAAAGTGAAAACAAAAGTAAAAAAAAGATAAAAAAAGGCAAGAAATTATGTAGTTCCTCTTCCGAAGATGAAAGTAACGATGATGTATCTTTTCAAGATACTTCTGACGATGATTTTAATATTGACATTTCTGATGATCAGCTTTATTTTGAGCCAGAGCAATATGACCAAGTTGTGGTGTCGAAAGGAAAGGCTAGCAAAATACAGAAGGGAGACTTCGTGTTAGTAAAACTAGCTTCCAAAAAACTCATAAAATATTATGTTGCTAATGTGCTGGAAGATATTAGTAATTGTGCTTACATTGTAAAATTTTACGAGACGAAAAAGGATAGTAACTACTTTTTAGAAAGGAAATAAAAGCCCTATGAAACAGACGCTGATGATATTATTCTGAAGTTGCCATCACCTCGAGCGGCTGGTGACTCTGCAAGACTACATTCTCATATTATATTTGATTTTTCTGTCGACAATTACAATATGTCTTAATTTTTGTGTTAGAAATTGTTCATATTCTAAAGATTTTGTAGAGTATTCTTTATGTAACTTTGTCAGAATTTTTGTTTTATGTTAATAAATAGATTTATAATATATATTTTTGCAAAATCTGAGTATTAATTTTTTTAAATATTTTATGTGTACTACGTCCAAAGGTACAAACCAATCAGTCCAAAGGTACCCGTTAGTCTATGTACCTTTGGACGAAATGCAGACTTTCTATAAAATAATTATTAACAGGAAATTATCATACTTTATCATTACTTCATTAAGGATTTAAATACAGAACAGGTCGTATTGCCCAAAAATTAATTTCCTAGCTTCTATCAGTTTTCTTTAAAAAAATCACAAAATCAGTGTTTTAATAAATGTCCAAAGGTACACGTTCTTACCCTATGTATGATGTATGATATAAAGCATAATAAAAATCACAAATTTTATTTTTAATTGTGTTCAGGATAACCAAAATTGTTTTCCTTCTCAATAATTGACTGAGAAATGAATATTTTCCACTATTACTGTTGTATATTTTCCATAAATGTTTGTAAATAACTCACATTTACTTGTATCATCATTTTGAGTACTCTACTTCAGTGAGGAATACCCTATAGTTAAACTGTCGTCTTTAAAAAGATTTCGCCATTCGTTTCTTGGCGAAGAAGTTTAACAAAATGTAGACCATTGAGTTTAGTGCGCGGGAAATGATTGATCAGGTATTCGCTCAGACATATCGGATTGAATCAAACGGAATTGCCCGGGTTCTTTCAAGTATCTTGGAGAAATGAAAGAGTTGTTCCAATCTCTGGATACATAAAAATTGACTGTTATGAAGAGACGTGCGTATCTTTCCGTTAAACGGAGGAATAAAAACAAATTCGCAGCGCCGAAGTCGCATTTTTTTGCGTGAAAGACGCTTTCGAAGAACTATTAACTAACTAGAGTACGCATTTCATGTATTTCCATATCTTATACGAGGGACAGTCGGAAAATTTCGGAAAAAGCTGTGAAGGAAATATTTAATACGCAAATAAACGACTTCATAGTTTTTTGAAATATGCACTATTAAATTCTATGCACTTTTTTATTCGCTCAACTGTGTATCGCACATGGTATCAATTTGACCATCTGTGATGTGCTTTATAAAATAAAGAATTATTTTCAAGACAGGCAAGACAGCACTACCGGAGATTCAGATGATACTATAAATGAACCAGCTGTAACTGCTGATTATATGAACGATAGCGATGATGATGAAAATTTAGGAGACTTAGACTGTCCAGAATCATTCTTAATCTTAATTTCACAAAATGAACCTGCACGAGAACACATACCAGAGTTAACGAAAGATGAAAACATTAATGAGCTGATAAAGAAAATCCGCAAAGTTGTAGTGTATTTCAAAAGATCACCATTGAAAAATGAAACAGTACTTCAAAAATATGTGAAGACTGAACATGAAAAAGAGTTGTCACTTCTTTTGGACTGTAAAACCAGGTGGAATAGTCTTCTAACCATGCTGGAACGATTTTATCATTTAAAAACCTGCATTCAAAAAGCTCTTATAGATCTCAATCAACCAATCCGTTTAGAAGATGCTAATTTTGACTTGGTAAATAAAATTGTTGATATGCTGATCCCAATTAAATTAACAGTAGAAGCAATCTGTCGACGAGATGCCAATTTGTGCACAGCTGATGTCGCTTTGAAATTTCTTATAAAACAATTGTCTAACAAAAACTCAGCACTCGCCAATAAAATGGAAAGATCCTTAGTGGAACGTATAAAGCAACGACGAAATGATGATGTGTTGAATTATTTGCAAAATCTACGAAAAGATGATGAAAATCAGTAATTATCGGATTTGGAATGGCTTGACTTATTTCCAGTTCCTACACAGGCTGTAGTGATGGCGCAAATAAAGAGTATTGTTAAAAGACTAAATAGTCGAGATGATACGGAAGAGGAAGAAAGGTCAGGATCACAAACAGATGATGAGTCAAGGCAACAAACCTCCCAACCCCAATTAACACTAAAGGCAAATTTACAGCTGGGAATTAATAAGAGCTTGGAATCCCCAGATCTTGAAGTACAAAATGAATCGGGGTTGGTAAATGGTATTAGACGCGGAATGAGCCTGTTCGAAAATGGAATAGTTCGTGAATATCACTTAAAATTAGCATATAAATATCTATTGTCTATTCCTCCAACCAGTGTAGAACCTGAGCGAGCGTTTTCAGCTGTTGCTTATGTGGGCAATAAATTACGAAGCAGGCTTGGAAGTCAAACATTGGATGCTTTGATATTTTTGCGATTGCATTTTTCGAAATTCTAAATAGTTTTTTGTATTGTCTTTTTTGTTCCTTATTTTAGTATATTGTGTTGTGCAACAATATTAATAAATAATTTTTAAGAAATTACTTAATTTTTTTTTTCATTTGAGCCCAATTAGAAACTACATAGTCTAATTCCGGGATTACGCTTAAAAACTCCCGTAATCCCGGGATTGAAACACATGGTCGGGATTATATTCGCTATCTGTATCATATAATGTAGATTGCTTTCACAAATTTTCAGCCAATTATTTAAAACGATGAAAAAATCACCGGTTCTGAAATATCGCTCATCTTTAGTGTTGATTAGTGTAATATGTATAAAGTAAATCAAATAAATTACTGCTTACGCTATAATAAAACAATTCAACCTAGAGTTCTGACTTACAGATATACGAGGAATGTACAGTATTTACTGTCTCTAGTATAGTAGCCGTTGAAATAAACATTACACAACAACACCATTAATTCGTTGTTTATCTGTCAAACAAAGTATCACAGTTGAGTCATTTATTTATTAAAAAGTTGGCTTGAGTTAAAATAGAAGCTTTCAAAGGTTTTAAAAAATGGAGAAAAACGAACTTCACGCTATCATTAAATATCTGCAACAGAAAGCTTTAGCGCCACAACAAATTTATGAAGATATGATTAGTCTACTTGTAATGATGCGCCTTCATACCAGATGGTGAAGAATTGGTCTTGAGAATTTCGATGTGGAAGAACAACTTGCGAACATGCAAAAGGTGCTGGTCGGCCCCAAACTGTGTGCACTCAGGAAAATGTTGATCGTGTCTGTGACTTGATTAAACAAGATCGTCGATTAACTAGCAGACGTTTAGCAGAGATAACAGACTTTTCAAATGGTACAATTGAAACAGTAATAAATGACTATTTGTGACATCATAAGGTGTCTGCAAGATGGGTACCCCGAATGTTGACACTTGAACAAAAGCGAGAGAGAGTCACGACCTCAGATGCGAATTTAAAATTATTTAACAGTGATCCAAAAAAAATTCTGGATCGCTTTGTTACCGTTGATGAAACCTGGGTTCACCGCTTCGATTCCGAGTCGAAAGTCCAAAGCAAAGAGTGGAGACATCTAGGATCTCCACCACCACGCAAGTTTAGGGTCCAACCCTCGGCGGGTAAGATTATGGCTACCATTTTCTGAGATGCCAAGGGAATTATATTAATTGATTACCTGGAACGAGGATATACAATCTCGAGCTAGTATTACGCTCAACTTTGTGATTGCATCAAAGAAATAAGAAGAGGAAAGTTGGTGCGTGGAATTTTGTTTCATCAGGATAATGCTCCAGTGCATAAGAGCTTTGTTTCGTTAAGTGCAATTAACAATGCAGGTTTCGAGCTGATGGACCATCGATCATACTCACCTGACCTAGCACCTAGTGATTTTTATTTATTTCCAAAACTAAAGGAAAGTCTTCGGGGGACCAAATTTAATAGTGATGACGGGGTTATGACAGCAGTTGAGGATCAAGACCCCAAGTTTTTTTAAAAAGGTGTAAATATGTTAGAACTTAGGTGGAATATGTGTCTTCAACTGCAGGGTGACTATCTTGAAAAATAATATTTTTTTATATGTTAGGGGCAATAAATATTGTACATCCCTCGTAATAAAACACTGTTTCATTTCCCAAACAATAAGTATTAATCTTATACAATGACATCATCGCAAATATTGCCAAATTTTGCGCAATTGTTTATGAATGAAGAAAAGAATAGGCAATTTGATATTAAATTTCATTCTCGAGATTTGCATTTATAATTAGCCGTCTAAAATAACTTAATTTTTAAACTTCGTACAACTGATGTGATCAATATATTCTATTATTTTATTCCTTAAACCTATTCATCTTTAATCTGAAGGAAAATCCATAAACGTCACGAATCGTTACATTTTCATAACCTAATACATATTCGAGTACCACATCTTCCGCATTTATGATACAGCAAATAACTGGAACGATCTAAACCACACATAAAGAAAAAAAAGCAAATCCTTTTCTTCTTTTCTTTTCAGTCGTTATACATCATTGATATATGTATGTCGAAATGATAATAATCTATCAATCCAAAAAATTATTCAGAACGACCCATTATTCAAAATCAGTTACGTGGCATTATGTATTATGTGTGAATACTATGGCTGCACTATTAGTAATTGCCAAGCTGTGATTTATGACTTTGCTGATACATCAACTAACATATTGTGAAAACAACGCAACGCGGAAACGTACAGTCATGTATTAACGAGAGATGCTTATCAGAAGGATGTTCAAGTTCAGCGAAATATGTACAATATGTACATTTTCACTTCTAAACTTTAGATATGCTTGCGAATTTGTACCTTTTTGCATTTGCTAAACAATAGCTATATTGTAATACTCTTCCATAACTTACATAGCGTTTCTATATACAGGGTGTCCAGAAACTCTCCTGACAAACGAAGACCGGAGATTCCTCTGATAATTTTAAGACAATTAAACCCAAATTCACCTAGTCCGAAAATGCTTCCTAAGGGAGCTAGAGTTCTTTGAAGATGGCGCCTTGTATTTATTTTTTCTTAAATTCCTCCAGAACGCTTCTACTTAGAAAAACAAAAACTGGTATGCTTATTTATCCTCCAGAGATGAATCGATTCCATCAATTGCGAATTTCTAGTACCGGTCATAGGCGTCCGTTTTGGGTAGGTCAACGGTTATTTTAAGGCATAACTTTTTTGTCTTTAACTTTTAAGCATTTGTGACACTAGATTATTAAATTCTCAGGTATTCCAGTACTAAAATGTACTCTTACTTTAAGTCGGTATGATACACCGTTTTCTAGAAAAATCGATTTGTAAATTTTTCGTTTTTTCTTCATTAAAGTTCAATTTATTATGTACCTACTATCAAGGCATGGATGAAAGTTAATTTAATAAATTAAAAACAAATTATTTATTACAATGGAACGAAACTAACAAAAAAAGAACAAGTATCAAAGGTAGATTGTTACAAAAGTTGCTCGATGTGATGACCCTTAGTCTCTATGCCTAAGTTTACCCTTTTGCTTAGAGAACGCCGAATTCTTGCAAAAATTCCAAAGTTATTTCTAAATTCGTTACAAGCATCTTGTATCCTTAGCCAGAGTTGTGCGCGATTTTGTATCGGAACGGAATTAACAAATGCTTTTATGTATCCCCAAACACAATAATCGCAAGGATTCAAATCCGGCGACCTTGCTGGCCAAGTAACTGGACCGCCTCTTCCAATTCAATGGTCTTCGTAGTTATTATCTAGAAAGTCTCGTACATTCCTGCTAAAGTGGGCCGGACAGCCGTCCTGTAGAAACCATAAGTTTTGCCGAATAGTTAAACGCACCTCATCTAACAAATCAGGTAAAATATTTTGCAGGAAATGTAAGTAATCAGCACCATTTAAACGAGCAGCTAATTCCACATGTCCAAGTAGATAATCGTCAACTACTCCTATCCAGACATTTATGCTAAACCTATGCTGATGCTTAAATTCTTGAACAACGTGGGGATTGTCACCAACGTACGAATAATAATGTACATTATGTACATTAAAAATTCCATTTTTTGAGAATGTAGCTTCGTCACCAAACAAAATGTTCCTGAAGAAATCTTCATCTTGATTTTTCTGATTTTGTAACCATCTAGCGAATTCTACGCGAGCAGGAAAATCTCCTTCTAGCAGTGCTTGCACCTTTGTAAAATGAAAAGGATATCAATTTTCTTTGTGTAAGATATTTCCTACGGAAGATTTTGAAATTGTGGAGTACATGGCAGATAGTTTTCGAACGCTGATTTCTGGATTTTCCTCAACTTCCATTAAAATAACATCTTCATGTTCTGCTGTTACATCATTATGTCTCCCTGTTTCATTATTTTTTGGGACCACTGAACCTGTTTCTCTTAATCGTTGATGAAGAGCTGTAAATGTTGAGTGAGTGGGATGCTGACGATTGGGAAATTTTTCAGCGTATCTACGTTGCGCCGCTCGAGCGTTACACCTCATTTCGCCATAAACTAAATGCATATCGGCGTATTCCTCATTAGTAAAAACCATTTTTTTTTAAATTGAAATCGTTGTGTTTGAATAACACAAAGTAAAAAATGAAAAGATAAACTTCGCGAACTGACAACAATTTGACAATGAAAAACGTAGGTTTTACTTCTGTTGGCAGTTCAGAGCTAACTATTACAAAAAATAAAAAATTGAACTTTAATGAAGAAAAAACGAAAAATTTACAAATCGATTTTACTAGAAAACGGTGTATCCTACCGACTTAAACTAAGAGTACCTTTTAGTACTGGAATACCTGAAAATTTAATAATCTAGTGTCACAAATGCTTAAAAGTTAAAGACAAAAAAGTTATGCCTTAAAATAACCGTTGACCTACCCAAAACGGACGCCTATGACCGATACTAGAAATTCGCAATTGATGGAATCGATTCATCTCTGGAGGATAAATAAGCATACCAGTTTTTGTTTTTCTAAATAGAAGCGTTCTGGAGGAGTTTAAAAATAAATAAATACAAGGCGCCATCTTCAAAGAACTCTAGCTCCCTTAGGAAGCATTTTCGGACTAGGTGAATTTGGGTTTAATTGTCTTAAAATTATCTGAGGAAACTCCAGTCTTCGTTTGTCAGGAGAGTTTCTGGACACCTGTAGTTTTCTGATACATAAAATCATATATCTACACAATAGTTCTTTTCCTGTTATTCGGAGAGCGGTTGGACCCCAAATATTCTGATAAATTGCGGGAAATAAATTATATGGAATACTAGCAAAATCCCGGCATGCGTTGCTGTGCCACGGTAAAGACATTTTTTTGTCTAATTCTATAAATACGAGGTGTGGCAATTAAGTTCCAGGAACTTGTCTACAAAACACAAGCAAATTAAGTTACTCTAACTCAACACAACGATTCGAACGTTGCCCCCAGGATTGAACACATCCTTGGTAATCCTCCGAAGTTAACCCGTTCAGCACCGCGGTTACAGCTTACTTAACCTCCTGTAAGTCACCAAGATGGCACCCTTGAGGTGCGACTTCATCTTGGGGAATAGGGAAAAGTCGACATCGGGGCTATAGGGTGGACAAACGTTGGAATGCCTTTTTTTCGCCAAAAACTCTTGCACAATGAACGAGGAATTAGCCGGCTCGTTGTCGTGGTGCAAGATCCAGCCGTTCGCGGCGAGTTCGGCCGCACACGGAAAATGCGTACCCGCAGCCGCTTCAGGACTACAACATAGAACTGTCCAGTCACTGTCTGGCCGGCAGGAACATATTCACGATGAATGATGCCACGAATATCGAAAAAAAAACGATCATCATTGCCTTCAGTCGCGATTTGGACATCTTCGCTTTCGTGGGCCGCTCTCCACTCTTTGCCATCCACTGCTGACTTTGTTTACGGACCTCGGGGTCATACTCAAATATCGAGGTTTCATATACAGTGACTAGACGACTTATCCAATCTCTGACGTCGCTCTGAATGCGGGACAACAAACCCTCGCAGATTGATTTTTGTGTTTCTGTTGATGGGTGAGAAGTTTTACCATCTTTGCGCAAATCTTTCGCATGCTACGAACGGTTTCTTTGTTAGTGTTTAACTCGTCAGGCAACTTACGAATGCTTACTCGCCGGTCAGACGTGATCAGCGCGAGCAGACGATCGATATTTACGTCGGTACGACAGGTGACGGGAGCTCCTTCACGCAGATCGTCATCTACAGATTCGCGCCCCTCCTTGAACCACTTTACCCATTCATACACGCGCGTTTTCGATATGCACTCGTCTCCATACACCGCCTTCAATGTTTGAATGATTTTCGAGGGGTTTTCGCCAGATTTCACTAAAAATTGGATCACAACATGTTGCTTGTAAGTCACTCATTTTCACAACGCACATAAAACACAAGCCAAACGTGCTATCGACTTCAAACTTTCACTGGAACTAAAGGAAGGTCTCCTCTTTCAAGGCGTATGTTTACGAACGGTGCAGTGTTGCCAGTTCCCGAGTTATAACTAAATTCCCGGAACTTAATTGCCACACCTCGTAGTATTTCAAAGCTCATTTATTTAATCGACTAAAATAGTGTGATAATTCTTCTATTCAGCTCGTTTTAATAAAACACACTGGATAATAATAATAACTATACTCACAGGTTGTCTGCCACGGCGGTCGAATTCGACCGCTTGGTAATTTTTTTCATTTGCCAAGGGGGTCGTAGACGACCGTTTAGTAATAGACCAAATCGTGGGCGTTAAAGCAGAAATCACTAAGTCCATTTTTGCCGTTATTGGGATTTTAATGCAGCGGAATACGAAAAAGTTTAATTTTTAGCCTACCAAAACTCACTATATCCAAAGGTTGATAAGTAGACCAATAAGTAAAATGGTAATTTTAGTTAACTTAGAAAGAAGTACTTTTATAACAGGTAAAAGTCACTAACTGGACTTAAAGAGTTTTGTTTGTTTCATTGTTCAATGTATTTTATATAACAGGCAAAAGTCACTCTCTGGACTTAGTGAGTTTTGTTTATTCTATTATTCATAATTGAGGTTATGTAGTTTTTCCTCTCATTTTTCTTCTTTCTGAAGGTAAAGTGATAAAGTGTTATAGAACTGTTTAACATATTATCGATTAATGGTAATGGAGGGTAATAGAGGTAAACGAATGTTAGAGCTTGCTCTTAGTTCCATTAACAACAAAAATGTAGCCGAAAAAATTGTACAAGAAGCTAATAGTATGCCGGCCGTTTCGGACGAGGTTAGAATTATCTTGTGCGTAGCATACTTCTTTTCAACGATGTGTTACAGATTATTGAAACAGATGCTTTCGAACAGTACGATGATAGTGACAAAGATAAGGATTTTGATCCAAATGAAGAATTATGCAACACTTCAGATACTAGTACGGAAAATATAGATAATCCCATAAAAGCTGGTAAGATATTCACAGTTAACGCGACAGTAAAAAATACAATGACAGCGATAATATTATGAAGTTTGTTAAGTCGGAAAATATAACTCATTTCGACTTTCAGGTAGAGGATTGAAACATCGTAAGAAAAGAAGTCGTTGGAATAAAGCTGATAAGTCAAGATAGTGTCGTTACGTAGCAAAGAAACGCAGAAATTTAGGACTTCCGTATGTTACAAGAAATGGAAAGATGCCTGCCAAAGTTCCCAAATATATAAATTGCACTAATTGCAAATTTAAGTGCTCACAGAATTTTAGCGAAGAAGACCGAGTTAATTTATGTCTAAGCTATTGGCGATTAGAATCTTTCTGTCGCAAGAAAGATTTTATTCTACAAAATGTCAAATCATTTATTTCGCAGAGACAACGATTGCGTAAAGAAAGTGGAAAAGCACGGACGAATTCGAAACAACTCTATTTCCTTAAAAATGGCACACCTGTTAGAATTTGTCAAACATTCTTTTAAAAAAAACACTTTCCATTAGTAACGGACCTCTTAATAAAGCTTTAGCAAATAGAGATAGAATGTCTGGATTATATCAAGGTGAAGATAAACGAGAAAAACACGAGCCCGCCAACAAACTGTCTCCAGAGGAAACTATTAAAGATCATATTGAGGCATTTCCTGTAACAGAGTCACACTACTGTAGAAAATCTTCACAAAGAAAATATTTAGACGCTACATTATCAATAGCCAAAACGTATTCTTTATACAAAGAAATGTGCGCTGGCATTGGTAAGATCCCTCGCAGCATGAAGACATATAAGAGGATATTTTGTCAAGAATATAACTTCTCATTTTTTAAACCTAGAAAGGATCAATGTCCATTGTGTGTAAGGTATAACGGAGCAACAACAGAACAGAAAGGTACTTTACAATCAACCTATGAGGAGCACAAACAACGTGAAGCTGATGCAAATAATTCCAAAATTTGTGACAAAGAGCGCGCCTCAGCTGATTCTAGTTTTGTCACTGTAACATTCGATTTACAAAGTGTTCTTCAAATACCGTGCAGTGATGTATCACCTATGTATTACAGTAGAAAATTGTGTGGATATAATTTAACAATTTACGAAGGTGCTCCGCCTAACAACGCCTACTGTTTTGCTTGGACAGAAGTAAATGGAGCACGCGGAAGTCTAGAAATTGGTACTTGCTTGTACTTATACTTAAAAGCTTTACCTGAACTTGTGAAAGAAGTATCACTTTTCTCTGATACATGTGGTGGCCAGAATCGGAATCAAAATGTACTTATAATGATATACTATTTCGTTCACCATGAAAGCAGTAACATTGCAGTTATTGAGCAAAAGTTCCTTGAATCTGGACACTCAATGATGGAGTGTGACAGTATGCACAGTGCCATTGAAAAACAGAAAAGGAATTTATCTGTATACACGATGAATGACTGGATTAATATTTTTAAAATGTCTAGATCTAAGAGAGGTCCAAAGAAGAACGACCAGTATAAAGTTAAGGAACTGAAATTTCCAGATTTTATTGACTTTAAAAAGCTCTCACAAGATATTTTGAAGAACAGAACAATAAATACTCTTGGCGATAGGGTAAACTGGCTGAAGGTTAAACGTTTCCGAATTGAGAAAGCTAGTCCATCCTTAGTAAAATATAGTTACATCCATTCAGGAGATTATCGAGATATTAACACACACGGTAAAGGTCGTCCTTCTAAATTACCATTACTGAAAAAAGCGTACTCAGCAATGCTACCAATTTCTGAGAAAAAATATAATGATTTACAAAAATTGTGTACAAATGAAGTTATTCCTATAGAATATCATGCTTGGTATTCATCTTTACCTACTTCGACATCAGTTCGAGATAAAAATCCTGAACCTAGTATAGATAGTGACAGTCAAACTGAAGAGGACTGAAATTTTTACCAAAATATTTTTGATGAATAATATGTTTTTGAACAAAATGTACTTAATGTACCTAAAGTATGAATCTATAATTAAATTAATATTTTTGAATAAAAATACACCTTTTCACTATACTGCTGATTTAAATACTGTTCCCGTCAAAGATAACTAAGTCCATCAAATACCTTTTTTATAGCTATGAGAAAAAAAATTATTATTTCATTAATATCATGGAATGATATGCCTTAATACATCTTAAAAATATTATAAATTTAGCCCTGGTATTGAAAATGTAATTTAGCATGTCATTTGAACTTTAAATCTTAGTTACCATAAAATTGATTATTTGGACTTAATTATTTCTGCTTGAACGCCCACGAAATATTTGTATTTATTTTGTCAGAGATCGTGATTAGAGCGGCTCTCACTATGGTAGACAACCGCTGTGGCATACAAGTCTAGCCTATCAATGCTAGGCTTGCCGAGTTTTAGGATTGCTTAATAAAATAACGAAAAAAGGTAAATATTAGTTTTACTTTTTTTATTGAAAAAATCTACAGTTAAACTATTTCAAATTTAAATTGAAACCCTCTAAACAAAATGGAACTGACCATCGCATGTATTAAAATATGTTACAACTTTCTCCACACGATTTTTGGTTATCACTCCGTGATTCTTCTTTTTTGAATAGCATTCTCTGCAATACTTCCTGGGTTTATCGAAAAGTCTTTCCTTTTTAAGTAGTTTTGTAGTTTTGAGCTGCTTTTCTTGCCGTTTCCATTTTCCGAGTTCTAGTAGCTTCATCGGTCCCTTCATAATAAAATCAGTAATTTTAATTTTTTATCGGCTAGCTAATTGTATATTATACAAGAATTCACTAGAGCAGTCCCTAAAATGAATTCTACAGCAAGCTTTGTATACTATTTGAGCGATTTTCTTAAAGGTGATTTAGACAATCGATCAGATCGATCAATTGACGATTTGGCTTCATTATATTTCATTACCGCTTTCGGTTTTTGTATAACGCCAGTACGTCGTTGAACATTTACGGTTTCAGCAGTGTTTTTAGTAAAGAGAAGTAACAGTTGAATTTATAATAAAAAGAAGTAGCAAGTATTACTATTGATGATAACTTTCTCTTTGAAGAAGTAAGAAGAGTTAATGTTTTTTTAAATTCCGAAAAATTTAATTGGGAAGATGAAAAAACAGATGTTGATGAAAGATGGGCTGATATATTTACATATTTTAATTATCATTGCAGTGTCTTGGTACCAATGCCTCTGTTGAAAGGGTATTTTCACCAGCCAACGATTACTGGAGCAACGAAAAATCAAGACTCTCCGTAAAGACATTATCGGCAGTGTTATCAATGAAGCTTAATGTGCTTGGATATCTATAAATTGTTAATGGAAAACGAAGAATTGTTAAAAAAATACACTCAATTGAAAAATGAATAAATGCTAAATGTAATTAATTATAGGTATATACGTTATTCTCTAAATATATTACTGTTAATGTTTATGTTTTATGAACAAATAGAAAATAAGACGTCAAATTTAAATCCGCGAGAGAAGACACAAATACGAAACGTAAAATATTACAGAAGGTGGCAGAAAAAATGGAGAGCAATGGTCTGTAATTTTAACTAAAGAACAAATCATGGAAATTATAAAACGCTACGACGAAGAGACACCCTTTGGTTTGCAAACGAAATTTTAACACATTGCTTCACATGAGCTAGCATGGCTTGGCGGAGAAAATTGTCAATGTTTATTATACGAGGTGCATTCAAGTTCTAAGGCCTCCCATTGCTTTTCTCCAGACTTGAAAGAGATAGAAGCATGTGCATTGTTTTAAAATGAGCGTGCGTTCGTTGTCAATACGTCACAGAGATGGCAGCACTGTACGGCAGATGGAATTGTAGCGGCAGCGTCGAGAATGAGAATTGTTATATACTAAAATGATACTTAAAATGGCTACGTTTTCCTTACTTGAACAGCGTGCAATCATTCGTTTTCTGAATTTGCGTGATGTGACACCAATTGAAATTCATCGACAGTTGAAGGAGACATGTGGTGATGGAGTTATGGATGTGTCGAAAGTGCGTTCGTGGGTGCGACAGTTTAATGAAAGCAGAACATCGTGTGACAACAAACCGAAACAACCTCGGGCTCGCACAAGCCGGTCTGGCGACATGATCGAGAAAGTGGAGAGGCTTGTTTTGGGGGATCGCCGAATGATAGTTGAACAGATCGCCTCCAGTGTGAATTTCCGTGGGTTCTGTGCACACAATCCTGCATGACGACCTGAAAATGCGAAAAGTGTCCTCCAGGTGGGTGCCACGAATGCTGACGGACGACCACAAGGCTGCTCGTGTGGCATGTTGCCAAGAAATGTTGACGCGCAACCAAGGCATGAATGGGACCTTCTTTTCGTCGATTGTAACAATGGATGAGACGTGGATGCCATTTTTCAATCCAGAAACAAAGCGCCAGTCAGCTCAATGGAAGCACACAGATTCACCGCCACCAAAAAAGTTTCGGGTAACCGCCAGAGCTGAAAAAATTATGGTGTCCATGTTCTGGGACAGTGAGGGCGTAATACTTACCCATTGTGTTCCAAAGGGCACTACGGTGACAGGTGTATCCTACGAAAATATTTTGAAGAACAAGTTCCTTCCTGCACTGCAACAGAAACGTCCGGGAAAGGCTGCGCGTGTACTGTTTCACCAAGACAACGCACCCGCACATCGGGCTAACGTTACGCAACAGTTTCTTCGTGAAAACAACTTTGAAGTGATTTCTCATGCTCCCTATTCACCTGACCTGGCTCCTAGTGACTTTTGGCTGTTTCCAACAATGAAACACACTGTCCGTGGCCGCACATTCACCAGCCGTGCTACTATTGCTTCAGCGATTTTCCAGTGGTCGAAACAGACTCCTAAAGAAGCCTTCGCCGCGGCCATGAAATCATGGCGTCGACGTTGTGAAAAATGTGTACGTCTGCAGGGAGATTACGTCGAGAAGTAACACCAGTTTCATAGTTTTCGGATGAGTAGTTAGTTAGAAAAAAAATCGGAGGCCTTAGAACTTGAATGCACTTCGTATTATTTTCAAGAAGAAACAGACAATGCTGGTATGAAAACAGGAAGAGTAGAGTATAATCCAATTTTCTCTAAAACAGCGCAAGGTGGGGCACAAAAGTTAACATAGTAAATGGTTAATTCCAAATACTGAAAAGCCTGATATTTGTCCTGTCCGATTGCTCAAGAAATTGCCGAGTAAGAGGAACGAACATATTTAAAATGACAGGCTTTTGCACCTGTATTCTTCAGGATGGTATAAAAATATGTCGATGGGGTGAATATAATGTCGAAGTGGATGAAAGAATCAGCGGAGGTGATTTGAACACTAAAAAAATAAAAATTACGAACTATTCTGCAAGGTCAAGTGTAGTGTCTCATCTTGCGAAATCAGGTATTAACGAACAGGAAATAGTAAAAATTACGGGCAACAGCTCATCTAATTCACTGAAACCGCACCTGCGGATAATGAACATAATTCAAATTTGATTAATAACCTAGGAAACAATGGGGAAGTTACGAGTATAACTTTAAACGCAGCAGAACAGAATAATGTTGCAAAATCCACTACTCACGGACAAAACATTTGCAAGAATAATGTAAAACTTTAACACTGTTTAATTATATTATTCTATAAGTTCGTTTCTTTAGTTTATAATGAGTTAAAACTGTTAAATTAAAAAAAAAATATTTTTTTAGTTCTGAATTTTTTATTTAAACATTAAAAAATAATCTTTCGAATACCACTCGAGAGTGTGAATTAATTAGAAAATAATTCTCCCGTTTCTCTCTTAAACTTGTTGCCATTCAGGAATAGCCATTCGAGCCCTACGGGCTCTCGTCTGCCAACAAGTTTTAGAAAATCTGTTGTTTTCTGTTGTTCTGTTCAACTTCTGACTATATCATTTTAAAATTATGAACCAATGAAAATGCAAGATTTTCCGTAGTTGTCATGCATTGCAGCGGTTATTGACGTATTATGACGCAAATTGAATATGCGGGTGTCCGTTTAATACTGAAGCTGACGCCATATTTTGAAAATTTCTTTGCTTTGTATTTGCCTTAGTGAGAATTATAGTTATTGTCAATTGATGTTTAATATCTTTTGTCATAGTCGTACATGCCTGTTTTCCGTTGGATTTTATTGTTCACATTTTTTGGTTAGAATTTCCTTTCCTAAATAATTGTAATTAATAATTTTTTGGGACAAACATTTCGAAAAGTAAGGGTATTGTATGTGGTTTTATAAATTTTTATACAACGTGTCCCGTATCGTAATGTTCAAATTTTAAGAGTGTAAAGTAGACTTCATTTCAAGTAACAAAAACGCAAAACTTGTATATCCATTTTTATTTGTTTCAAAATTACAGTATGTGATTGTCAGATCATGAAAAAAGATGTAATCCTAAAGTCAATTAAAACTGATTTTATTTAAAAAGTTCAATTAATAATATTTTCGAAATGTCCACCTCCTTGTTGAATGCATGCTTGTGCCCGCAAGCCAACAGAAGAAGTACGTATCCGAATTTCATACTTGTTTTGTCGGATTTGCTCGGCAGCCAGGTGAATACGATCCAACAACTCTTCTCATGTGTTCGAAACTTGCGCGTAGACTAAACTTTTCATGTACCCCCATAAATAAAAGTCAAGGGGATTAAGATCGGGTGATCTGGGTGGCCATGCGACAGGACCACCTCGACCAATCCATCTTGGATAATTGACGTTAACCCAATTTCGGACAGCAATTCCGAAATGTGGTGGTGCCCAATCCATGTGAAGCCACATGTCTCGTCGAACATTCAGTGGGACATCCTCTAAAAGACCTAGCAGTTCGTCAAAAAGAAATTGAAGGTAATTGTCCGCATTTAACCTCCCAGGAAGAACGACAGGACCAATCAACAAGTCATCGATTAGGGCCGTCCAAACGTTTCATGTTGAAATTTAGATAGGCGTATAGCTTTGAGATTTTCTTTTAACCACCTGTGCAGGTTTCTCAGATTTGTAACACCGCTTCTCGAAAACATAGATTCATCTGTCCAGAGCACTGTTCTGCAGAAATTAAAATGAAGCCGTGACTGTCTTAATGTCCAGGTAGCATAAACTAGACGAGCGTAGTGTTCTGCCTCAAGTAAACCGTGTCCCCTGCGATAGTGATATGGATATAAGCCCTCACGTTTTAAAATTCGCCAAACTGTCGTTCGTGGCACTCCTAGTTGTCTAGCGATTAGACGTACACTGAGAGTTGGATACGTTGTAACAATAGCTACTGCTTCTTCCTCTAGGTCTGCTGGAAAATCTACTCCTCGGTCGAAAAGATAATCACGCAGTCGGCATTCCCGAAATTGTCTGTGTACTTCCAGAAACGTTCTGTAATGACGAATGCGCCTATTGGGAAACCGATGTCGGTATTCAATAACTGCTTGACGTGCACTGCCGTTACAGTAGCCATACACAACATGCATGTCGGAAGAAGAAAATCGGTAAGGCATTTTGAATAAAGAAAACGTGTCAACTCACTAATAAGCTGTTGTATGAACTGAAACGTAATGTAATCCTTTATTAAAAAATGCAACGTTAACAGTCATCCGAACATTTGTTTATTGCATGATATTCATGGTTCAGCACTTATGAAATAAGTAAGAACCTTCTTTATCATAAATCAATTTCCAGTACTCTTTTTTGTATATCTCCAAGAAATTACTGTATACACTACGACACCGCTTATTTATTTTAGGATAACATTTTATTATGCGACGTTAACAATCACAGGCCTCTTATTGAATCGTATAATTTTTTTTAAATAAAATCAGCTTGCATTGACTTTAGGATTACATTTTTTTTCATAATCTGACAATCACATTCATAGATCTGTAACTTTGAAACAAATAAAAATAGATATACAAGTTTTGCGTTTTTGTTACATGAAATGAAGTCTACTTTACACTCCTAAAATTTGAACATAACGATACTGGACAGCATGTATACTAGATTCGTTAATAGCAGTGTAGCTCAGTAGCTCGAACAATTTATAGAATATTTACTTATGAATTCCTGTTTATAATTTAGTATTTAGTAAAAATTGAAATTAAAAATATTTATTATCCTCTGACAATTATTCGTTCGACCAACTTTTAATTTGTTTTTAATGTGGCAATGGCAGGACCGCAAGGCAACATGTCCGGATTACTTTCAACCTCGTGGTTTCACCAGCAACTTTCTTTCTGCGCGTCCCCTAGGGCGGTTGTTATGTTTATTACAAAATTGTGACATTTTCTTTCCTTGGTTAGGATCCACATTTTAGAATTTTTATTCTCGACGCCAAACAAATTTGAAATACTTTTCTGTGTAAATCCGTTTGCTTTTTAAAAACACCCTTAAAATATAATAATAATTAAGCATTCATTTTTTTAAGCGACGCGACAGGATAAGTTAATATAATTTTTAATTTGCTTGGAAAAATGAAGATTAATTTTGCAAGCATTCTACGGGAGGCAGATAATACAATATTTCAAGTTAGTAGATTTTTTCAACACATTTAGTGCTTTATTGGGTTTTAATTATTTAAAATATGTCTTTTATGCTATGACTTATTTATAGCGTTAATAGGTTTTCATTTAATAAGAAAAATACACTTACGTAGCAAAAGTGCTTCGAAGTTAAAATAACTAGAATTGAATGAAATAAAAGTGAAAAAGCAATATTAGTTGATTTCCACTTTATTAGGGTAAAATCCCATTACAATTGTTTCGACACAGGGTGTCTTTCTCGGATTGAGTTGTATTGCAAACTAAATCTAAGGGATGTTGACAAATTTAAACTTAAATGAATTATTATAATGAAAAAAATATAATTATACTCAGAAGGATGATTTAATAATAGGCAAGCTGCAAACTTTATTACACGAAGGAAACAAAGGTTACCGAGTACAAACATAAAAACGGGAAAACCAAAATAAATAAAAGAATTAGCTAAAATAGGCCTAATGAATTGTTGGTTTTGAAAGCTATGTTATAATTATTAGAATTAGATTGTTAGAATGTAACATAGTATTACAAACAGCGGCTTTACACGTTTCTGGTTTCAGCTGCCGTGTGCTAATAATAATGAAATTGTTCTATAATAAAATAATTAGTGGTGCTGGTGAAGTTTCATCAAAAGTCCAACACGTGTGTGATAATTGTTACACAACATAAATATATTACAACTTAATTACTAAATAAAACACAGGCACGTTGTCCTTAAAGTATAAGAAAGAAATTGAACTTGGTATATTTAAAAGTAATACAATAAAAGTAATATATACGAGGAGCGGTAAATTAGTAATTAAAGTTAACACAAAAAACGAACGTTAAATTGAGCAGTGAACTAGATGTTAATTAATTACGATTAATATAAAATAATCTCTGTATCGGATAATACAGAGTTACCTTCGAGTTACGAAGATGGTTGGCCACGTGGTCTGCGAAGATATACTGACAAGTATATGTAGAGCGATGTTTGGCCGGAGGAACAAGAAATCAATTAAATAAATCAAGGTGAATTAAATTGGATTCGCTTAAAAGAATAATATATATATATTGAACAATACAAGATTACCTTCTAATTGCAGAGATGTAAGAACACGTGCATGATGGACTGCACTCGACCAGTACGGCGGGTAAGATGTTTCACTTACGAAGCTTCTAACGAGAAGAAAACTTGATAGTTTGTGTCGATAGAACACTGGTCTAGAAAAAGGTCTGTTTTATGACCTAAGTCGAAGAGAGGGTCGATATCTTGATTAATAATTAATAAGAAGCGCGACCTGAACAGGTGTTCTATCGATGGCATAAATATTATTAAAATATCCCTTGTGAAATAAGCAAACTGCATGGATAACCGTTATTTGAGAAAATCCTAGCCAATATGTTGAGATTTCGTTGTTTGAAGGAAAGGTGACTTATCCTAGACACCCTATGTTTCATACCTAAGATGAGATTTATTTTCTGGCTGTTCGAGTGATTAGAGTGGTAATTAAACATTCTATCTGAATTACTGGGTTTTCTATACCAGTCAATCATTAAGCGGTTGTTGTTTTTAATTACCTTCGTGTCTAGGAAAGGCACACCTCCCTCATTTTCGCGTTTGAGAGTGAATTGAATGTTAGGGTGGAATGAGTTACATATTTCTAAAATGTCATGTATTGCTCGAGCAGGTAGTGCGCAAATTAAGTCATCCACATATTTATGTATGAATGCAAATCCGAATGGTAGTACTTTAAGTATGTTATCTAAGCAAAAATCCATTACTAAGTTAGCAAGGATCGGGCTGAGCGGTGAATCCATAGGTAAACCGGATATCTATATTTATATTTTTCACCCTAAAATCACTGTTTCCTTGAAGAGACACCTAAAATAGAAATTATTTAGAATAAAATGAATTTGCTTACGCTGTGGTATATGTTTATTTTTAAAAAAGTTCGGAAAGAATTTTTTTGCAAAATTTATACGAGATTGATCCCATGTCAGTTTATATATTCATTTATAGAGAACGTACATATGTGCTCAAATACGTCGGAATGAATAACATGTTTGTTTATGTACACACGGGATTACATATAGCGGTAAGGGCAACGATACATACCCTTTTTTTTCAAGCAATTCGTTACGAATACTGGAAACAGGAAACAGCGAATTATTTTTTGTATTCTATGAGGGAAATTTACAAATTATTGCGTCCAGTACAGAGCGAACAAATTCAAGGTTTAAAGCAATTCCTCTTTCAATATGATCTCCTAAAACATTAATACATTTAGCGTATTGATGATGAAAGGCTTCGATGCCTTTGGAAAAGTCCCTCTTCTTGTCCTGCTGTCCACATATTTACAGCGTCGATTATATCTTCACAATCAAGAAAATGCGTTCCGTTTACAGGTTCATTTAACTTATAGAATAAAAAAATATATATCCTAAGGGCTATAGCTCGAGAATATCTGGATGGAGAGTTATGCCAAAATTTGAAAATTCCTCTTGTCTACGACTTCATCGATATGCAACTGAACTTGATAGGATTTCAGACGAGGAACTATGGAGTCTATTTCTGAGAGAAGAATTTCTGCTTTTATATCTTAATCGAAAATAAATTTAATAATTATACGTTGTGCAACAGAAATTCACACATTGTTGAACGAAATTGTTAATACAACTGATAGTATTGACACGATATATTTCCACTTGTTAATAGCGTTAGCTAACATGCCTACTTCGATGAATGTAAAACCGCTCTGCAATATCTCTTTAATGATCTCCAGAAAAAAATAATAAAGTGTAGGTAAAATTTGAATGGTTCTCGTAAATCGGGTGTCTCAGTTATGTCGTTCCAATGGCGTACCTCCGTTATCTAATAAAATAAAAATTTGAAATTGGGGCATCTGATATACGAGGTGCATTCAAGTTCTAAGGCCTCCGATTTTTTTCTCCAGACTGGAAAGAGATAGAAGCATGTGCATTGTTTTAAAATGAGCGTGCGTTCGTTGTCAATACGTCACAGAGATCGCAGCACTGTACGGCGGATGGAATTGTAGCGGCAGCGTCGAGACTGATAACTGTTTTAGATACTTAAAATGGCTACGTTTTCCTTACTTGAACAGCGTGCAATCATTCGTTTTCTGAATTTGCGTGGTGTGACACCAATTGAAATTCATCGAGAGTTGATGGAGACATGTGGTGATAGAGTTATGGATGTGTCGACAGTGCGTTCGTGGGTGCGATAGTTTAATGAAGGCAGAACATCGTGTGACAACAAACCGAAACAACCTCGGGCTCGCACAAGCCGGTCTGACGACATGATCGAGAAAGTGGAGAGACTTGTTTTGGGGGATCGCCGAATGACAGTTGAACGGATCGCCTCCAGTGTTAGCATTTCCGTGGGTTCTGTGCACACAATCCTGCATGACGACCTGAAAATGCGAAAAGTGTCCTCCAGGTGGGTGCCACGAATGCTGACGGACGGCCACAAGGCTGCTCGTGTGGCATGTTGCCAAGCAATGTTGACGCGCAACCAAGGCATGAATGGGACTTTCTTTTCGTCGATTGTGGCAATGGATGAGACGTGGATGCCATTTTTCAATCCAGAAACATAGCGCCAGTCAGGTCAATGGAAGCACACAGATTCACCCCCACCAAAAAAATTTCGGGTAACCGCCAGTGCTGAAAAAATGATGGTGTCCATGTTCTGGGACAGTGAAGGCGTAATCTTTACCCATTGTGTTCCAAAGGGCACTACGGTGACAGGTGCATCCTACGAAAATATTTTGAAGAACTAGTTCCTTCCTGCACTGCAACAAAAACGTCCGGGAAAGGCTGCGCGTGTGTTGTTTCACCAAGACAACGCACCTGCACATCGGGCTAACGTTACGCAACAGTTTCTTCGTGAAAACAACTTTGAAGTGATTTCTCATGCTCCCTACTCACCTGACCTGGCTCCTAGTGACTTTTGGCTGTTTCCAACAATGAAAGACACTGTCCGTGGCCGTACATTCACCAGCCGTGCTGCTATTGCTTCAGCGATTTTCCAGTGGTCGAAACAGACTCCTAAAGAAGCCTTCGCCGCGGCCATGGAATCATGGCGTCGACGTTGTGAAAAATGTGTACGTCTGCAAGGAGATTACGTCGAGAAGTAACACCAGCTTCATAGTTTTCGGGTGAGTAGTCAGTTAGAAAAAAAATCGGAGGCCTTAGACTTGAATGCACCTCGTACATCTAATTTTATTTAAATTGAGCTTAATATTAATATTCTTTCATTTCCGGGTTAACCGGAAACGATCCTAACTTTTTTATTTTAAATAGCACTCTGTGCATTTTCCTCAAAATTTGAATTCTATATTAAATTATCTTTCCCATGAAGTATACACATTGTATTTAGACTTCAAAACAAAGGTGAAATTGTATTTTAAATATTAAAAAATTAGAATTGTAAAAATTATGAAAAGCATGTTTATTAATTTGTATTGAAATTTAAAGTAGCAAAAATACATTTCCCAAAAATGCATTTTTAAGATCTCTGTTAGAAAGAAATATTTATTTAGACAAGAGTGATTTACAAATATTTTATTGAAAGTCAAATAACTGAAAAGAAATGTTAAATGAATCACAAAAAATATTATACTAATTATTTTTATTTATAGAAGAACGGTATTTATGAATCTCTTAGTGGAACCAGACTTGAACTGTAAGCGCCAGAAATGATGCTTAAGAAAACATTCGAAATGTTGTCCATTTGCTTCAGTGCAACATTCGGCTCGATGCAAAAGTTCACCAGAGGTAATACATCTTAATAACTCTGCATTAAGAACTGCCCATTCATTCCTAAGAGGCGTGTAGTATACCGTATCCTTCAAGTATCCCCATAGAAAATAATCTAACGACGTTAGATCGGGTGGCCTTGCAGACCATCTTGGTCCATGTGTGCGTATCCAGTTATTAGGGAAGATCTGATTAACGTAATGAGTCACAATTCTAGAATTGTGAGCAGGTGCCCTATCATGCTAGAAGTACATGTTGGCACGTATATTCAGCGGAACATTTTCAAGAAAACCTGGAAATTCGCCCTGAAGAAATTCTAAATGTGCTTCACCAGTTAAGGTTCCTTCCTAAAACTCTGGTCTAATAATATACACATCGATCATGCCGTACCATGCATTAATTCCCCAAATTCTCCGAAAGTTGGTCTCTGTCGTTCAATGAGGGTTTTCTGTAGACTAATAATGGCAATTGTGTCGATTTACTGTTCCATTATTATGAAAGCAGCTCTTATCTGTCTATAGAATCGAATAGAATAGAATAGATTTATTGTTAATAAGCACATACAGTGCGTGGACAGTAAGCAATAAACACATACAATTACAGTATAAACACATAATAGTAAATGCTTAGGTTGCCAAAACAAACAAAATACATGTCACATAATAAAAAACACATGATCAAAGCAATAGTTAAAATAAAAACACTTTAAAAATAAAAACAAGGGATTCCAACGTCAACCCGCAAGGAACCCATCCAGCGAGTACAAAACCTGCCCGAGGAGCAGCACCTTTAATTTTCTCTGAAACTGTTTTAAGCTTGAAGACTGCCTAATGTTCAGTGGCAGTCTGTTGAAATACTGTAAGCCCATATAAACTATTGAATCGCGACTCGCACTTGTCGCGGCTTTGGTAAATTTAGAAGTTGGTTGCCGCGTGTATCATACGAATGAATATCAGAACTATGCTGGATATTACTTTGCCTTTTAAAGATGATAGACAATGATTCGTATAGTAACAGTGAATAAACCGTCATGACTCCACTATCCGCAAACAACGGCCGACAGTGGGCGTCCGCTGCCGCCCCGCACAAGAGCCGCACCGCCTGCTTCTGCAACCTAAAAATCGAAAGAAGATTCCCAGCGGTCGTGAATCCCCAAAATGCTATACAATACCGTAGACGAGACTCAAACAATGAAAAATATACAGTCCTAGCCGTGGACTCTCCCAGGTTACGACGCACCACTCCAATCGCATAACAAGCAGATGAGAGCTTACACGAAAGGCGACGAACATGCCCGGTCCAACAAGGGCCTGGCTCCACAATCAGACCAAGGAACTTCACGGAGTTCACAGGCTCTAAAGTGATGCCACCAATCTCAATATTTACACTTACACAATTGTGTCTGTGAATTAAAAGTTGTGTTTTACTCAAATTTAGGGTAATTCCATTAGCATTAAACAAATTCTGAAAAATCGGAATCTCGTCGTTCATCAGGCCCTCCAGAGATCGCGGGTCCGCAGCATGCCAAGTTAATGATGTATCATCGGCAAACAATGCAATGTGAGCCCTGGTGTCCAACAGTGCAAGATCGTTAATAAATAAGAGAAAAAGCGTCGGACCCAAAACTGAACCCTGCGGCACACCACATATAACATCCCTGACCCCAGACTCCACACAACCCGTCCCAAAGCCCAGACTAACATATTGTGTACGCCCAAGCAAATAAGATCTCAACCAGTCATTCGCCCCTCCCCGGAACCCATAATATTCGAGCTTCCGGAGAAGAAGCGAGTGCGGAACGCAGTCAAATGCCTTCGCCAAATCACAAAACATGGTCGCCACGACCTGCTTTTCGTTAATGAAATTGTACGCATTCTCGAGGTAATAATAAATAGCATCGGACGTAGATGTGTGGGGCCTGAAGCCAAACTGACAATTAACCAACAAATCCTCCCCCCCCAATAAAGTTACGAATTCTTCTGTTCGCGATCTTTTCAGCTATTTTAGATAATACAGGCAATATGGAAATGGGCCTGTAGCTGGACGGCGCAAATCCACATCCTCGCTTATGGCCAGGAACTATTTTTGCAATTTTGAAACAAGTAGGAAATACAGAGCTCTGAAATGACAAGTTTATTAAATCAGCGAATGCCATAAGGGCTGCCACCGGACAATTTTCATGGGAACACCATCCGACCCACTCGAATTCTCTTTCCTAATTTCCCGAATCGTATGTTCAATTTCAGTTGTATTTGTAGGGAAGAAGAAGAAATTTTTAGCCCTGTTAATTTTCATATAAGATAGAGGATCAATTGCGTGATTAATTTTTTGCGCTAAGTCTGCAGCAATTGTTGTAAAATAACTATTAAGTGTCTCGGAGACAACTTTAGCGTCGCCCTCCAATATGCTATCTACTTCGACACATGTGACTTTATCGTTTTTTTTGGAGGTATTGGTCAATTCCCGAACCGTTCTCCACACTTCCCTCGGTACATTATTGGAAGAACATATCCTGGCAGCATAAATGTTCTTCTTAGATAATCTGATTATCCCCTTAAGAATTTTTTTATAATTTTTAAAGTAAGCGACGAAATGTGGACTACTGAAAAATTTAGATATATAGTACAAACTTTTTTTATTGTTAATTGAAATTTTTATTCCTGTTGTCAGCCAATGCTTGGACTTTCGCGGCTTGATCTTAACAACAGGAAAAGAAGCCCCAAAATTCTCTACGATACTGTTTATAATATTGAGCTAATAATGTCATCTTCACCGCCAGTCTCTAGTCATGCAAGAAACGCCCGTATTCTGTCATAAACTCCTGGTTCTAATCCTTGATGCAGGTGAATTTTGAATTTGGCGGATTTTAGGATTCGTTGAATATCACCACATGTCTCCAAATTTGAAGCCAGACGAGTAAAAGTGTAAAATACATAGCGCTTGGCATATGCTTGTCAGGATACTACTCTCCGTAAACACGGAAAGCATCACGCCTGTGTTTTCTACATTCTACACTTTGTGAACTGTCTAAGTTAACAAACAAATAATGTCAAATTTTGCTTTAGTTTCCATCAATTGCTTTGGTTTCAACGATCGCAATTTTTAAAAATCTAAAATGAAATTTCACTTCAGTTTTGAAGCCTAAAACTTCATTGGAAAGAGAATTTTCTGTAGAATTCAAATTTTGAGGAAAATATATAGGGTGCTATTTAAAATAAAAAAGTTAGGGTCGCTTCCAGTTAAACCGGAAGTGAGACAATATGAATATTAGGCTCAATTTAAAGAACATCAGCTGCGTATCAGATGCTCGAAATTTCAAAATTGTAGTTTATTAGATAACGGAGGTACGCCATTGAAACGACATAACTGAGACACCCGGTATATCGAGGGATCAAATAAATCCGGAGTTGAAGTAGGTTGTGCATGAGAAAACGTATTCTCTAACTTAAGCATTTCTAATATCAACATATATATATAACAATAACAAACGGCTAAGAAATTATCTAAACACTTATATATATATATATATATATATATATATATATATATATATATATATAGTAAACTCAATTTGTTGGCGATTTAAGGTCTTGTTTTACTTTAAAATGTATATATTTTAAACAATCCTATATGTTTATATGTTTTTATATTCCTTTTTCAAGGAATATAAAAATATAAATGACAGTATATTAATGTCATACATTTGTAGTTAAAATTATTCAAAGATACATTCCAATTTAATAATAATAAATTATGCCTTAGTATTCTAAAATAGATAGACAACAAAAACAGGGAAACACAAGACATGAGTTATTATTATGTATGCGCCCGTGGAGCGACTAAAGATGTTAAGCTGTCGGCATTCGCCCTAAACGAGAAGGAAAACCAGGAAAACCTACTCGGACAGCCAGACAGGAATCAAAACAAGGAACTGTCAGCATGATAAGCAAATGTATAGATATTTAAATAACTTAAGATATATAATTATATAACTGCAACATATATTATAATGGTAAATTGCAGATCGTTACATAATTAAGTTATAGTATATACTGCTTAAATTTTTTATATCACTTCTGTTGTTAATTGAATTTTTTTTCTGTTTAATACTAATAATTTCTTTAATTTCCCTTTTCGTTGTGTGTTGTTCTTTATCAATTATCTGTGTGTTTTCAAAATCGAAATGGTGATCGCGTTGTAGTTTGTGTGTAGATAAAGCAGTTTTGTCTGTTTTAGAGTATTTGTGGGCTTGTATTCTTTTGTATAAATATTATTTAGTTTACCATCATAATATATGTTGCTGTTATATAATTATATATCTTATGTTATTTAAATATCTATACATTTGCTTATCATGATGACAGTTCCCTGTTTAGATTCCTGTCTGGTTGTCCGAGTAGGTTTTCGTGGTTTTCCTTCTCGTTTAAGGCGAATGCCGACAGCTTTACATCTTAAGACGCTCCACGGGCGCATACATAATAATAACTCATGTCTTGCGTTTCCCTGTTTTTGTTGTATATCTATTTTAGAATACTAAGGCATGATTTATTATTATGCAATTGGAATGTATCTTTGAATAATTTTATCCATAGCAAATGTATGACATTAATATACTGTCATTTATATTTTATATTCCTTGATAAAGCCATAATTTGCCGAAACATGTAGGGTTGTTTTAAATATATATATTTTGAAGTAAAACCAAATCTTAAATCGCCAACAAATTGAATTTACTATATATATATATATATATATATTAAAAATAATAGATTTTTATTGGTTTTAGCGACCTTTTATTGAATTTTGATGTTGTTTACGACGTTTCGACTTTTATCAATTCAGTCTTTTTCAAGCATCTGGAAACAAACATAGGTAAAAACCAATATTATATTAAAAATACTTTCGATTTCAAAAAACATGTCGATACAATAAAAACGAAAAACAACGAAACACTAGTTTCCCTAGACGTAGAATCAATGTACACCAATATACCTTTAACACTGGGCAAAAAAGTAATCACAGAAAAATGGAACTCCATCAAAAATTTCACAGACTTACCACTAATAGATTTCCTAGAAGCAATAGAACTAACTTTAACTTCCACATATTTTCAATTCGACAACAAATTTTTCAAACAAATTGAAGGACTAGCAATGGGAGCACCTATATCCAGCGTAGTAGCCCAATTAGTACTAGAGCACATCGAAGAAAATCCCTGAAAAAAAAAAACAACTTTTTTCAAAAGATATATCGATGATTGCATAATGTTACTACCAGAAAATGAAATAAACAATGTACAAAATAGTTTCAACAATTTCCACCCAAATTTAAATTTTACCATTGAAATAGAAAAAAACAACTCCATAAACTACCTAGACCTAACACTGATAAGAACAAACAACAACATACAAACAAAATGGTACACTAAACCAACCGCATCCGGCAGATATGTAAACTTTTTTTCTAACCAACCCCTAGCCCACAAAAAAAAATGTAGTAACAGCGTTAGTAGACAGAGCCTTAAATCTCACTAACCCAACTTTCGGACCAACAGTACTAAATAAAATTAAAACAATTTTGTCAGAAAACAACTATCCACCACAATTCATACAAAAAATTATAAAACTTAGACTCAATAAAATTTATAACAAAACAAACAACCAAAACAATAACAAAAAAACCAATGAAATCACATATATCCCCACACCCTATATAACTGGATTATCCGAAAAATTAGACAACATATTCAAACCATTTAATTTTAAAATAGCACACCAAAGCGGTAAAAACCTAAAATTCCTACACACCAAACTTAAAGACTCAACACCTACACTAAAACAATCACACACAATATACAACATACCCTGCAAAGACTGTGACAATATATACATAGGCCAAACAAAACAGTTACTACAAGAAAGATTGATAGGTCACAAATACGCAAAAAATCAAACTGCTTTAAAAAAACACCAATTGACACTTAAACATAATTTTGATTTTGAAAACACCAAAGTAATAACACAAAAAAAGAACACAAAAGCCAGAGAAGTCTTAGAAAGTGATACACATTTTCAAAAATAGCAAAACAATCAACGACAGAAACGAAATTGATGGGCTTTCAAAACTCTATTACCCTCTCATAAAACAATAGATAAAACCAAAAAAAAAAACCCTGCACGCACAAGACAAAACGGGAAAAAATAGCTCCCATTAGAAAAAACAACGTTAACATATACCCCTAAATACGGTCCTGACCACCATGCTCATTCCAAAGAACAGAAATTAAAACCCCCGCAAACTAAAGTATTAGTTCACTTACAATATCCGCACAAGCACGGTCTTTCCTAAGAAATTTGGTCCCGGATGCCCAAAACACATGTGTTACACAGAATACGTACCCTTGTAAAACCATCGAACAACAAATGTGAGTGTATTTGTCTTTTCTTTGATCTCTTTACCTATTTGAAGTGTAATTCAACTTTCCAAATCATTCATACAGATGTTAATCACTTTAATGTCTCCCTACCTATTCATTTAAGCTATTTTTTATTATTTTTTTAAATTTATGTAATTTTCAACGTTAAATGTTAACTCAATTTGTAATCATTTTTTAATCTAATTTTAAACTTAAATTTGTTAATAATTGTTAAGTCTCCAATTAATTCATACAGATATTAATCACTTTAATGTCCCCCTACCATTCTTTTAAGCTATTTTAATTTAATGTTATTTAATGTTCAATGTAAAATGCTAACCTAATCCATAATTCATTCCTTAATATAATTTTAAATTTAAAATTGTTAATTTAATTGTTATATCTATCACACGAAACAAACACAGTTCTCATGTCCATTGTAATGATTCTTGTTTCCAGATGCTTGAAAAAGACTGAATTGATAAAAGTCGAAACGTCGTAAACAACATCAAAATTCAATAAAAGGTCGCTAAAACCAATAAAAATCTATTATTTTTAATATTAAGACACGGCCAATAAAATAAAAAAGAAAAAGAAAATTATATATATATATATATATATATATTCATATTGTAAATGTTAACATTTGACATTTGGTTGTCAACGCTGACATTTCACATTTTTATGATTGAATCATATTTGCGAAATGGACGGAAAATTGACAGCTGGTGGCAGTACTTCATTAACTATTGTTTGGTGGAATTTCAATTTAAATCTCCGGTCCTGTTTTTCAATTAAAACGAATTTCTTCACACTCTTCGGCGCTGCATTAATCTTTATGAGAGACAGCAGGTTTAAGTATATCTCTAAATATGCCACGAAATATCCACTTAATTATATAACAACTTTGAACTTAGCAACTGAAACATATCTAAGTTAGGTATGCCAAATGCCCTCAATCAATTTCGCTCTGATTGTACTAATTCGTATGTGTCATAAACAATAAGTTTACCCCAGAAATACATAAGAATTCTTGAATTAATGGGGTAATTTTTTAGGATAATTTTTTGGTTTTATTAATTTATTACTTGGATGTGTCAAAAATTCTCTTTGGCCATTTTTGGCCTGTATATATTATCCAAATAACGAAGGTACGACATATTGGGTTAAAAATTTGTAAGTGTAATCACCTAGATTTTCATTCTGTTTAGAATTTCAAATATTCTCATATTCTGTCGTCATATAATGTGCACGTATCGTGTATAATGCAACCCGTAACTGCAGTACGTATTGTGGCGCTGCAATAGTTGTCAAGCGCCAAGTTCCTTCCGTTCTTTACAGGTGAGGAGGAAGCTCATGAGAATTTTTACGTGTCTAGTGCACGGAAGTATTGTACAAGAACACTGTTCTATGCAACTGTTTATTGGGTAATTTCAGCAACGGCAACAAAGTTCTCGTATTTAGTAGAGTGTGGAATTCGTTAGTTTACAATACGTTGAACTTAGATTTCAACTTACGTTTAAGCGGAAGTTTTATTAAAAGTTTTATTAAAAAGAATATTGATGAGAAGCAGAATCCGAATATTTGATTTCGGTTAGCCGTTTTAATATGTAGGCACTGTAAACTAGCGTAGCATATTGCTCATGAACAGAGCACACCAATTTCCGTGCGCGCCATGTGCGCCGATGCGAGGATGATTGTATTGCATCAGAACTAATAAAAAGCATTCAGTATGTGTTTGGTACTTGCTTAGACTGCATGTAAGTGTAAGCATACGTAATAAAATGTCGTCGACACATAAATCGAGAAATCGACCGTTGTCAGACGAAGTGAATAAGTTTATTATGGATTTCCCGGACTTAATATACGATAGCTCAAAAATTAAATGTTTAGTGTGCAAAACATATCTAATGTATTGGTCAAAAACGCATTGTAAAGAACACGTAAGCAGTTCGAATCACAATAATAACAAAATTAATCGACAACAGTTTACACATGAACTATGTGTAACTATAATTGAGTGTACACTGCCGTTCACCTTGTTAAGTAATGATTCATTTATTTCATTTTGGAATAAATACGCGAATCAAACATTACCAAGCACCACAACGTTACGAAGGAATTTGCCATCGGTGCGTAAACAGGTTGAAAATAAAATCAAAGCCGAACTGAAAAATAAAAAACTGTGGTTATGTGTGGACGAAACAACTGACAGCAAAAAACAATCTGTAGTTAATGTGAAGGCGCGTAATATGGAACCACATCAACCAACGTCTTCAATTTTATTGGCATCCAGACGACTAGAACAATGTAATGCCGAAAAAATTTCAGAGGTGTTATTAGATACTTTAGAAAAATTTAAACTTTCGAAAGACCAAGTATTAATGTTTATGACCGATGGTGCCGCGACCATATGTTCTGTAGGCCGGTCTCCTAGAAAATATTGTCCTAACTTGTTACATATTACTTGTAAACTCCATGCTCTACACCTTGTGGCAGAACAGGTTCGTAGATGTTGTCCAGAGGTAGATGCTTTAACAAAATAATTTGAAACATACATGAGTGGGTAAAAACCACACCAATTCGTATAATACAAAAGTATTTTTAATAATATAAAATATTATTAAAAATGGGGTGTGAAGAACACAATACAAGTTATATATTTGTGAATGTATCTCCTCTCCAGAGACGCAGATACGTATTTCACCATTCTACAGGATCGTCGGTACGCCCCTGCTGGAGAAGAGATACATTCAACCAAACATAACTACCTTGACATCAACCAGAAATTACTAAGACAGAGCGTGAAAGCTCTAGGATACTAGTAAACAATTTGCAAGTGTCACGCGTTCAACCGTTTCATAGCGGTCTTGAAACAATACATTGTTTGAAGCTGCAAATCATCCCACATACGAGCATTACTAATAAAAGAAAGCTGATGATCACTTGGTAGTAAATGACAATTTCTTTTTAATAAAATTAATTAAGCAGTATTTTTTCTTTAAAATTTAGTTATTAGTTAGTAATGTAGACGATGCATTTTAATATTAAAAATCAGTCGATTAAATAAAAGTGCTTTCAAATATGTACTATTTACATAATCGAACAAAAAAATATCTACTTGAGTAGCACAGCAACGCATTTCGGGTTCTTACTAGTTATTAATAAACCATATAATTTAACTAAGACAATAAAAATAAAAAAAGCAATTGAAATAATCCTCTCGTGCTACCCTACGCTCAATACTTAATAATATATAATTAAAATAGAAATAAAATTGCGGTTCCAATCTTCACTTTTTAATATTTAATCGTAACACGACAATTGTTTCGCCAGCACAGTGGCTTCCTCAGGTACTTACAACTACAGAGTATGTTACAAACTAAATTAAAAAAATATATATAAAATCAACAAGGTTGGTATTATTTTACAACGTTTTTAAAGAAATCTATGAATTTACACAAATATTGTCGGTAGTGAGAAAATGCGGTACATCTGGTCGGCCCTAACTATTATATTATAGGGTACTAACCATGTTTACGCATAAAATTTATTTTAATAAACTAAATGTACATTTTTATTATCGTCTAAACAGATTTTAAGTGAATATATTTAAATGATAAAAACACACAATGTTGTATTAGATTTACACTTTATTTAATAATATTTAATATGACTATATAACAACTGTTTCACCGTACAACGGTTTCTTCAGATATAACAAGCGGTACTATAAAACATTTTACTTAAACGTAAATATTTTTTATTTTATGACTTAATGGTATTCTCAGAAATTGGAAACCGAAATATTTTACCCGCCTCTTTTAGTATAAGGGATACATATAGATAACATAAATTATATTATAAGTGACACATATCTAACAAAATATTTCAATCAAAAATAGGAAATAAATTCAACAGAGGGAAGCTCTGTTTTGTCATTTAATAATTTATTTGAAAATTTTTGTTTATTAATTAATTTGCATTGCTTCTAATAAATCGAATAATCGAATAGATTTAACAAAGGCGAGTTATTTAAATCTAATTGATCATTAAGTAAAATTTGTCAGTGTTTTAATTTATTGATTTCTAAACTTTCAAGTAAATTTAATTTATTGCCTTTATTTTATAAATGCAGGGTTTGAAAATCTTTATTGAAAGTGTGGTTTTCTTCTAATAGATAATTCGCAAAAGTGAAATCTTGTTTTTTGTTTCTAAACGAAGAACAATGTTCCGCAATGCGTTTTTCAAACGATCTTCCTGTTTCACCAACATATATCTTACCGCATCCACACATTAACTTATAGACACCAGACTTTTTATTTTTATCTGTTTTATCTTTATTGTTTTTAATATGTTTGGATAAATTATTATTAGTTTTGAAAACCGTGTTCATATTAAGTTTTTTTAAATAACTCGAAATATGCTTATTAGATATCCCAGTGTACGTTTATAATCTAAATTTTGAATTTTCCTTATTCTTTATTCCAGGATATACACCATAGAGATTGCTTTTTTGAAAAGTTTTTTTTTGTCAGCATATTTTCAATTAAAGTATCTGTGTAGCCGTTATTAATAGCTATTTGTTTGACTAAATTTAATTCTTTTTCATAATTTTCTGTGGATAGTGGATAGTTAATTAATCTATGCAAAATACTATGGAAACTCGGTAATTTGTGTTGTATGGGATTTGTTGACGAGTTATGTATAGTTATGTCAGTATGAGATTCTTTATGATAAATATCAAACAAAATAAAACCACACCAATTTGTATAATAATATTATTAAACAAATTGGTGTGGTTTTTACCCACTCATGTATGTTTCAAATTATTTTGTTATATACGCATTCGGTTCGCCCGACAAGTAGTGAAGACACGATAATACAGATTTTTATAGATATGGTTGTTACCGTCTATAGAAAAACACGTTGCTTAGTTCGGCAGTTATTATGTAGACAGCGCTGAATATTCTTTCACGATCTGTCTTAATAATTTCTGGTTGATAGCAAGGTAGATATGTTTGGTTGAATGTATCTCTTCTCCAGCAGGGGCGTACCGACGATCCTGTAGAAAGGTGAAATACGTATCTGCGTCTCTGGAGAGGAGATACATTCACAAATATATAACTTGTATTGTGTTCTTTACACCCCATTTTTAATAATATTTTATATTATTAAAAATAAATACCAAACTCTAATTTATTCTTGATTTTTTTATTTGTTAGATCCAAAAAATTAATGCTATTGTTTACTTCTTGTTCCATGGTAAATTAAATATTTTTATGAATAGAATTGACGAATTTCAGCAGCAAGTTTAATTGTCTTTGTGTTCCAGTGAATCAAAGTACAATATCGTCTACATATCTATGCAAAAAAATATGCTGTCTTAGGGGGATTATTGAAAATGATGGATTCTAACTGATTCATGAAAATTTCTGATAGTAATGGACTTAAAGGGTTACCCTACAAGTGTATATTGAATTATTAAACTGGAAGTAATTTTGTTTTAGAAGTATATTTAATAAGTCTAAAATTTCAGCTTTAATTACCGGGTTAGTGTTCTTAGCTATAGGTAAACTTTCAATAAATAGCTACCAATAACGGCTACACAGATACTTTAATTGAAAATATGCTGACAAAAAAGCTTTTCAAAAAAGCAATTTCTATGGTATATCTTGCAATAAAGGATAAGGAAAATTCAAAATTTAGATTACAAACGTACACTAGGATACCTAATAAGCATATTTCAAGTTATTTAAAAAAACTTAATATTAACACGGTTTTCACAGCTAATAATAATTTATCCAAACATTAAAAACAATAAAGATAAAACAGATAAAAATAGCTGTAAGTACCTGAGGAAGCCAGTGTGCTGGCGAAACAATTGTCGTGTTACGATTAAATATTAACAAGTGAAGATTTGAACCGTAGTTTTATTTCTATTTTAAATTATGGATCTTCATCAAGTAAATGCCGAATTAATTCAGTTAATCTATAATTACACTTATTTTATATTAGATCAGTTGCCCCCCACCCTTATTTAAAAAGTCGATGTTATATATATTCCAGTAGATTCCCTCCAGTTTTATGAATAATTCATTTTCCCTTGAATTACACGTTTCTCTAATATGATATACATAAATAAAAATTATCGCTTCGGCCCTCATTATATATTCAAATTGTTTATCCGAATTTAATTTAAATTTACATCTCCCGGGGATAACTATTCTAATATTTCATTTTCTTTTAATAAATTATCATATATAATTAATGCATGTTGCTATTTAAATAAGACAAGTTTGATATGCTATTCAACACATATTAAAGTTTATTTATTTATTTATTTATTTATTTATCCAATAGAATATTCCATTTACAGGATAAAATACAAAAAATAAAAATTATAAATCATATAGATACCAAAAAGAAAGGTATACATACTAATCTTCTAAATATAAAAAAAAACATAAAACAATAAATAAGATTAAAAACTAAGATATATTAATATAAACAAAAGTAATAGAAACAAAAAAAAAACATGAACAAAAGACAAGAACATCCAGCAAACGAAAAAACGAAAACTTATCACAGGTGTCGTAGAGAAGCTGTTTGAAGGTCGACCAACTATGGAAATGTATATCTATATCCGAAGAAACCTGATTTAAGTTGCAATTCATAATGTAGACAGGAGATCTGACAACATCTCTCTGGTTCGAGGAAAAGGAAGATAGAAAGTACGGGAAGGACGTGAGAAGAATGGTGGGACAAGAAAATTAAAGTAAGATAATAGTGTTGTGCAGTCAACTTCGTTGTGAACAAGTCCATGAAGGAAGTTGAGGCTGGTTACAAAACGTCTAAAGGAGAGAGAAGGCACATTGAAGCGAGAAAGGAGTTGAGTGTGATAAAAGCCGCTATTGGGATAGACGCCGTCCACCTTAAGTAGTAGTAGTAGTAAAACCCACTATAGCCCTTTTGGGCTATAGGGAAGAAATCGTTTGTCTCCATTCTTGTCTATTTCCAGCTATAGATCCCAATCTTGCCACTGACATATTAGTCTCTTCTTGCAATGTTCTTCTCCATGTTACCTTCGGGCGTCCTACTTTCCTCCTTCCTTGGGGCTGCCATTCCACTGCTCTCCTACACATTTCTGTTCTCAGTTTTCTCAAAGTATGACCAAGCCATCCAAACTTTCTCCTTTTAATTTGTACTTCGATCCTTTCTTGTACTGCACGATCCCATAATTCCTCATTTGTAATTCGGACGGGCCGCCATATTTTCAGTATATTCCGAATACATCTATTTACAAAGCTTTGTAGTTTTTGCTTGTTTGCATTAGTTAGTGTCCATGACTCAGAACGGTACAATAATATGGGTTTAACTGTGGCATTAAAAATTTTAATTTTGATCCTGTTAGTGATTTTACCCGATTTCCAAATATTCATCATGCCTATAAATGCACCACGAGCCTTCGATAACCGTGAATTAATGTCCTTCGTTACACCGTCGTATTCGGCCATCACACTCCCCAGGTATAAAAATTGGTCTACTCGCTCTATATTTTCTTCCATCAATTCTATATCTTTTCTATTTTGGTTATTCATGCTTAGCATTTTAGTTTTCTTTACCTACTTTACTAGATTCTTTTACTAAGACATCGATTTTCTCCTGCATATGCGTTGCATTATGAGAGAGCAAACAAATGTCGTCAGCGCAATCCAGGTCTTCTAGATATTCCGTCAGATTCCATTTTATACCACTGTTTCCTTTTTCAATTACTTTGTTCATAATTTCAAGCAACACTATTAAAACAGCAATGGTGAGAGAATACAACCTTGTTTACCCCCTGTCTTCAACTGAAACTCATCCGACACTCTCCCTTCGTGTAATTCTTTCGTTTCATAAATTACGCTTAGTTCAGTACGGAATTTCCGTTCATCAAAGTATGGGTAAGACTTAATTGTTTCCTGAAAGACATTTTCAGGAAAATGGAGGCTGTATTGATTAAATTTATCAGAATAAAATAGAGACGTTGCAGTTAAGTGTCCAGTAAAGGTAAACCTATCTTTGGCTTGACAAATAATAATATCACAAACTTCCTTTGCTTCTCGTGTATATTCGTTTCCATCGATCTTACGTCGTTTTGAAGTTGATGAGCCGGGCCCACTGTCACTTTTATCCGAAGTGTTCGTTATATTATTTCTGATATGAGCTAACTGGGTTTCAAATGATAATATATATTTATTGGCCATAAGGGGATCAATTTCTCTACTTTGAAATTTTGCATATAATATATCTACTTGAGGCATTATCTTGTAAAACAGGTTTAACCAGAAAATAAAACTCTTATTAGTAAGAAGCGTAATGTAACCTGAAGCTTGATTGATAGTAGTGATATTTACAGTTTTACTTTCATTCAAAATTCTTCGCATTGTTTCTATAATTTCTTCTCTGTGTTCAAACACAGTGGCGACAATTCTGGAATTAAAATTCCATCTGGTTTTCGTCCAATATTGCAACTCTTCGAGAACTATTTGAAAAAAAGGTGCAAGTTCCTTGTAAATTTGCAAAGAATATACGGACATTAGTGTTGGCAGAGGCAGCATTCAACATAACTAAATTTTACTGATGCGCGTAGCAGTGCACGTAAGCAGCGTATTTATAAGTTTGTTTAATACGTGCCTGTACCCCATTATGCGATCCGCCCGTGACGGCTGCCCCATCATATGTCTGGGCAATCAATTTTCTTTCGTTATCTTTAATGTGTGTTTCTAGTTCTGCAAGAATGATTGTAGATAACGTTTTCGCGTCATGATCTGACGGCGCTAAAAAATTCCAAAATCATTCAACAGGCTTACCTTAGCTATATACCTAAATACCACGGCCATTTGATATTTATTTGATACGTCTGTAGTTTCGTCAACTATTACAGATAAATAATCCGCTTCTTTTATTTCTTCAGAGATTTCTTCTTGACACACACTGAACATTGTTTGTAAAACTTCATTTTGGATAGTTTTAGAAGTATACTTGAAAACAGTAGCTTTTTCTAAATGGTCTTTTAAAGCAACGTCCAATTCAGCACTAAAATTTATTAAACCACGAAAAACACCCCCGGGTTAGAGGACGAAATTGATTCATCGTGTCCTCTCAGCGCAAGTTCAAAAGCTCCACAAAAACGTACACAATTAATTATAATGTTCAGTACATATCGATTGCACTTAACTTTCTCGTTGTGCAATGCTATATTTCTTCGATATGCATTATCCATCTGAGCAGCAATATCCACATTCCCAAAAAGCGATAATTGGACCACATTTTTCATATGCCTTTGTGATATACTGTGTTTTTTAATTCGATCGCTTGAATGATTTAAATCAGTTAAACCCATTTTCGTCCATAATTCTTCACCTTCAAATAGTAAGCAAGGAAAGCAGAATAATGCATTTTTTATACTACAACCGCAAATCCACAAATGTTTATTATAAATATCCTTATTAAATAGTCTATTAAAAGTTCGCGTCTTACTGGAAATCGTTTGTTTCAGATTTAAATTCGGAACAGGTCTGCCCAACCGCTTTATTTCAATTATTTCGGCATACGTTCTTTTATAGAACGGATACACTATTAAACTCTGCACTGAATTCATTATTATTTAAAAATAAAGAGCATAAACACTTTTAAACACACAAATACAACTTTTTTATTCGCTTTTATACCGTTGCACCGTAAGCAAGAAATGCGTCTAACGTTTTGGTTGCACTGCAGCTGCAACACTATTATCGTTTATGGAGATATACCCGAAAGACGTTCGACAAAGTTCGTCAGCCGTATAGGGATATATACGTTCGTGGATTGCAATGAGTCTGCAAACCAAGTGTGTTATTCTCTCATTTATTTAACGTATTCATATCTAATTAGATATACCTATTATAAGTAATTTATAATAGTTCATTTATTCTGTGAGGTAGTACAAATTTTTAATTTATAATTTAAAAAATGTAGAATTACGCTTTTTTTCATTAAATTAAATCTATTAGTTTTGGTGGTTACGCAAACTTGCAAACCATAGCAGAAACCGCCACTGATATCAACATGAATTCTCTGGACGAAGAATACTTTTTCCACAGGTATGTAATCACTGCGCGAATTTCGATATTGTCCATTTTTAAGAAACGACAAAAGTACTCTGCTTTGAACGAGCGTACACAACAAACTACTTGACAGATAGACATGAAGTTTAATGCGTATATCATTGAAACATCAAGCTATACAATAGCGTCAAAGATTGCAGTTAGCAGTTAGTTACCGAATTTTTCAGCTTACCCTCGTATTTATTTAGTTAACAAAATTGGAATTCTTTAATGGAGAGTGATGTTGCTATTCACGTAGGAAGATATCTTCTAGATATGTACTATAACTACGTAATTGTGCTTTTAATTGTTAGAATGAAATTAAGCAACATCTTAAGTGTTGACAGATATGATATATTCATGAATATTGTGCAGAAGGACCCGTAATATTAATTCAACAGTTAAGATTGAATTGTAGCTAAATCTCAAGGCGATTAACAATATTAGAATTCCCTAGAAAGGGCCATTAGCTGTATAATCGTAATCTACAAGCAATTTCTCGAAATTAATCTACACTTGAAAGACAATTTGTTTGATTACAGTTATCTTAATATTTTGTGATGATATTTACTTTGAATAAAATATACTGGGTGTATTTTTTAACTTGACACTTTCGAATATCTTGAAAAATAAGCAGTTCACGAAAAAATGTACAGATTTAAAATTTAATAATTCAGTGGAGGAAATACATTAGTGCTAGAATTAGTCCTTCTCTCTCCCTCAATGTACTGTAACTATGGGCGAGGGAAACTTTGAAATCTTAATTAGGAAAAAAAGTACATAGGATTTGTCTCAAACATTTTCTTCATTTCATGATAGATGGCGCTGTAATCGATGAAATTCAATTTTTTTCAATTTCTCTCACTGAGAACCTACAATTCTGTAATTCTTTTTCAACAAAAATAATACCATGAACAATGATTTATCAAGAAAGTACTATTATCATAACTAGAGAACGGATGCAATTTCCATAAAACGCAATAGGCAATTGGAATTGTGTATAACGTCGCACAGTACATCCCGGCGTAATTCAATGAAGTATTTGTTTGACTTACTCGGCCACCTGGTCTCGCACGATAACAATGGACAACTCAGTTATTGTATTCGGAGAATATAGTGTTTTTTAAAGTGTTTTCATGAGCGTAGTTAGAAGCGGGGTTTTTATAATGTATTTTATTTATTAGTTTATATTTCGTAAGATAAATAAAGTGCTGTGAGTACGTTTCTTGTTTTCATAGTTTTAACTGTTAATTACATCGTAATTTTTGTGATAGATCCTGTTTAATATCGTTTGATTGAATCTATATCTACCAATTATTTCGACGTAAGTGTGTGCATTGAATTTCGTTCAGTTTCAATAACTTACGCACACATTTTTAGTTTTCATTTATTTAGATCTAGAGCATTGTTTAAGTTACCTTTTCAGACATGATATGGAAGATTGTCGAGAACGGCATTGTAAAACAATGGCGAGTTGGATTGACGGTCATACTGACTGTATGTCCATTGTCAGTGATTTCGAAATTTATTACAAAATCCGTAAAATATCGTCAAAAATTCATCACTTAGGATCGCAAACACATCTGAACTCTGTAAAACTTTTATGGCGGCTAATATTCCATTAAATAAACTTAGCAATCCCACTTTAAAAATATTTCTTCAAAAATATACTGGTCGAAATGTTCCTGATGAATCAACTTTATGCAAATATGATGTTTCTAGGTGCTATACGAGAACAGTAGAACGCATTAGAAGCCATCTTTTAAATCAATACATATGGATAAGCGCCGACGAAACGGTGGATATGCTAGGACGCTGTGTGGTAAATGTTGTAGCTGGTGTACTACATCCAACTATTCCCTATAACTCATATGTAATAGCAACAAGTGTTATAAATAGAGTTGATGCGGAAACAGTTGCTGAAACCATTAAGGAGAATATGCAAAAAATGCTTCATTCGGACGCCACGTACAAAGAAAAAATACTTTTATTTGTCAGTGATAGTGCTGCGTATATGTTAAAAACAGGCAGACTATTGAAGAAAACATATCCTAATATGGTGCATATTACTTGTGTAGCACATGCTCTCCACAGAATCTGTGAATATATCAGAGACACTTTTCCGGAAGTTGATAGACTTGTATCAGCTTTTAAAAAAGTTTTCGGAAAAGCACCATTGAGAGTAGCTCTTTTCAGGGAAAAATTTCCATGTCTGTCACTGCCTCCCACTCCAGTAATAACTAGATGGGGAACATGGCTGGAAGCTACTAGTTATTATGCTGAGAATTTCGATAGTCTAAAACATTTCGTAACACTGCTAAAGGAGGATGCTAGAAGTATTGGTGAGTGCAAGGAGCTCACAAAAATCCCAAATTTAAAAAATCAGTTGTACTTTCTTCACGAACACTTTGGAAAATTGCCAAAACTAATCACTTATTTTGAAAATCGAAATCTCAAATTAAATGGCGGATTAACCACATTAGATGTGGCTGTTAATAATTTGAAAAGTATTCCAAGTGACTTCGGATGTGGCCTTCGGCAAAAGTTTGAAGCAATTCTTAATAGAAATCCAGATTTAATTACATTGCAGCAATTATGTATGGAGACAATTCCACAAAATCTAACGGCTAAATATGAAGAAATAAAAGAATATTTCCAGTATGCACCTATAACCAGTTGCGATGTAGAAAGGACGTTTTCTATTTATAAGGATGCACTTAATTCAAAGAAAACAAAATTGACAGAAGAAAACCTTGAGAAACTATTGCTAGTCAATATTAATAGTCCTTTACTCAACTTGAACGACAAAATGAACAAATAAAAATGTTCCAATTATAGAAATAAAATTAAAAACTTTAAAAATACAACTTTTCAACAAATAAATATGTATTTCGTAATTTTATAGATCACCACCCGTTCGTTTTCCAATTATATAAATAAAATTAAATATTTTAGAAATACAGCCTTTCGCCACTACTGCACTGGGCTTTGCGTCATGTGGTAAGCGTGTCCGTTCTCTAATCATAACATACTTGGTAAACGCAATTTTCTTCGCGGGGTGCTTTCAAATAAAAAAAAAATTGTATTTTTCTTTTAAAACTATTTCTTATGTTGAAAATAGTTTTTATAAAATAGCTTTTGTATGTGCAATGTATGTATTTAACGTTTGTGTTATTTCTTCCATTCGTGTTTTTTCTAATTCCAAAAGCACAAAATAAACGTACAAAAGAAAGAAATAACTTTAAGGACAACTTATTTTACTCAGTTCCAAGAATATTTCGAAAAGTAAAAGACCTGTTTCTGTTATACTGTTAATGGTACCTACTATAGAATGGAGTATTTAACTGTATTAGAGAAAATTGAAATGGTCCTGATGAATGGAGAAGCTTGTAGAAGTCTTGGTAATGCTGTCAATCATTACGCTTAGCGTGTTCTGGATAGAATTCGGCCATGTGCTTCATTTTACCATACTATCAAACAATTCACTACTGATGGAAGTGTTCAACTGTAAAAAAGGACTCATCAAGCAACAGACACCGGCGAAAATAAGGAAGTTGCTCTAATTGTTAGCTGTTAATACTCATGTTAGCACTGGAGAAATAGCTCACGATTCTGGATTGTCCTGCACCAGTCCTAAAACGTCATAAATATCTTCCACATTATATGTCTTTACGAAATCAGGTAATATTTTGTCAGTGGGCATGTGAACAATTACAGCAAAACTCCCAAGGTTTTGCCAAGTTGAACGCCAGCGCCATTGGACTGTCAACGTGTGCTGTGGAATAATTGGGAACAAACTCATCGGTCCCTATATTATTGAAGGCCATTTGAAAGGTGAAATGTACCGAGACATCTTGGAAAATGAACTGCCAGCACTACTTGAAGACGCTGGCTTAGAAGTGCGACAGAACATGTGGTTTCAACTTAATGGTCGTCCACCACACTATTCGGTGGTAGCACGTGAAGTACTTGATCGTAATTTGAATAGTTGCTGGATCGGCAGAACTGGTTCAGTAAATTGGCCTGTTAGGTCGCCAGATTTTATTTCGTCAGATTTATTTTTATGGGGTTCTCAAACGCAAAGTATTTAATCAAGTACCAACAATACGTGAAAATATGATAGAGAGAATCAGAAATGCTTGTGCTGAAGTTCAAGAAGATACACTTCCCAGTAAAGGCCGGATTATATGTAGTTTGCATAAATTTGCATATTTGCATAATATATGCATTTTGTAAATTATTTGAATATTTTGTAGTAATTCAGCATTTTTGCATATTTTAAGTATTCGAGTTTTATTTATTTACTAAATCAAAATTTATTATAGGAATTACTAAAAATATGTAGTCGATGTAACAAACAAACAAAAACTAAACAGCCCTCTTTAAATTAAAAATAGCATTTTATTAAGCCTCTTCCCGTTACTTTTCCGATAAGCGTCACCAAGAATTTATTAATTCTCTTCCCATATATTCAGGCTGGGACAAAATTCAAAAAAAGCTAATACCTATAAATACAAGAATACGTTTTACTAGAAAATTGGGAGAATATGTGTTTCTTTGCTATTTGGAGAAATTTATTCCCATATTCGAAAGTAATTTTATTTTAAACGTCATTTTACGTTGGTTTTTCGAAGTGTAAACTTGTGAGTTGTGATATATAATACAGTATAACCTCCTTATAATGGACACTGACGGAGAATCCTAAAATGTCCAATATATGGAGGTGTCCAAAATGTGGAGGTGAAAAAAAAACGAAAAAAAATATTCAATCTCATATCAATTTAATTAAGATGAAAGTCGAAAAAAATTTACAATACTTAATACACATACATACATACATATTTTATGCTAGATTTTACTTGAAATAATCATTAATTGTTGTTTGTCTTGCTTTTTTCATTTTATGTTTAAATATCTCAGATTCACATTCAAGAAGAGCTTGAGAAATATTGTTAGCAATGTTAAAACTGTTAGTGCTTAAGAAATAGTTCTCAAGATCTTTTAATTTTTGATGGGCTTCTGATATATTTGATATACTAGTTACAAATTCCTCTTCAATCTCATTTTCCATTTCATCACTGATATCAGTAATTTCATCGATACAATCTATAATGGAAACATTAGGATTTTCAGTAAATAACTCATTATTAATTAATGCGTATGTGCTTAAATCTAAATTAGTGATGTTAAAATTGGGAAATAAAAATGCTAATGGTATATTATCTTCTATATCGCACTCTGCACTTAGATCACTGTCACTTTGATTGAATCCGCATTTTTGAAAACAGTTTCTTACGGTCACAAGCGAGAGTTTTTTCCAAGCAGCTGATATCCATATTAATGCAGTGACTACCGTCATGTTTTTTTCTACCATTTCTAGTGAATTTTCAGTATCCATTAACGCCAAAAGCCTTTTTACAAGCATGCTCCGGTAAATTACCTTAAAGTTTTGAATCACACCCTGGTCCATAGGTTGACAATGCGAGGTAGTATATGGAGGCAGAAAAACCAATTTTACGTTTTCCAATGAAATCTTCGGATGAGAAGTGGCATTATCAAGAAACAAAATTACATGCCTTTTTTCTTTCTTCATCTTGCTATCAAAGTTCTTTAACCAAGCTGACATAATATCCAAAGTCATCCACGCTTTTTTGTTAGATATCCATCCTATCGGCATCTTATCCACATGAGCTCCTTTAAAACATCTAGGTTTCTTACTTTTACCGATGAATAACGGCCTTTCCTTATCACCCTCCTTATTTGAACACAACAATATAGTTAGTCGTTCTTTTGCAGATTTTCCTCCGGCACATTTATCACTTCTTAACGCAAATGTTTTTGTCGGAAGGGCGCGGAAAAATAAACCGGTTTCATCAGCATTAAAAATATCTTTCGGAGAGTAATCTTTGCATATTGATTGCAACTTGACTTTCCAATCGTCTACATTTTGTATGTTTACATAGGCAGATTCACCACACACACTTTTAAATGATATTTTATGCTTTTGACAAAATTTCTCCAACCAACCATTAGTCGCTTTGAATTCGGTGAGGTGTAAACTTTGTGCTACTTCCAGCGCCTTTTCTTTGAGTAGGGGTCCTGACATGGGAATATTTTTGATTCGCACCTTACAGAACCAGTTGAACACTGCTCCGTCGATTGCTAAACCACTAGTTTTTGGAAACTTCCTTTTTTGAGCTAGGTTTCCATTTTTCTCGAAAAGTTCTTTTATTTCACTTTTGTTTTTCACTATATCACTAATTTGCGACTTTCCGACACCAAACTTTTCCGCGAGCTTTCGGACACTTAAGCTTTGCTGTTCACTAACCGCAATAATATCAATTTTATCTTGGATTGTTAACCGCTTTCTTTTACTGGAATCCATGTCGACACTATCAAAGGCTAGTTCAAACTGATTCAAAATACATATCACTCCACTTATCACCTGACGAGTAGGCCAGTGGTAAACCGTCGTTCCTTTGTATTATGGAAAAAACCCGAGTAGATATACTTCCACGTGTGCACTTTGTACATACATATGTATTATGGGAAAAACCCGAGTAGATATACTTCCACGTGTGCAGCAATAAAAGTACATACATACATACATAATTGCAAAATTTTATTCGGCGCCGCCCGTCTTGTCTGTCCTTAATTAAGAGATATATTTACAGATGTTTTATTGCTTCGGTGAAATAAAGGGTGTCCGCGTCCGATTTATGGAGGGTCCAATATTAGGAGTGACTATTGTTAAGAAAACCCATTATAAAATTTCGTACCACAAAAAATGTCCATTTTTTAGAGGTGTACGATTGTCGGAGGTATCCATAATTAGAGGTTTTACTGTAGCAAAAATGCCGAAAATAATGACTGTGCCTGGATGGATTGCACCTTATTCAGAATTGCGTATTAATTGAGAAAAAGTGTTTTGCGTAGCATGCTGCAAGATTGTGAGTAAAATTTTAAGTTTATTTCCTCTTATTAATTAATTAAGTTTGTAATTATTCCTTTATCTTTTACTATTTTATTTTATAAGAAAACAACCGATGATGCGATATTTTTTTTGCGGATTACAAGTGAGAGAAAGTTCCAAGTCGACCAACATATGAAAACTCAATATCATGCTGCAAAAATAACAAAGATGAAATTGGCGAAGAAGAGTCAGCAAACATTACCGCAATGTTTGCCATTAACTTCCAAAAAATCGGAACAAGAACAATTTAATGAAGATTTGTGTCAAATGTTTGTATCGGCAGATATTCCACTACATAAATTAAACAATTTAAATGTCAAGTTATTTTTGCAAAAGTACATCAGCAAATATAACATTCCCGACGAGAGTACGTTCAGAAAAGCAGAAGCACTGAATAGCATTAAGAAGGTTATTGCAAACAATTATCTTATAACGTGTGTTCATTTGAGAAGTCAATCTAGGTTACTTTGAAATTTTGATAGAATAACGCCCGGTATTATCAACTTATATTAAATGCACATTTAGTTAAAAGACATTTAAATTAAATGCTCTTTTAACTTGACTTTGGTATTATGAATGAAGTTGAACCAATATTTAGTTAAGTGTCGAATATTCGAAGGTTGGTACAACTCCATAGGTTAAAATTCACTTGTAATTGAACATTTGACATAAGACAACGTCATAATATAGTGAATATAATTTAGTAATATGGCTTCAAAAGATCTCGTGGGAAAAATTTCAGTGAAGAAGATACTCTGTATCTTCTAAACCTTGCAGCAAAATATAAACATATTATTGAAAATAAATTGACAAATGCTGTAGCAAGTCAAGAGAAGGTAAGGTTACTTTTCTATTACATATTTATTATATCTAATCTCTACATATCCTTTAAAGAGTGCAACATGGAAGTGTATTGCCAATCTTTATAATGCCAGTCATCCATTGTGCATAAGGTCTGCAGATAAGTTAAGTGCGAAGTATGAAAATTTAAAACATCAAGCACGGAAGTATGCTGCAGACAACAAGCAAGAAATATATAAATCAAGTGGTGGACCATCAGAAGCAACGAATAATATTATATTAGAAACAGTTTTAAATATAATAAATAAAATAACTGTTGAAGGGGAAGAAAACTCGTATGATTGTGATAGTACTCCTGAACTATTGTTCAATGGTACTTGTGTTCTCACCGGAATATGTAGTAATGAAGAAATATTCATTGAGAACACTGAAGTGACTGAAGAAACATCTGTAACACACACTCCCATGTCTTCAACACAATTGACAACACATGTCCCATCACCCCCGACAGATACCTCAATAGCACCTACACATACTGCAACATCATCGATGCATATTACACCAGTTCCTCCTATCCCAAGTCCCCATAGAAAAGAAACTACACATACATTTCAAAAGCGGAAACGGAATGAAAGAAACCAGGTGGATATCGTTTTAGATGCCAAACAGAAATTTTATAATGCCAAAACAAGACTGCTAGAACTGGAATGTGAACAAAAGGCAGAAGATTTAATAAATAAGAAGTTGCAAAATCGGTTGCTACAACAGGAAATTGAAGAAAAGATAGAAACTAAACAAATACGTTTAGCATTACTATCAGAAGAGTTAGAGGAAAAAAGGTTACTGAATGAAGAAAAAAGAGCTGCTTTAAGTAATAAATAGCATATTACTGAAAATTGCTTTCTTAAAAGTATTATACATATTAACATTGTATGTAATCTTTTGTTACCAGAATTTTTTTATTTTAATATATGTTTATATTCAATTCTATTTGTTTGTTTTTTGTACTAGAAATAAAATAATACATTGGTAAAATATATAAAAATTGTTTATTAGGTTAATGTAACAGAATATTTACAATAAATTTTGAAAATAATTATCAATTAGCCTTCGACGAACATTGTTATCATCGACACCTTCATTAATATAATTTTCTGCTGCTGCATCAATAATGTCTTCGTCAATAGGTGTGGGCTCTTTCATATCTATTGCGATATTGTGTAGCACAGCTGTAGCTACCACAATAATCTTGGCCAAGTTACTAGTAATTCGCATGCCTAAAGATAATAATGGGAATCTTCTTTTCCAAATACCATACTGCCGTTCAACAGTATTACGGGTTTTTATGTGGCATTTATTATACAGCTCCTCAGCTGGATTATTTGTTTGCAGCAGCGGAGTTAATAAATAATTCGAATTTTTATATCCATTGTCTCCAAGAAGAAAGCAATGTCTATATTTGCCACTTTCAAGTACATTTTTTAATCGACTATTATTGAAAATTGTCTGGTCGTGTGTTGATCCAGGCCATCTTGCTACAAGGTTAATGATTATTAAATTGTGATCACACACCGTTTGGACATTGTAGGAAAAGTAGCCTTTTCTGTTGCGGTATACTTCTGCATCATTTTGCCCTACAAACAAAGTTCTTGCATAAACATTAACAACATATGATTAACAAACTTCTTACCTGGTGACTGAATTTTTATATGTGTACAATCAATCGTTCAAATTACTTTTGGAAATTTGTAAATTTTATAAAAACTAGCATGAACTTCAGGTTATTTCATCAATACCTTCAGGCATTTTGATATATTCTGGGCTCAGTTGTGCAATTGCAGTAGTCACTTTCTTTATTATTCGTCCTACTGTTGCTTTTGTGACACCAGCAAATTCACTGCAGATATCAGCATGCAAAAAACCTTAATGTCTATAATAATTGCTGCATTGGCGATAAACAACGGTTTCTTAATGAAACGAATTTTATTTGATTCTCAATATGAGATAAAATAATTTCAACAGTTCTTTTGGTGAACCTGAATCTATGAAAGAATTCTTCATCTGACAATTCATCAAAATATGTTTTTTTTATTTTAAATATTTTTGGCTGTCTTCGTCTTCGCACAATTTCAAATAATTCTTCATCAGATGACGATGTAAAATCAGTAGAACTAGAATCCATTTCAACGAAATAATACTGAATAGTAACACAACAAACAACACAAATTACCACAACAAGCAACGCTTATGAATATAGAATATCACTTATAAGATATTGGCTATATTTTTTTTCTTTTGACGTTTTATCAATACGCGTGCGTCAATATAAACGGCGTTTTAAGTTTTGTTAAATGGTCATTTTCTCGCATTTAAATTTAAAAGGAGATTTGAAGTTAAATCTCATTTAAACGTGTTTATAATACAGTTGAGGGTTGTTAAAAGAACTTTTTAAATAAAACTAGTTTTAAATGTATTGATAATACCGGGCGTAAGACGCATATATATATTAGTATGTGTTTGTTGTTGCGTAAACGTAAATCCAAATGACATTTGATAATGTCAATTACATTTGTTATTTATTTGTATGTATGAAACTGTCAAAATATACGACTTCGTAGGTTAAGAAGTAAATTTTAATTTACGACATACTTCAATATGTTCTCAGTAAATCACATGATTTACTGCTACTAGATTGACTTTTCAAATGAACACCCGTTATATGCATAGATGAAACTTCTGATAGTGTGGGCCGATACATAGTTCATTTAATGATTGGTATCTTTAATGTATCGGTTCCAGCAAAATCTTATTTAATTTTATCCAAACAGTTGGAAAAGGCAAATAATTTGACAATAACAAGGTTTATACAGGAAGAACTGGCAACTTTCTTCTTCCCGAATCGATTCCAACAGAGACAATTCTATTGTTTTTGACGGATGCTGCACCATACATGGTGAAGGCAGCTTTCAACTTGAAAATCTTTTACCCAAATTTAATTCACACCACTTGCTTGGCGCACGGACTGAATCGTGTTGCAGAAGAAGTCAGAAACCATTTTCCCTTAGTAAATACTTTAATTAGTTGTGTTAAGAAAGTATTTTTAAAGGTTATATTATTAAAAATACCTTTGTATTATACAAAACTGGTGGGGTTTACCTACTCATGTATGTTTCAATTATTCTGATATATTTTTAAAGGCCCCATTATGAGTTCATTTTTACAAACAACATCTACCCGGTGTTCCGCTTCCTCCTCAACCAGTAATCACACGATGGGGAACGTGGTTGGAGGCTGCTATTTTTCATGCAAATCATTTTGAAGTAATAAAGACAATTATTATGGAACTTGATAGGGATCCACAATCTGTGATAGACCCCCAAAAGGTGTATTCGAGTAAAGAGATACCTCAACATTTGGCGTTTATTAAAGCCAATTACAATTTTATTTCCACTTCTATATTGCAGTTGGAAAATAATTTATGTCGCTAATCGAGATCGTTGAAATAATAAACAAGATGGAAGTCATGTTTTGATGTTAAAGGAGGAGTGGGACAGTCCGTGTATGAAAAATCTTTAATTGTAATAGGAAAAAATGAGGGTTTTAAAAAGCTAAAGGACATTGCTAAAATCTTGTGTTGTGCTTCAGTAGAAAATATTGAGCTGATAATAGATGGTATTTCTAATTTGAAATATGTTCCTATAACAAGCGTCGATGTAGAACGAAGCTTTTCAATATATAAATACATGTTTTCAGACGAACGTCACAATTTTTCTGTTGAAAACTTTGAGAAATATGTGATTGTAAATTTTTTTCATAGTTAATTATGTTGTAAAATGTTCTAAATAAAGTTGTAGTAAATATAATAGAATATTTTTTTTACAGTATTCCATTTTCTAACATTCCTCGTATTTTTTTTCCTGCATATTTTTCATAAGGAAGTGCATATTTAGGCTAAAACATCTGCATATTTATTCGCATATTTTCAGTTTTTTTCTTGTATATAATCCGGCCTTTACTTCTCAGTTGTCTGCATTCATTTCAAATGCGGATTACTAAGTGCATTGAAATCGAAGGCATCATGTTGAGCACTTACTTTAATTGAAAGATGATGAGGCAAGGGGAAATATAGCACTATGGTAAGTGAGAGGCGAAGGGACTTACATAAACGAAGCACTCTGATACGTAAAAGACGAAGAGACTTAGGTTAATCAAGGACCCCAAGGTGGTACTACGTACACATCGTTGTTGTTGGGTACGCTAAAAGTAATTTATTCACCCGCAATTTACACCTCTACAGGTGATATTTCCCACTTATACGACATTTGTAAAATGAATAAAGTTTTTAAGATTAATTTTGATTATTTACAAAGAAAACGTATTTTTTATTGCACACGTATTGCAGAATCGTATGCATAGGTTCTCAGTGCAAGAAATTAAATTTAGTCGATTATAGCGTGATCTATTATGAAATAAATGAAATGTTTCAGACAAATCCTACGAATTCGAATTTGTAATAAAATATACGTGTTCCTATTTAAGGTTTCGAAGGCCCGCACCACGTACATGATGGGAGAGAGAGGGATTAATTACAGCACTGATGTATTTCTTCAATTTAATTAATACATTTAACATCTGGTGCGGTAACAAGACCGGGGTCGTACCTTGAAGGAGATGTGTTTTCAATACATGGCCAAAAAAATTTTGTGGATTTAGTAGGTCCTTTGAACCAAGACCAGGAGGAGAACGAATACATTTTGACACTCCAATGCGAACTAACGAAATTCGTCGAAGCCTATCCCATTCCAAACAATGAAGCTTCCACAGTAGCCAAAGCTCTGGTCGAGAATTTTATACTTAGGTACGCTATTCCCGAACAAATAGCGTCCGACCAGGCAACAGAATTAATGGCTACAGTTTTTAAGGAAACTTGCTCTCTTTTAGGCATACAGCAGCTTAAATCAACTGCATACCACCACGAAACGTTAGGCGCACTAGAAAACACACACAAAAATTTGGGAGCGTATCTACGCATTCAACTAGCTAACCACAAAGATAATTGGTCAACATGGATACCCTATTGGTGCTTTGCATTTAACAACACAGTGGATACCGAACCGAAATATACCCCACACGAATTAGTTTTCGGGAAACAGAACCCTCTACCCTCATCATTAACCTACGCGATAGAGCCACTTTATAATTTCGATAACTATACCGCGGAAATGAAATACAGATTACAAACGGCCCTAAATGAGGCAAAATGCAATTTAATCGAATCGAAAATCAAAAGGCAAAGTAAGTTAAACAGTAATCGCAGACCCACACACTTTTGTGTTGGAAATCAAGTTTTAGTAAAAAACGAAACAGGAAACAAGCTTGAGACATTGTATAACGGCCCTTTTACTATTATAAAGATAGATAAGCCACCAAATGTAACCATTCAAATAGACAATAAATGCATCGAAATACATAAAAACCGCCTAAAACATTATTATATGTAATTTGCCAGCGAAAAATACAGATAAAAATATCTTTTATTATTTGTAATAATTTTAAGTTATAATTATAATTAATTTTCAAGAACACTTCAATGTAACTCTTACAAAACTCTTGTAGAAAATAATGAATAATTTCAGAAAGATGTTGAATAATTAGATAATAGATAAATATATCTCACTAATTACATTATATCTGCACATAGTATAAGGAAATATAATTAGATATGTATATATTTAACAAAAGAAAAGTTAAACGGCTTAGAGGCCCTTTCTTTTCTTTCTCGCCGGGTGGAAGATGCGGTAACCAAACCGGGTCACGTATTGAAAACACATCTCCTTCAAGGTACGACCCTGGTCTTGTTTCGATTGAATGCAAACACGACCTCGGTGCGTCCAAACACGACCTCGGTACGTTACGATCTTTCGCCACTTTGTTGATCTTGTAACTAGGCCACTAGGCTAAAGGAGGACACGCTCGGATATATAATGAGATCCTATTAGATATCGAGGTCACACACAGAGTCTGACAGAGATTAGTCCGAGAGAGTGTATCATAGAAACCCTCCTTAAGACTAGTGTCTATTTATTACTATGTTATATTGTTATTGTTGATTCTTTGTTATGGTGTTATTTAATTAGATATCGTTACCCAAACGCTGACCGTCTATTATTTATTACTGGTGAATCTGCGTACCAAAGCAGCGATGTGCCCTCCGGGACCAGGTCACATCACACTGGACATTTTTTCATGTACTGCTTATTTTTCGAGATATTCGAAAGTTTCAAGTTAAAAAATACAATAAAAGGATGTCTTTTTTAATATTTTATATTGGATATATTTGTAAATAATATATTTAAAAAATATAATTAAAAAAATTATTAATGTAGCGAAGTGTATCAGTGTTATATAAATTCTCACCCACAATTGGGGATTCGGACAGCTATTCTTTAGAAATAGTGCTAATATTGGGATCTATAATTAACTAAGAATAATTGTGATCGACGAACTATGTAAAATGTATAGTTGATCAAATTTTAATAGAAAATATTAAAGAATATATTATCAATGTAATTAGAAAGTCGAGACAATTCCGCAATTAAAATAAAATAAGGTAGTATCGGAGGTATAAGAGCATTAACTATTTATGAGTACGCCACTTAATAGGAGTCCCTTGTTAATACTATTACTCTAGTGAGAGATGATACAATATTTGACGCTCACCGCTCAATGAATATTTATATCCTTCTTAACACTGTATTTTCTTAAGTGGAAGCGAACACGTTCCTTGATCGCATCTTACCATTTAGTTCCAAGAAATAACTACCAGTAGTTTATCATAAATAGAATTAGAAAAATTACTTTACATCAATCTTATTATGCGCAAACTTTGGAATTAATAAAAAGCCGGAGATAACCAAGAAACGTAGCAGAAAAATTCATTCAATTCCCACATTTGATATAACGGTTTCTAATAAATCTCTTTGCAGTATTTTAAAGTCCGCTTTCCTTACGTTCTTATTTTCATTTAATATAAGGCAGATTTATTGTCAGTTAAAAAAAGGAAACCGAAAATTCCATTGTGCTTTCTTTGTACTCTGTGCTGTCTGTTGCGTATGTGAGAACATTCACCATTATCTCTATTATATTGTCTTTTTGGAATTTTTGCGTTTCTCCCTTGAGAGACATAAGCACAATTCCGGAAATTGGCTGTGGGTTGTAAATGTATAAAATGTATACTATAAGGTGATGTCTACTATATCTGTTATATAATTGTTGTTAAAAGCAACTCTACAAGCAACTACAAACCACAATTTTGAGATATTTGGTATATAACTATTAAGTTAAATTTTACATTAGAACTAGGTGTACTATGTAAAATCAATATTATTATCTACTTTTGGCGTTCCTTAAGGTGCTACTTTGGCACCACACAATTCCTTTTATGTATTAATGATTTGCGTTATGAATTCACATGTAACAGATTAGTCTCCGCACAAGATCTTATATTATATGTTGGAATTCAACGCCAACTCAATTTCTTCAGTTTAGCAGTTATTTTGGCGATGTATGGACGATGGATGGATGGACCGGAGAGGATAAGCGAGGAGCAGTATCGACGATTAACTAATCAAGCTATAAGAGAAATACTAAACGGAGAAGATATAGTAAAGGAAATCAAATCGAAAAGAATACGTTGGTATGGACACATAATGAGAAAGGAGGAAGAATCAATATCAAGGAAAATAATGAAATGGTAACCGCAGGAAAGTGGATCCATGGAAGACCTAAGTTAAGATGGGAGGACCAAGTGATTAATGACATAAGGGCCATGGGAATAATTAACTGGCGAGAGAAGATAAATGATAGAAAGGTATGGAGGCAAATAGCAGATGAAGCAAAGAAACATGACAACCTGTAAATACAAACAAACAAGAAAATGGAGAGGAGTGACGAACCGCCCCATAATGATAGTCAGAAGAGCTCAAGCAGCGGCTCCAATTCCGTAAGGAATGTATAGCCAGTTATATATATATATATATATATATATATATATATATATATATATATATATATGGACGATGTTAATATCAAGAAATCGCTGTTACTCTTCTTCCTTTTTCTTCTTTTTTAATTCTATGAGTTTTTCTTAATATCCCACCGTTTCTAGTCATTCTTCTGTAAAACTTCTTGTATTTCTTCTGATACATTCCCAGGATTACTGATCTTTTCTGCTATCCGTATTGTTTTTATAACTAATAATAAAGCAAGAGAAGATTCTCTTGCAGATAATTATGTAATTTTACATACTATGCACTTTTGTTTTATGGCCATATGGAATGGAAATTGAAGGAATTCTTAGACTCTCAGATATCAACTTTACAGTGGAAATTGAAAAGACAGACAAGTACTTTTGTCGGATGTTCTTGTGTAATGCGCGAATAACGAATTATCTTGTACGACATATAGAAAAGAAATCCATACCAAAACATATAGTAATCATAATAGTTCTTCTTTAGTGGCTTTGAAAACTCATAATGTTGTAACATAGTAGATCTATTGTGATGAACCCCGCTACCAAGCTTATGAATTTTAAGTATCTTGTGCGCGATTGGAATGGTAAATCGTCAACGCGGACAATTCGTATGATGTTTTAGTTAGTAAGATGTAAATATACAAATATGCGAATATGTTATGCGAGGGCTTTATTTTCCACGCAAACGCAGGAAACTCATGCCGAATCTGGGTGCGCTGTCCCGTCTAACTTTTCTGATTTTTAGTTTCAGGCAGATATAAATAGGGCCCCATTTCTCGATTTAATCATTAATTAATTACCTGACGGTGCTTGTTAATGCCGTTATTCAAGCCTGAATTCTCTATACTTCGCAGCTTTGTTGCTGGCTAATTCTTCCGCCTATACTCGTCGGCCTTTAACTGATGGCGAAATTCTTCCGTCTATAGTTGTCGCCAAGTGTAATATGCCACCAGCTAAAGGTTGTCGGACTTTGCTGGTGGCATATTTCCCGATATCTTCATAATATGTCAACGCCTTTAGTGTTCGTAGAATTGCGTGCTATTTCGTATCCTTCGACCGTAGATTCGTAGTGGACGACGACTGATTGTCAAACGTACGCTAAGGCCTTCGTTTTTCGAAGGCAATACTAACTATTACCCTAGGTTTTTTCGCATAATTAAATCCGAGGTAATTATTTCTAAAAATAAACCCAGTTTCATATGACCGTGTTTCAAGTAATTTTGATTAAACAACAACGACACTGCAAATTAATTGCATTTTTCATGAAGTAATGTTAATGAATTAAGATTGCTTTCTACATTTTACGATGCTAATTATTCGAATTTTTTATTGAAAGAATTCGAAGTAGGATTCAAACCCACGTCCATAGTTTGCCGGATCATTGCTCTGCCATTAAGCTATGAAGGACTGTGGTTCGAAATACATCGAGAAGCCTTAAGTTACATTAAGGAAACTATTCTTTTTGCCTGTAGTCGGCACTTGTTCCAAATTAATTGCATTTTTCGCGAAGTAATATTAATGAATTAAATATCGATTTTTACATTTTACGTTGCTAATTAATTCGAATTAATTTTCTATTAAAACAATTCGCCCTTAAGCAGGATTCGAACCCACGTCCATGGTTTGCCGGACCATTGCTTTACCACTAAGCTATCAAGGACTGCAGTTCCGGATACATCGGAAAGCCCTAAGTTCCACAGTCCTTAATAGCTAATAGACAGGGATCGCTATACTTAACGTCAATTCTTGGGGTACTTTATATGTCTTATTATATTTTTGAATATAATATGCAGCTGATTGACTAGTTCTTTTCCACCATTATATTTCTTGTGTTATTTCCAATCCAGTGTCGTTTATTGGTAAATCTATTCCTGGTGTCTGTATTGTCTGGCGCGAACTTTCATATGGACATGTGACGTATGTGAAACTTCATTCGTTATATTTTTTATTTGCAGATATTATACCGTTTCTTTCTTTTGATTTTGTATCACTCTCCAAATCCTTCTCTGTGCTCCATATAAGTTTGACTCCAAATGTTTCGTAAATTGTTATAATGCATAATGGATTTACTGTAAATTAGAACTAATCTGTATTAAATCTCACTTTACATGCAAATGTCGCCTAATGTGTTGCATTGATTTCTACATTTCGAGGAATTAAGTTTGTACAGTGTGCAGAAACGCTACACGTCGCGACGCTACCTTCCTGGTTGTTAGGGTAACGAAAAATTTGTGAAAAATCGGACCTATCCCGGAACGTGTGGATGCATTTTGCGTGTAAAACGAGATTTAATACACATTACTTCCCATTTACAGTAAGATCATTATACTAACTATATACCATATGGAACTGGAGTCAGATAATGGCAGAGAAGTAAACGATAGTCCACCAAGTACACTAGGTAAGAGAGAAGGAACGGTTATAGCACCAGGCGCCAGGCGTGTCTGTGCCTAGTTTTATCAGATACGTCGACAATAGATGTGCAGAGTAATTATACGTAGACCATCGATTATTACAGGTTTATGCAATTTACTAATAGATAGACAGAATTTTTTCTCTTCTTTGATGGAATTATGCGTTCGTTTTCTCAGAATATTTTAATTTTCTCTTCAAGTGCAGCATTTTATTTAGTTGTGTTAGCATAGTTTCAATTTTCTTTCATTTGCTTATATTTTCCTTGATGTGGCGTTTGTACATCACCGGAATTTAATTATGTATGCAATCACAGGTTTGTGCTATTTATAAATACACATATTTTTCTTTTGTTTTTGTGGCGTTATGCGTTTGTTTTCCCTGAATATTTTAATTTTTTTTTATTGTATAGCATTTGTGCATTTTTATCATTATCTGCGGTGCAAGACTTTGAAATAGGTTGCGTATACACATACGCAATATGTATGTGTATACCATACCTACTCCTGACGTATCATTGCTAATCCAATCATACGAATGTGTATTCCACACCTACTCCTGACGTATCACTGCTTATCAAATCATACGTATTGCTATGAACTGTGGTTTTGATATTTACTGTACCACCGATCACGACAAATCTATCCAACTAGGATATTCAATCGGTTTATTTCCAAAAAATGGGACTGCTTTCCTCTCAGGGTTCCAATCGGAAACGTGGAAAATAAATAAGTTAGTTAGGCGCCACTCAAAATTTGTTTGAGAAAAGTTATTATAATATCTTTAAGTTACTTATTAAACTCGAGATGAAAGGATAATTAAATTAAAGATCACAATATAAAATTTAAATGAAAATTTAATACAAAAAAATCAAAAAAAAGAAAAAAAAATCTTTATAGAGTATAAAGATTAATATTGCATCATTAAACAATATTATAAAAGGTAAAAATAACGCACGGAAATGACAGCTACGTGCATTCAAAAAACCTCAATGAATACCGAACAAATTAAAAATAAACTAAATCACAAAGAATATTTCTAATTTCTCCCCAGAGAACAATATAAATAAACAAACTTGACAGATCGAACAAAACTCTAAAAACATGCGCACTTACATGTCCAAGAAAAAATGCCCTTGAAATCTCAACGTGCAAAATTTTACATTTACTGGTTTTTACTTAGAAATGTTAAAAATCCTCATTGTTATCTATATCAATTAATTAAGACTAAATCTCAATATGACAATATTAATACAATAGAAAATACAATATTCAATTTTTTCAATTTAAAAAGATATCTTTTAAAAAAAATATATTACTTAAGTAAAAAATATAAGAGACACGTAGATAAGAAAGCTTAAAGAAATCAAAAATTACGAGATTAAAAACTCGTAGAAATATCGGTAATTGAAATTACAACACCAAACAACTAATACAAATCAAAATCAAACCGAAGTTACATTACAATAGATAATATCTATTTTAAATAAACTGAACTTTCTCATCTAACTGTTAACTTGTGTCAGACCTCGGCATTGCACATAAAGCCGTCCTTCAAAAATACAGGTTTTTTTTTTGCTCCACATGAAATATACATAGGAATCCAAAATAATTTTACATAGATAAATAAATAAATTTTTTAAAAATATTTATTATTAATTTGACAATGTACAGCTTTCTCTAAAGTATATGTCATTGATAATCGATCAATTAAGTTGAAATGTTTTCGGTAATTCATGATATATAAATAAAATGATTTAGGCAAAAGAAAAGATAAACATAAATGGTAATGCAAATTAATTTCTAACAATTAAAACGCGAAATCAACTTTATTGATTTAACAGATGAAGAATTCAGTTCAAAAAATTATCTTAATTTCTAATTTTTACATTCTAACTAATAATCTGTATTTTTAACTAAACTAGGGATTCTTGTGGGGTAGGCTTGACCTACCTCAATATATATATATTAAATTTTTATGAATATATAAAATTTATCTTTTAAGTTTCCAGTCTGTATTTTATGATTTACTGATAAAATTTACGTCTTGTAATTTACACCCTTTTTTTGCAAACTTTATTTAATATTATTCGAATTTTTACCAATAATCTCCGATTTTTTATATCTGCTAAAGGTGGTGAGTTTAAGTAAGTTTGTAAAATTATATAAGTTTTCTTCTTAAATACAAGAAAGCGTGAACAATTCTGAAAGAAAAAAGTAAGAGAGATTAAGAAAATAAATACGATTCTAAAGATTCAACTCATTAACTTGGATTGTAGAATGTAGCAACACCGACGCGAAGAAAAATAAATTTCGCAAATTTAATCTTTAACGCTGGAGTCTGAATATACCTTCTTATATAGGTAAGTATTGTTTTAGTAGTCTTAGAGATTTTCAATATATTAAAAGAACGAAGTTTAAAATTTCGTGTAAGTGGTGTACAACGAAACGAATTTATCTTGAAATGAAACAAACAATTAATCTGTCTTGATTTACACTATATTTAAAAAAACCACAATAGCTGTTTTACTGGTCATTGCAAACAGCGAAAGTTAACCGCATCGAAATTTTGCTCAAACACCCGTGCGGGGTGAGGTCGCACGTTATCGTGCGACGTTGTTGGAGGAAGACCAGGATAGCATGGCGTAGATAACACCATAAAACAATCTTCTCGCCGGTTTGTGGTGCGAGGTCTGTCTAATCCTGGCATTCTTGTGCACTCCCCGGTTTGACGATATCGCTGTATGGGGTTTTGCAGGGTACTCCTGAGATAATTCAAGAGAGCAGCGGTATATCGCATACTGCGTCCATTTTCGTTCAAAGCTACTGCTCGGGCTATAATTTCTGCTTACATTTTGTCAACCAATATGTGTCAGTACTGACGGTTCAAATGACTTGTCAACACTACTGACAAAAGCTGAATAAAGAGCACGCCAAGATTTTTTGGGTTGGGTTGGGTTTTTTGGGCTGGTCATTATTTTTGTTTGTCTATTGTCCGTTTTGTGTCTTGTTTAATTTGTAATTATTATTTCATAGATAATATTTCATGCCATGTCTTGTGATATTAAAAATATATTAAAAGTATATTAAAAAACAAGTTTCATAAGGCACCATTTTGCCGCACGAGATCAGTTTAGAAGAAGAGCGAGTGCTTTGAAAAAGGCATCATTTGCCGAAACATGTAGGATTGTTTTAAATATATACATTTTGAAGTAAAACCAGACCTTAAATCGCAAACAAATGACTTACATACATATTAATATATATATATATATATATATATATATATATATATATATATATATATATATAGTCTTCGTGACCTTGGTATGATAAGGTAAACTTAATAAGTCGGCGATTAAAGGTCTGGTTCATTACTTCAAAGTATATATATTTAAAACAACCCTACATGTTTCGGCAATATGCCTTTGTCAAGGGAATACAAAATATAAAATTTATTTTACTTTTTAATTTATTTTTATTTTATATTTTGTATTCCCTTGACAAAGACATATTGTCCAATTTGTAACAATTACAATGGTAGCGTATTCTAATGCTGAAATGAGCGATATGGTGTTCATGTACGGTTGTGCCAATGGGAATTCTTTACAAGCACGTCGCCTCTAGCTGAAACGTTTCCTGATCGCCAACTGCCTTCGCATGTGATGTTTCAGACGGTGTTTCAACGTCTAAGAGAAACTGGTTCGTTTGAGAAGCGGTCTTATGATACTGGACGGCAGAGAATAGCATGTACTCCATAGATAGAAGATCAAATTTTGAATATTATCGATGAAAATCCCGAAACTAGTGTTAGAAGAATTTCGACTCAAGTGGGTGTAAGCAGCAATCTTGTTTGGAGAACTCTTCATGAGCAACTCCTATACCCCTACCATATCCAATGGGTACAAGCCCTTACTGCTCCGGATTATCAAGCGAGAAGGACTTTCTGTGAGTGGTTTTTGCGAACAACTGCTGATCGGCCAGATTTCGCTGATAACATCCTTTTCACTGATGAAGCTGGTTTTACTAAAAATGGAATATTTAATTTCCACAACAATCACGTTTGGTGTGACGAGAATCCTCACGTTACCGTTTAAGCCAGACACCAGCAACGTTTCTCTCTAAACATCTGGTTAGGCATTATAGGGGACCAGTTGTTAGGACCGATTGTTTTGCCACAACGCTTAACAGGTCCTGCATACCTCGAGTTCTTGGAAAATACTTTACCTGAGCTTTTGGAAGATTTACCTATAAATCTGATACTGAACCTCTGGTTTATGCAAGATGGAGCCCCACCGCAATTTACGCGTGCTGTTAGGGAACATCTTAACAATGAATTTCCTCGGAGATGGATAGGGCGAGGAGGTCCCATTGCTTGGCCTCCAAGATCTCCCGATCTAACCCCGTTGGACTTTAGTATCTGAGGTTATTTGAAAAGTTTAGTGTACGCAACACTGGTAAACGATCTACCAGAGTTGCGCCAATGAATAGAACGCTGTTGCCAAATAATTCGAGATAAACCCTTGTTTTTTGAAAGAGTGCGCGTTTCCTTTGAAGGAAGATGTAGATCCTGTGTCGAAATGGAAGGACGTCATTTCGAACATCTTCTTTAGTTATAATATAAATTTTATGTTAAAATACCGCTAAAGCAAATTTATTCTGCAATTGCGATAAAATCGCTGTTATCTAATAAACGGTAAATTTGCGGACATATGTTTATTAAGACTATTAACCTTATTTTTGATCGTACTACATGCCCTTAAAATCTTTAAACGATGTTTCAAAACACCCTGTATATATATATATTAATATGAGATCACACCTCACGTTAATATGGGTATGTAAGACTCCACATTTGTAAGTCAAGATAAAATGGTGTTAAAGGTTCACGTTTGGTCGCCAAGTGAATGTATAAATTAAAATGGATGAATGAATGAAAGAATAAATAAATAAATGAATGGATGCCCTGATACTAAATCAATCGGTGAGTCACGAAACTGTATTATTCTCAAGGTGTGCTTTAACAGAAAAGAAGAGATATATCTGTAAGTAGATATTTCATTACTTCGCGAAAAATGCTACAAATTTGCACAACGGCCTACTACGGGCAAGATATATATCATCAGTTTCATTGATATAACTCAAGACATCCCAATAAAGATTCGAAACCACTGCTTTTGATAGCTTAGTGGTTAGAGCGATGGTCCGGCAAGCCATGCACGTGGATTCGAATCCTACTTCAGGCCGAATTTTTTTCTATAAAAAATTTGAATAAATTAGCGTCGTAATATGTAGAAAGCATATTTACATATACATTACTTTGCGAAAAATGCAACAAATTTGCACACCGGCCTACTACGGGAAAGATATATATCATCTGTTTCCTTGATATAACTCAAGGCATCCCCACAAAGATTCGAAATCACTGCCTTTGTTCGTGTAAGATTTAAGTGGATTGTATTATGGTGGTTCAAAATAACATAAACGAGATGGATGGAATGCAGGACTCACCACTGGTATAAGTTCAAATGCACTTAACTTCGTGTTTATGTGTGTGCGCCGTTTCACTTCTACCGGTCTAATGTCCTGACATGTGGTTTCTCGATCTTCTTCTCCCCTTTCTTTTAAGCGTTTTTTTTTGTGGAAAGGAAGGTTTTTAGGATATTCCGCAGTACTTATATTACTATTGCTAACAAATTAAATGAGTGCGTTGTGAAACAAAAGAAAAACAAAGAAAATTAAATCTAACCTCAACAACCTTTGATAGCTTAGTGGTTAGAGCGATTGTCCGGCAAGCCATGCGCGTAGGTTCGAATCCTACTTAAGGGCGAATTTTTTTCTATAAAAAATTCGAAAAAATTAGCGTCGTGATATGTAGAAAGCATTATGTACAATATTATTCTCAATTTTCTATTCTATTCAATTTATATTCGAAACACTATAAAATTGACTTTTTTGTTTTATAATTTCGAAAAATCTTACTGCAAAAATAACGATAGAGACACACTACATAGTCTTATTTAATAAATATTTATAAGGAAATTCTACGCTTTACGAGAAGTCGTATAAAACGTTTTATCTCTACTTTATATTGAGGCTGAATGTGGGATGCATATATTTTAACATAAAGAGATTGCAACAAGTCACAGAAATTATGAATATAAAATTTTTGAAAGCGTATTGATGTTATCTTTTTCATTTTAGTCACATCTCCTCTGAAAGCTCAATAGTATCACGTCCACATCAAAGAGGGGAAAATGGCTTATGCCAGAATTTAGCCGATAAAGTCTATTTTTCTTTTGGTACATTATGTAAATATGTTGCGTTAGTTTTATGCTCTTAGAGCCATCATTTGCTTCAAATATTTAAAATTTTAAAATATTTCAATGCATAAATTATTGTAGTTTATTGCCTCTGTGTATAAATAGGTGTTATACAGTTTGTTGTATATGCATGAGGGGAGATTTTTATTTATCTATTTATTTACGGTCCAACAGCATTACATATTCCAATAATAGGACAAATATATACTATAAATACTTAGTTAATGAAGTCATTATGACTCAGTAACGCAATCTAAATTCATAATGAAAAAGAATTAATAATAAATAAACATATTTTACAAATATAAACAAAAATGAAAAAAAAAATTCAAAAAACCGCAACATAGCAATCTCAATGACTTCGGTAAGATGCATAACTAGAGAACGGACACGCTTACCACCCAGTGCAGTACTGGCGAAAGGCTGTATTTCTAAAATATTTAATTTTATTTATATAATTGGTAAACGAACGGGTGGTGATCTATAAAACGAAATACATATTTATTTGTTGAAAAGTTGTATTTATAAAGTTTTTTATTTTATTTATATAATTGGAAAACAAACGGGTGGTGATCTATAAAATTACGAAATACATAATGTATTTGTTGAAAAGTTGTATTTTTAAAGTTTTTAATTTTATTTCTATAATTGGAACATTTTTATTTGTTCATTTTGTCGTTCAAGTTGAGTAAAGGAGTATTAATATTGACTAGCAATAGTTTCTCAAGATTTTCTTCTGTCAATTTTGTTCTCTTTGAATTAAGTACATCCTTACAAATAGAAAACGTCCTTTCTTCGTCGCAACTGGTTATAGGTGCATACTGGAAATATTCTTTTATTTCTTCATATTTAGCCGTTAGATTTTGTGGAATTGTCTCCATACATAATTGCTGCAATGTAATTAAATCTGGATTTCTATTAAGAATTGCTTCAAACTTTTGCCGAAGGCCACATCCGAAGTCACTTGGAATACTTTTCAAATTATTAACAGCCACATCTAATGTGGTTAATCCGTCATTTAATTTGAGATTTCGATTTTCAAAATAAGTGATTAGTTTCGACAATTTTCCAAAGTGTTCGTGAAGAAAGTACAACTGATTTTTTAAATATGGGATTTGTGTGAGCTCCTTGCACTCACCAATACTTCTAGCATCCTCCTTTAGCAGTGTTACGAAATGTTCTAGACTATCGAAATTCTCAGCATAATAATAAGTAGCTTCCAGCCATGTTCCCCATTAAGTTATTACTGGAGTGGGAGGCAGTGACAGATATGGAAATTTTTCCCTGAAAAGAGCTACTCTCAATGGTGCTTTTCTGAAAACTTTCTTAAAAGCTGATACAAGTCTATCAACTTCCGGAAAAGTGTCTCTGATACATTCACAGATTCTGTGGAGAGCATGTGCTACACAAGTAATATGCAGCATATTAGGATATGTTTTCTTCAATAGTCTGCCTGTTTTTAACATATACGCAGCACTATCACTGACAAATAAAAGTATTTTTTCTTTGTACGTGGCGTCCGAATGAAGCATTTTTTGCATATTCTCCTTAATGGTTTCAGCAACTGTTTCCGCATCAACTCTATTTATAACACTTGTTGCTATTACAAATGAGTTATAGGGAATAGTTGGATGTAGTACACCAGCTACAACATTTACCACACAGCGTCCTAACATATCCACCGTTTCGTCGGCGCTTATCCATATGTATTGATTTAAAAGATGGCTTCTAATGCGTTCTACTGTTCTCGTATAGCACCTAGAAACATAATATTTGCGTAAAGTTGATTCATCAGGAACATTTCGACCAGCATATTTTTTCAGAAATATTTTTAAAGTGGGATTGCTAAGTTTATTTAATGGAATATTAGCCGCCATAAAAGTTTTACAGAGTTCAGATGTGTTTGCGATCCTAAGTGACGAATTTTTGACGATATTTTACGGATTTTGTAATAAATTTCGGAATCACTGACAATGGACATACAATCAGTATGACCGTCAATCCAACTCGCCAATGTTTTACAATGCAGTTCTCGACATTCTTCCATATCATGTCTAAAAAAGTAACTTAAACAGTGTTCTAGATTTAAATAAATGAAAAATAAAAATGTGTGCGTAAGTTATTGAAACTGAACGAAATTCAATGCACACTCTTACGTCGAAATAATTGGTAGAAATAGATTCAATCAAACGATATTAAACAGGATCTATCACAAAAATTACGATGTAATTAACAGTTGAAACTATGAAAACAAGAGACTTACTCACAGCACTTTATTTATCTTACGAAATATAAACTAATAAATAAAATACATACATTATAAAAACCCCGCTTCTATCTACGCTCATGAAAACACTTTAAAAAGCACTATATTCTCGGAATACAATTGCTGGGTTGTCCATTGTTATCGCGGCGAGACCAGGTGTCCGAGTAAGTCAAACAAATACTTCATTGAATTACGCCGGGATGTACTGAGCGACGTTATACACAATTCCAATTGCCGATTGCGTTTTATGGAAATTGCGTCCGTTCTCTATGCATAACATTTATATCGCATGTGCCAGAGATGCCATTGAAATAGCTGCACCTGGCGAAAATGGGAGATGCGTAAACTATGTTCGTTTTAGCCGTTGGGCGGAAAAAGTAGTTTGCTGTCGTGAAGAAACGCGAGGCACAAGAAAAGACAACTGTGAAACCAAACTAATGCAATCAATGATGTTGTGCACTAGATTATATAAAAATTTAACACTATTCAGTTTATATCTTGTCTCCGCAGATGTCATTCCATACATACGCAGCAATGCATTCTTGTCGTATCCTTTTGTAGGATATGTGCCCTCAGTTTTAAAATACAAATACTTGAGAATCGAGATTGAATTTTTTCTTGACTTATTTCATAGACTTCATAGTGAAGATTCCAAATTAAAATAGCCTAATCTAATCTCGATGTAACATATTAGTAATATAGTGTTTAGTGTAGTAATGCTGATGAAGGATTTTGAATTACGCATAATGAAACTCAACATCCTAGTAGCCGACGTCGTAACTGACTTAATGTGCTCAACAAAAGTGAACTTTCTATCAAAACGTACGCCAAGATCTTTAACTGAATAACAACGATACAATTCGTTGTACCGTAGGTGTATGTGTAGGTGTAATTTTCTGGTACAACTGATAATGTTACACTTTTTTACGCTCATATCGAGTTTGTTAGCTTTACACTACCACTCAATTTTAATAATTTGGTCCTGAGGTCGAAATCAGTCGCTTATTGATTTGATAGCTGTAATCTCTTAAGATAATCGGTGAAGGCGAAACAATAGCATTCGACAGAATCAACACACAAATAAAACATAATTTTTTATTTGTGAGTTGCTAGTTACAATTAACTGTAAATTAATTAATAAGAGTGTCAACGGTTAACTCTAGCTGTTCTCCTGATAAGGGCATTAATAGATGACGAAATATTGAGGAATAACATTTGATTTTTAATGTAAATAGACCGATAACCCAAATATTAATTCATATTAATTATTCATTTAATATATCATTAGATAAATTCTTGGAGTTTTCGGCTTTTAAATTAAATATTTTCAAATTAGTATGTTATTTTGCGAGGTAAATGTGAGTGTAAACATTGCTGTCTACAAATTACAACGCAAATCATACGAAATTTATTTGAAAAATTTTGTCCACGTTGGGACTTGAACCCAAGTCTACGGTTTGCCGGACTGTCCCTATAAGCAACTAAGCTATGATAGACCTTGTTTAAAATTTATTAGAAACGCCTTATAAGACGACGATGTTAATAATTCAGATGTCTGTTTTGAAAGCAGATGTCAGTTTTGAAAGTTTGAACAAAACTCCAAGAATTTATCAAATTATATTTTAAATGAACGGCTAAGAAATTATCTACATATATTAATAACTAAGGAGTAAAAATTTGCAATTTCAAACTTTCAAAACTGACATCTGCTTTCAAAACTGACATCTGAATTATTAACGTAGTCGTTTTATAAGGCGTTTCTAATAAATTTGAACCAAGGTCTATCATAGCTTATGTGGTTAAAGCGACGGCCCGGCAAACCGTTGACTTGGGCTCAAGTCCAAACGTGGACAAAAATTTTCAAATTAATTTCGTATGACTTGCGTTGTAATTAGTAGACAGCAATGTTTACATTCAAAAAATAACATACTAATTTGAAAATATTTAATATTTAAAATTTATCAAATGATATATATATATATATATATCGGTTGACGATGAGCAACCTCGTGCAGGGTGCGCTTCGCTGGTCTGCGCCTTGCCTCGTTGGGGCGGGGGTCGGGCCGTCGAACTACTGCACGGAAAAGTAAAGAAGTTGCCGGGAAAGGGTTGGCGGCCCTACGCAACGGCTGGTTATCCGATCTCTCTAAATTTACGCGACCGGTCACTAAACACACGCACGAGCGCACCAACATACAAAACCCTACACTTACCCGCTCACACAGATACAAAACCACACACCCAGAGAGAGACGCAAGCTGCCAGCAGCAACCAACACACACGTTCATACCCAGAAAGAGACACAAGCTGCTGGCAGCGTACAACACATATTTTCACACCTTGCTATCTATTTTTTGGAATACTAAGGCATGATTTATTATTATTATTGGAATGTATCTTTGAATAATTTAAACCATAGCAACTCAGTTATTTGACATTTATATTCTGTCATTTATATTTTTTATATCCTTGACAAAGGCATCATTGCCGAAACATGTAGGGTTGTTTCAAATATATATACTTTGAAGTAATAAACCAGACCTTTAATCGCCGACTTATTAAGTTTACCATTTCACACCAAGGTCACGAAAATATTATATATATATATATATACATATATATATATATATATATATATATATATACATTTAATTTATATTCTGTCATTTATATTTTGTATTCTCTTGACAAAGGCATCATTGCCGAAACATGTAGAGTTATTTTAAATATATATACTTTGAAGTAATGAACCAGACCTTTAATCGCCGACTTATTAAGTTTACTTTATATATATATATATATATATATATATAATATATACTTAATGTTATGAGGCAAATAGCTCAGTTACTCCAGCTATCTGCAAATGAAAAAGCAGGAATTAATACAAGAATTACACTCAATGGTATAGCTACATTTGGCGGACATATTTTGTAAAATTAGTATCGAAGTGTTAATAAATTAATATTACGATAACTTTGTATATTTCAGATTAACTTATATTTATTTCAAAATTTACTTTTCATATTTTTAATTTTCGTTTTTATCATTCAAGTCATTTACGCGGAATTAAAAAGATAGTTCATTTATTTACATTCGAATTTTATATCGATACTAATTGAACACGCCCACTTTTTAAATTTAAATTATCAGAAAAAACCCCAAAAACAGGTTATTTTTGTATTAGATATTATACATAACCTAACATTGAAAAGCCAGTCATAGCTATTTGTAAATTAATATTTTAATTTTGTTTTCCTGTCCAAATTAACATTTCATCTACATTTTAATTATTATTAATAGTAATAAAAGTACAAATCAAGTCAATTTTTCATTTCTAATAAGGCTTTGGAAAAAAATAATTGATAGCGAGCGTCAGTAGCAGAATTTTCACACAAAAGCCGCCTAAAACGTGATACTCCGTCTTTAAAATTTATTAAATTCTAAAATACTAGTGTTAAAATAATAAAATTACATAGAAAAGATATAATTAATATTGGCGCAACTTTCGAAACACTTTTGGCGAGAACATTTCCCGAGACCGGCAAGTAATTGACCAAAAGAAGCTTTGACCTTTTGGCCGCCAAGCTACGACCGATTCCTACACCTTAGAACAAGCGTCTACATACCTGCATCGTAGAACCCAAGAATACCTTCCTTGATCTCGTACAACTGAACATCCTGAATAGCTGAAATCATCCTTAATACCTGCACGCTCCCTGCAAGACACAGGTTTATTTAATTTAATTCTTTTTGAAAAAGTCTTATTAAGAACTATTTATCAACAAATCAAAATTTTACTAAATTCATTACTTCTTGATTTGACTTTTAAACATATTACTATCTTGCTTAGATTTGTGAAAAGAACAATAGTTATTAGGAATTGTAGTACTTACCATCACTGTGTTTGATTATTTATTTATATTATAATATACTTTACGATAGCATTGCACTTGATACATAACCATAATTTCTCACGTGCATCTTATTTTAATTCCTTGTTTTGCCGTTAGTCACGTTGCTTATTCATTGTATACAGATAACTTGCATTCAATAAATATTTTATACCTATTATTTTAAAGAAGCTCTTTTATTTACCATTGCGTAGCTAGAGATAACTTTTTAATACTATTAATCAATTTTCCATCAGTTTTATAGGAGTATAAACCTACTGACGATGATCCGAGTAAGAATCAAATTTATTTAAAATATGAGTCATGTTCTACCGACCTCTAGTCGTAACTTGAGATACTACGTGCGATTGCCTAATAATCTAACTTTACCAGTTTTTTAAAATAGGGCGCCCAACTCAAATACAGTCAAAGTACGATTTTACTACTATAATATTATCTTATTATTATTATTCAGATCATCAGCATTATTTTAATATATATATATATATATATATATATATATATATATATATAGACTTGTAAGTATTATCGACCGCACTATAATAATGAATAATTAATTAATCGGGTAAGCAGTCTGTCAACTAAGAAACTCATTTATTTAAATCTCTATATTTTGCAATCACTTTCTGCTTCTTCAGGAGACTCTAAAACATTAACAATAGCTCACAATATATTAATGAATATGCTAATACTAACATACTTAAAAAACAGAGTTAAAATTAGCAGTGGACGTCACTAAACATGTTAAAATAGATTAACATTTACTATGTAAATAGTAAATAAATTTATATTGACTGAACATCATCAGGATAGATTGTAAGGTGCGTTAAGTTGGAATATGGAACTTTCTCAGGCTTTGGAGCCGTGGAATATGGAAGTTTGGCAGGGCGGGAAATGTCACGCCGAACTTATTTTATTTATTTTTATTTAAAGTTGTATTTAACCACTTTATTTGAACACTAATTCTTGCATTGTAACTTTAAAATTTGGGTTTTTTTGAATTTTTGGTTTAGGGGTCTCAAAGCACGTGCATTATGATGCGTGGGTGGAAAAATTCTCTCATTCTATAAAAAATGTTTTCTCCATAACAACGGTAAATAAATATTTAATTTTACTTTAATTTAATTATTTAATTACTTTAATTTACTTTGGTTAATATTTTTCATTGAATTTTCTAAATATTATTGTTATTGGTCAAATGAGTATTTGAATTTAAGATTTCTTTGTAATACTTAATTATTTCGACAATTGTGTTACGTGTTATTTGCTTGTTATAGAGGTCAACCATAAGTTTTTATATATGGTTTGTTCAAAATATTTGTACATATTTCTTAATAACCAGAATTCAATTTAAAGTTGTTATTTAGTAGTAGTATTTAATGTAAGTGAATGCAAATATGAATAAATAAAATACAAATATGAATTTAGAAGTAATAAATTATCGATTACATAATTTGGCTGTTTGTGTTCAGCAGAAAAGACCAATCAACTAAATATTTTCTTACTTTTTAGTGAATATTTGCATGAATATGTCCATTCTTTTAGTGTATTTTCCGATATTTAGTCATAATAACAATATTTCTTTCAAAGGGTGCTGTACTTATAATTATAGGGCATTTGTTTGTTTTCTATTTGCAATCCTGTGTCCAAGTATTTGGGCCCTTTTGATTTGAACTTGTCGAGAGTTTAGTAATCTTTCGAAATTAAAATGTTTGTACTTTACTTATGTTCGCAGAAAATTAAAGTGTCATGCAGTAGTATGCTATCGATTCTACGTTTACCAGCAGGCCGTTTTGGAATTTTTTAATGATTTTATTCATACACAGTATTAAATTATACATCATTTACATGAATTTTTTGAATTTAAACTATTAATTTATTATGTCGGATAAGAGTATATACTGTTACGTTTCGCATATATAAGAATGTTTAGTTCTATTTTTAAATAATATTTCTTTAAATATATCTTGCATTTAGAATATTAAACTTCACTTAGACATTTTTCTGTGTATATATTTGTTTGCAAAGAGAAAGCATTTTTTTTTGTTCTCGCTTAGACGATAGACCCTCGAAATATACCTGCCTTTTAACGGTCGCATGAATTCCTTTACACATTTCGTTTTTAAACTTAAGTTGTTATTAATTTAACGTACGTCTTCTTTTATATATGGTGTCTCATATCATTTAAAAGCTTGTCTCACAAGGGATATTTTAATGATATCTGTGTTTCAGAATAATTGAAACATACATGAGTAGGTAAACCCCACCAGTTTTGTATAATACAAAGTCACACCAGATTTTTAATAATATTTTATAGATATCTGTGTTATCGACATTACAATTCGTCAGGTCGCTCTTTTGATTAATTTTTATTCAAGACATCGACAACTTCTATTTACCCTCTCTTCAACTTAGGCCAATAAAAACCCTTTTCCGAGAAAAACTAGTGTTCGCTTCTACGCGTACTTGGTCTTCTGCTTAGAACCTTCGTAAGTTAAACATCTTACACGCCATACTGTACAAGTACCGGCCATGATGCACGTGCCCTTGTATCTCCGCAACTAGAAGATAATCTGTATTGTTCAATATATATTATTCTTTTGATCTAATTAACATTAATTTAACTAATTAATTTCTTATTCCGCCTGTCAAACATCGCTCTACATATTTGTCCAAGTATATAACGCACCACGTGGCCGACCATCATCGCAACTCAAAGGTAATTCTGTATTGTTCGATACAGGGGTTATTTTATATTACTCATAATTAATTCACATTTAATTTACTGCCCAATTTAACGTTCGTTTCAGTTTATTTTTGTGTTAATTTTTTAATTACTTATTCAACCCTCCTTGTGTATATTACTTCTATTTAACTACTTTTAAATATATCAATCTCAACTTCTTATGTAAATAATAAATATAAACTTTAAGGACAACGCTCCTGTGCTTTATTTAGTTAATAAGTTGTAATATATTTATTTAATTTAACCATTATCATACACGTCCTGGACCCTTGATGCAACTTCCCCAGCACCACAATTATTTATATTAAGTAATCCCATTATTATTAGCAACCACAGCCGAACCAAAAGCGCTTGTTAGTAATAAATGTTGCCCAAGACGTACAGATAGTTAGTAATAAGTGGCACCATAACGTGAGGCTTGTTAGTAATAATACGTAGTAGAGGTCAATAATCTTGATGAAACTGAGAGGTTCGTATATTGTTTCTAATTGACCTCTTTTAGTCTGAAGTAATCAAATTAAAGCTTTCAAATAGTTTTAGAGGTATTATAATTTCCTTTATTTAAGTAAAATATTTTTGGATATTACATAATTACGTAGGAAGTACTCGGCGAGGACGATGCGGTATCCTATAGAGTGACAGGTCTATGACCTGTCACTCTATAGTCACTCTATATATGATAATTTTGTGTTCATTAATAATTTTCAAATTAAATTTTTTATTTTTTTTGCATTCGAAAATAAGAGTTAGCGTTTTTCGAGGGTGATACAAGATCCTAGAAATGTGCATGTGAGCCTGATTTGTAATAAAATTATCATTAAATACCTGATACGTCTACAAAAATTTTTATTTGACAACTACTATCAAATTTATTGTAATTGTATACAAGAGTGTTAGGACGGTGAAATAATATCCATGTAGATAATTGGTGTCATCTATGTATTTTATAATTCGATTTATGAATTATTTGCGAAACTTCAGACGTCGATAAGTGAAAAAGGCAAAATTGAATCATAATTTAATCTGTAAAACTCTTTAGTATCAATGTATATACGAGGGTTTATCAGATATAAACGAGACTGATTTTTTTAAACTATTAATGCTTTATTGAACAAGGTTAATACAAATGTACTATTTTTCTACATAATCTCCCGCCCGCGCAATACACTTTTCCCAACGGATTGGAAGCTTTTTAATCCCGTTATCGTAAAAACTTTTAGGCCGGTCACACAGCCACTGGAGCACAAATATCTCTACCGCTTGGTCGCTGTCGAAACGCTGGCCTCCAAGAGATTCTTTTAGAGGTCCAAACAAATGGTAGTCACAGGGTGACAAGTCTGGTTTGTAAGCAGGATGTTCCAGGATTTCCCAGCCGAATTGTTCCACTTTTTGCCTCGTAATGTTTGCCGAATGTGGTCTGGCGTTGTCGTGAAGGAGAATGACATTTTTAACGGATTGCGTCTCTCTTTTTCGTCGTAAAGACAATTTTGCGGCATCCAAAACGTCGCAATAATATTGGGCATTAATTGTGCGGCGATCATGAAGAAAATCAAGCCTCAATGTTGGCTTCGGTAACACTCGTCCGTGGGCGTCGAACGTGGCTCTGGTTTTCAACTTTCTCCCGGCCTCCAGAAAATTGTTTATGCCATGCAAACACGCGAGGTCGTGAAAGGGTGTTCTCCCCGAACTGTGCGTGCAATCTGCGTAAAATGTCTGTTGGATTCATCCCCTCATTGGTCAAAAACTTAATAGTTATCCGCTGCTCCACGGAAACGTGCACTGCTTGTTCACTCATGGTCACTGCACTACTGAACGGTCTCGACGGAATTTCAGACGTTGCTCTCCCCACCCTAAGTGCTTTGTCTACATAGCCACCTACTTCGCCGATTCAAAAAACTTTTGTACGAGTCATTAAAAAATCAGTCTCGTTTATATCTGATATACCCTCGTAATATATAATATAATTCGAAACTTAATATATTATTTCTAGAGCTTTAATATTTATATACCACATGTCATGAAATTGATCTAATTATTGTTTGTATGATATTATTATACACATTTTGGGAATTTATTAATTTCGTAATTTATATCGAATCTTTGACAAAATACTTACACAATAAATTTTTATATCATATACAAATTGTAGTATTTATCTTTTTGACTACAAATATACCTTAATTAATGCTAGACCTTGTATAAAGAAGCATAGTTATATCCTGAGATAATTAAATAACAAAAGAGACTAGAGAAGATCTATATTCTTCTGTAATTTTTAACCCAGGTATAATTAATTTTGCATTTGGCCCATCTAGTAGAATACACAGTAACATGTTGGTTAATACAGACATAAAAAAATGAAAATACAATAAAATATTGTATGCGCGAACTCATAGATATCAATTTCTTCGGCGTTTATTTTTATGTATAAAGTACGTGTCTGTCAGGAAATTTAACGTTGTCACAGCAGAAGCGAAAACATAGTTAATTATACAAAATAATAACTTTAAAGGCTGCAAATTCGTAGTGTTTTACTTGGTTAGACGTGGGACGTTCGTTTGACTATGATAAATTGTCTTTGTGATAAATGCTTTTGTCTATGCAGCTTTACGGAACGACAAACTCCAAAGAATATTTGTGTTACTATGTTCAGACCTGGTACTTTGCATTTGACATATAGTTTTTGCCGTTGACGATAATGTGTTTGTTTAACATTATATTAAATTAGTTAAAATTTCTAAATTAATTGGTAAGAAAATACTAAAATAGATAAAATAGATTCATACCTATTCAAATTCGAATTTCTATATTAAATTAATAATAATAATATTCTATAATGTCTGACAGAAGAATTCCAATTACAGGATAAAATATAACTTAAATAAATCCATCACCATTCCCCAAAAATTTTCACATAAATATTCTAACTTGCATTGTACATATTCAGTATTCATTCACCTGATGAAGCCATTGTATGCCGAAACAATATTGTAGTGTTTACAATAAAATAATTTTTTGAAACTAGAAGTTTAATTACTTATTTCTTAGTGTTATAATGCAGTTTCAACAAGTATCTCCTTCGTCAATTAACTACTTAAATAAATACATAATATAATTACATGTAATGTTTAAGAAAATAATAAAATTAATAATAAAAACAAAAAATACCATGCAAATGCAAAACCAATGACAATTCATAAACATATATAGAGTAATCAATATTAAATACAATTCAAAGAAAGGAGGGATCAGGGTAATATTTGTGCAGGTTGTGTACCATATGCAACAAAGGGGCTTTAAGTAAACATTAGATATGACAATTGGAACAGTGAAAGTGTCCGACGATCGAGTTAAATGTCCTGGAACCAAAAAAAATAACTGTGACATAAGAGCAAGGAGAAATTTGGCACTAATATGTTCTCTTCTATCATTAAGAGAATTCAAAAAATGGAATTCCAGGGAGGGAGTATATTCAGTAGGCTTGGCCAAAAAAATTTTTTTCTTCATTTCTTGAGAGGCTCAGTGATAAAAATGTGATAAATGGTATAAGTAATCTGCATATAAAATTTTATTGCATTATTTAAAGTTTTACTGCCTCCGGATAGCGATAGAAATTTCAGAAAAAGTAGATTTTTGACATCACTTTAATAATACTTTTTAAGTTACATATCTATACAAGTTTTATGCAAAATAATTCTAAGTATCGGTATATAGAGGTAATCCCGATATAAAACTGTACTTTTACAATGTGGATTCACACTGTTAAATTTCCTCAGAACACGCATTTACATATCGCTACCTTAATATAGAAAGTCCCTAACTCAATTTTTTACAAATCGAGTTTTTTTTTTTGGATATTTCGATATATTAGAAGATCATCTATCGAAACATGCAAAAACCTCGATTTAAAAAAATGAGTTAGGGCATTTCTATATTAAGGTAGCGATATACAGCACTGATTCAGTCTAAAGGTTCAATTAGACGTGCAACAGCCGTAACCATATAAAACCAATCGTATGTGCTACAATGTTTTCGATTTTGGTAACATGCCGTATCGCCATAGCTGTAACCGTAGATATTAATTGAATTTTGGTTACGGCTATGGTTACGGCTATGGTACGTCTAATTGAACCTTAATACGGACAAATAAGTCATTAAAAGGAACGATAATATAAAATTCTGCTTTTTATATATTACAAAAACTAAAAAACGTGCTGCTTTTGTATATGTTATCTAAACGGTTCAAGGCAAAAACAAAATAGGGAAATCCCCGCACAATCCTTATTTCTTACAACACGGAGTTAGATGAGACAAGTGTGCCGCGATCGCTAAAATAATTACTGTTGCGTTGTAAAGTGCTGTCATTTATTTGTTTATTTTATCATTTGAGAAATGGAGCGTACCAGAAATAGTTGGAGGTGTCCTTTGTTTGGTGTTTTATGTGGTTTGAAAGATAAATTACCAACTTATGAAGATGTTATGAAATTTTATGAGTGGACCTGTCATAGCTTAAAATATGAGAGGGAAACTAAAAAGGTTTCAATGGGTATAGCTGCAGACAATTTGGCAAATAAATCACCCGGCAAAATGTCTCATGTTCGATGGCTAACACGTGCTAATGGAATTCTTCGTCTATATACTTCAGTTGAGAAACCTTCTGCAAACCTTACCACTCTTGCAATATATATTGTCAAGGTTTACGCTCCAGTGTGGTTTTCTATAAAAACTCTCCCCAGCTGTAAAGACGGACCACTACACATTTTTAAACTAATTAAACTAAGCAGATATTTACCAACAACTTTGAAAGCCGTTGTTGACCCAGTAATTCAAAGAATCAGTTATTTTGCACACCCTGAAAACTTATTACTTGCAATGTTGACAGATCCCCAGCAACACATTCGTGAATTAGCTGTCCATCGAATTTTGAAAAATGAAACCAGCAACATCAAAGCAATTACGGCTTTTTCAGATACCAGCGATAAACTTTAATGCATCATCATATTTTAACCTTTTGAATTGGGAAGAAACTGTCACTGAACCACCTATATTAAAATCTGTAAATGAAGAAAATCCAGGAAGTTCGTTGTCGCGAAAGGGTGTGTTCTGCATACTGGTACAAACTTAGTTTGTCGGATTGTAGTTATGAGCGCATCACATAAGTCGACATTTACATGTAAGAACGAGATTTAATATTCATTAATTCTCACTTGCAGTAAGTTCCAAATGTTAACTATATATACAGAAAGTATAGAAATGAAAAGCAATGTCCGTCTTCGAGAAATGCCGTGCATTGAAAAGTTCCAACCAGAACGAAACGCGCGTCTGTACGTTTCCCGATGATTGACTTGTTTTTTTCAGCAATTCTTAATTAACCTAATTACCAGGAAGTTCGTTGTCGCGAAAGGGTGTGTTCTGCATACTGGTACAAACTTAGTTTGTCGGATTGTAGTTATAAACGCATCACATAAGTTGACATTTACACGTAAGAACGAGATTTAATATTCATTAATTCTCACTTGCAGTAAGTTCCAAATGTTAACTATATATACAGAAAGTATAGAAATGAAAAGCAATGTCCGTCTTCGAGGAATGCCGTGCATTGAAAAGTTCCAACCAGAACGAAACGCGCGTATGTACGTTTCCCGTTGATTGACTTGTTTTTTTCAGCAATTTTTAATTATTCCTTTATTTTTTGCTAACATTTATTTTATAAGAAAACAACCAATTATGTGATATTTTTTTGTAGATTACAAGTGAGAGAAAGTTCAAAGTCGACCAACATATGAAAACTCCATCTCATGCTGCAAAACTAACAAAGATAGCGAAGAAGAGTCAGCAAATATTACAGCAATGTTTGTCATCAACTCCCAAAAAATCGGAACAAGAACAATTTAATGAAGATTTGTGTCAAATGTTTGTGTCGGCAGATATTCCACTACATAAATTAAACAATTTAAATGTCAAGTTATATTTGCAAAAGTACATCGGGAAAAAAAATATATGCGTTGTATCTATGCAGAAACATTGAATAGCATTAAGAAGGTTGTTGCAAACAATTATCTTTATATGTGCTTAGATGAAACTACTGATAGTGTGGGCCGATACATAGTTCATTACGAGTTCAGTTTTACAAACATCATCTACCCGGTGTTCCGCTTCCTCCTCAACCAGATCACATGATGGGGAACGTGGTTGGAGGCTACTATTTTTCATGCAAATCATTATGAAGGAATAAAGACAATTATCATGGATCTTGATAGGGATGCACAATCTGTGATAGACGCCTAAAAGGTGTATTCGAGTAAAGAAATACCTCAACAGTTGCCGTTTATTAAAGCCAATTAAAGTTTTATTTCCACTTCTATATTGCAGTTGGAAAAACAATTTATGTCGCTAATCTAGAGCGTTGAAATAATAAACAAATTTGAAAAGTCATGTTTTGATGTTAAAGGAGGAGTGGGACAGTCCGTGTATGAAAAATGTTTAAGTGTAATAAGAAAAAATGAGGGTTTTGAAAAGCTAAATGACATTGCTAAAATCTTGGGTGTTGATTCAGTAGAAAATATTGATTTGACAATAGATGATATTTCTAATTTGAAATATGATCCTATAACAAGCGTCGATGTAGAACGAACTTTTTTAATATATAAATACATGTCTTCAGTCAAGTGTCACAATTTTGCTATTGAAAGCTTTGAGAAATATGTCATTGTAAATTGTTTTCATTGTTAATTATGTTGTAAAATGTTCTAAATAAACTTGTAGTAAACATAATAGAATATTTTTTTCTACAGTATTCCATTTTCTAACATTCCTCATATTTTTTACCTTTCTGTTTTTCATAAGGAAGTTCATATTTAGGCTAAAACATCTGCATATCTATGCGCATATTTTCAGTTTTTTTTGCATATCATTCCGGCCTTTAGTTATTATTATTATATGTACTCTTATCGTCGTTGAATACTTTGTGGTACTAGCTTTAGGCATGTAAATTAACAGAATGCACGGACTAATGCGTAGGTACATTTTCTCTTCGATTAGCGTTACTAGTTTAGAGCAATAAACACTGATACATTTTACGTAAATATGTTGCGTTCTCAGGGTTTCATTATTCTTGATGTGTGTCAAGCTTAACATCCGGTTGGCTAAATTTCAAAAATAACGTGGAAAATTTACATATTCAAATTATATTCACATAAATAACGTATTAAAAGATTATAATTTAAGATATAAATTTAGTTAAATAAACAAACGATTTATATGATTTAACGCAATGAAATGCGTTTTAAAACCACAGTAATTTCATAAGTACGACATATTTCCTTAAAACGCAATTTGTTATGATCATTTTATAGTTCATGTATTTTTATTTTCTATAAGCGATTTCATGTAATCATCATCATGTATCATGTAATAATATTAAAATTAGAATGGACCTTAAAAGACTAATAAAAGTGTACGAGTAGATAAATTAATTATTACCATAGAGTAATAATACGTTGACTACAATAGGCAAAATATCTTGCTTTTCCTGGCCGAAACTATTTTGTTCTGAAACAAGATAGTTGCCCTTGCAAGCGTTCGATTAGTAGCGTATGTTTGGAAAAAGTGGAAGAGGTTTAGCAGATATTATAATCGGGGGCGCTCGACTATAACATCTGACTGTTATAATCGGGCAGTAGTCCGACTATAACAGTCAGTTATCATTCTCCGGGTCAAGCATATACCTGGTTCGTACGATAATTTTGATTGTGTTAAGAGTTTTGTAAGGTTAAGTTTAATTATGTCGCAATTACGAACATAGCTAAAACGACTACCGGTTCAGAAAGTACAGAAATTTATTAATGAATTTGCATATTTAATATATGATGAAAGTAAAATAATTTGTGCAACTTGTGGCAAAGCTTCCATGTTCCGGAATAGATTTGAAAATAAGACATTTGACCCTTAGCTCCCGAGTCTAAATATCCGATCGTAACTACCCGTGTACGGTCTAGGTGACCACTGTATTTATGACGTCATTAGATGAAACTAAAAACTAAAAGAAGGATTAATCATGCTTCCTTCAAGCAATAAAATCATACATAACCCATACAGTTATTTTTATTTAAAAGTAAATTATTTATTTTGTAAACCTAATATTTATTGTCATATTTGTCTATTTTGTTAATTAAGAGTTATACAGAGTGGTCCACGGGAAACGGATGGATTAAAAAAAACAATTGCTCTTAAAGTTTTAAACATAGACAAATTTTATTATTATAGAAATAAAGGTAAGGTTATGCCATTTACAAAAAAAATACCTTGATTCATTTTTTAAAAATTACATCACCCAAATGACGGCCATTGCAACGGACACACATTTCAAGTCTTTCTCGAAAACTTGTTTCCACTTTTATCAATAACTGTTCATTGATTAGTTCAATTTGGTTCCGAATTGCAGTCTTCAATTCTTGTAGAGTACGTGGCTTTTCTTTGTAAACATGTGCCTTCAGGTGACCCCATGAAAGAAGTCACACATTGATAAGTCCGGTGAACGTGGTGGCCACGCAACATCACCAAACCGTGAGATCACTCGCCCTGGGAACAATGCTCGAACTGCTGCCATAGAGGCTCGGGCCGTATGAGCATTAGCCCCGTCCTGCTGAAACCATACGTGATCGTGATCGATTTCTTGTCTTTCAAGTTCCGGAATGAAAAAGTCTGTCATTATATTCACATATCGTTCAGAAGTCACAGTCACAGTACTTTCATTTTCTTCAAAGAAAAATGGTCCGAAAATTCCACATTTTCCTACAGCACACCAAACGGTGACTTTTGGACTGTGCAATGGTCTCTGATGTAACTCACGAAGATTTTCCAAGGCCCAATAACGGCAGTTCTGTTTATTAACAATCCCATTCAAATGGAAATGAGCTTCATCACTCATCACAATTTTCATATCCTCATTCTCTTCAAACATGTTTAACATTGTCTCAGCTAACGTAATGCGTTGTTGATGATCAGGCTCATTTAACTTCTGTACAATCATAATTTTATATGGATGAAACCCTAAATCCTTGTGTAAGGTGCGTTTCACTGTGCTCTTACTCAGTCCAAGTTCCATTGCGTGACGCCTTGTGGAAAGGCCGGGACTGCGCTGAATTGCATCTCTCACTCTATCCACGCTTTGTGGTGTACGTGCAGTACGAGTAGGGCCGGATGGCTTTGTTTTCATTACTGATCCTTTAGATCTAAATGCATTCACCCACCTTAAAATTGTATTCCGACTTGGGACTTCACCATGACGACCAATACGAAAGTGACGCCTAAAGCATCGTTGAGTTTCAATAACAGACTCACCACTTTTTACAAATGTATCGTATACAAACACGCGATGATCTTTCGTCCACAGCGGCATGATGACAACTAAATGGCATGGAGTGGGGAGTTGAATAGCCTTCACCGCGAGTTTCTCCCTCCACCAGTCGCCAAGTACTGCGCGATTCAAAAACGTCCGTTTCCCGTGGACCACCCTGTATTAGCGAAATTATTCTTCCCAAAAAAATAAAAGTTACAATTTTTTGTTAGTTTCGGCATAACTTATTTGTGTACTCTAACCAAACTGGTTTCTGGCACCAATAGCACAAGTAGCAAATATTTCTTTTTTTCTGTGGGTCAGGTTTTTCTTTTTTCAAGTTTTGAATCTTGCTGGCGAATTTCTTCTCGTATGCCTAGTACTCTTGCGTATACAAGTCCGAAGTTCAAATGACAAATAAAGGTCCACATGCCTTCGTTGCATGTGTGGAGTTACTAATTGCCTTGCCAGAGGGGACATAAAATCAAATCTTGAAGTAATCTGAGTTTCTTTATACGAATTGTATAAAATGAGTTGACCAACGCTGAGTTCAACTTCCAGTTAAGTTGTTGGCACACTTATAATCTAATACGTCACTTTTTGTGTTGTTATAATACGCGATAATTTACGGTTTACCGTTCACTTCGTCAAAACTTTTATTAGAATAATGCATTGACGACACAAGTAAAACGGCTTTATTTTTTTTGGAACATGCGATAGCAGCGTTATATGATTTGCAAAACCAAAAAGACTTAAGTCTACAGTTCTAGCCTTAGCGGGTAAAAGTTCTCTGGGAATCTCTCTTTTATTCTTCTTGAGAGTTCTAACATATTATTGTGGATTTTTCCCCGAAGAAATATTATGAACAATTAGAGATTTTATTACATTTATTAAACATGTACATTTGTTTTATATCAAAGTTTATTTACAGGTTTATTGGATTTATTGTAATGACCGGGACTGTATAGTTATTTTTGTATCGGAAGTTGTCCGACTTGCGGTTTTGTTTTGAACTGGATGTGTCCGATGTCCGCATATTTTGCCGGTTTGGAAAACAGAGATATCAAGTTCGTTACATGGTACGGTTGAGGTAAAAAACATAATTTTTTACTTCAAGTAGATATTTGATTTAAAATCGGGTTTATTTGGTTTTGAGTGTTTTTGATGTGTAATTAATATTTCATTTACGCATTACGAGTGGTAGTGATCTCGTATTTTTGATTTAATTCTTTTTATATTTGATATCTCTCGCTTTAGATTTTTCTGTATCAAAAGTGTTGCGTACGTAAGTACTTTTTACAATTTTTTTATATAAATTCTATTTATTTATAATTTGAAGATATTTTGTGCCTATTTGTAATTTTGAATTATTTCTATATTAGCTTATAATATAGATAGCTAAGAAAATGACCATATTTTTTGTATGAGAGAGTTTTTTGTCACGTTATTCTAGAAGTTTGTGAAAGTCAGGTTGGAGGGGAGATTTTGTCCTTGTGTTTATTGCGCACGAGTAAAGTAAATTACGAGTTGACGTTTAGTTTATTTTCGAATTGAATTTTGTTGAGGTTATTATTTAGATTCTAAATTTGAGAATTTTCTTAACAATCTATTAGTTCTAATTTTGCTCGCGAGTCACAGGAGGCTTTTCTCTGTGTGCGTGTTATTTATCACACAGACTTTTTCCTCCAAGCTATTGTTAATCATGCTTTAGCTCTCTTTACATTTTGTAAAGGGTTTTTTATTTTTTTAATTTTTAATAAATATTGTAAAATCAAATTGTGACTTTATTTTAATGCCACTTTGAATTTTTATTTTTCCACGGTCTTGCTCATGCGAGAGCAAGCTCTGGTGCAAGAAGTTTCAAGCTAGTAGACTATCCGTCTGAAGTAGTCCGGACTTTTGTTGTGGGCTGTTCTTATAAGCAAAGGCACAGTTCACTGCAATATGTTAGACCCCTCACCCGTAATATGTCTACAAGTTAAATATACATAAACCAATTATCTGCCGTAATGTTTCTGTTACTTACAAGGGCAGTAATCCTTGAGTTGCTTTGGAATATCGCTTTTCCCCAGGAGATGGTGTTATACCATCCAAATCTTTTCCCATATAGATGCAGGAATTGTATAAATAATTGGTACGGGCATCAGCGGCACATACCATACCTCGCCGATTTGTTGGACATATACATCTTAAACTTTACTCGGCCACGGAAACTATCCAGCATTTCAGCAACACACACTGCATTGCCCACACTATAAACTGACTGACATTTATGTATAAACTTCGAATATTTCAGAAATTGTAACTACAGGATCACTATTTCGTCTTTCGAGTTTGGCTTGAGGATTATCAAATCGAATATACGCAAGTAATGACTCAAATCGACTTTTTGACGTTACACAAATGAAAATGTCCCTGCCACTTCTGTCCGTTGAAAAAAGTGACCTATTTTATATGAAAACGGCGGTAAAAAATAATAGTCCTATACACGTTCTTAGTTCAATTATGTCGACGTCATGCATATATGTTTGCTCTTTATGTGTCACTCTTTCCCTTAATAGCTTATCGTTCGTCTACAATAATATTTTCTGCAAAATATCATCGTTGAAAAGAAAATTTCACACTGTGATCGTATCTACGGTATTGCTTTCAGTACTATTAGGTTCTTTTAGTCCCGGTAATTGAACAATAATATCTTTCCGTTTTGTTCTAGAGATCATTTCATGGGACGACAATCGAAATCTATTTTTTCCGAAATAATTTGTCTTTTCCAAAGATTGCTCGTTCTGATTCTCGGAATTATCACTTACTGTAGCACTTCCGTAAAGGGATTTCTCCTGTGCTTCATCTTCAGTATGCTCATCGTCTTCAATAACTGATAATAAGTCATGATAAGTTTCATCATCATCATTTAAATTGGCATCATTATCTTTCCTATACTCATACCATTGTATAACCGTTTCTTCGAAATATGCGTCAGTGTATCTTACTGTCCGCTTTTTCACCAATTCTTAAACAACCGCGTCCGGTCACAGTGATGGCACAAAAACTTTAAGATATTGTTTCTTATAAATATGCACACTCCCGTTGACGCGAGCGTACTGAACAGTGTAGGTAAGATGTACTGAGAGATTAGCTGCACTTCGTGGGTGATGAGTGTTATTAATCATAAGATACATAAAATTTGAAAAGTGGCTGTGACCTAGGTGAGCGGCCTCGAGTGATTCAGGGTTGAATATAATACGTGGATAATACACAGCACAAAAAGTAGTTGGGTTATTCCGCCAATTTATATTCGATTTAGGATTAACATTGCTTATGTGATATCTACCATTTCAGTTATTAGATAATGAATTATTTTATTCTAGAATAGGTATTCAAACTTGGCAACTTTACAAAAAAATGGGACATCAGTGCGTAATAACTAGAGCAGACCAATTTCCGTGCGCGCCATATGCGCCGATGTGAGGATGATTGTATTGCATCAGAACTAATAAAAAGCATTCAGTATGTGTTTGGAACTTGCTTAGACTGCACGTAAGTGTAAGCATATGTAATAAAATGTCGTCAACACATAAATCGAGAAAACGACCGTTGTCAGACGAAGTGAATAAGTTTATTATGGATTTCCCGGACTTAATATACGATGGCTCAAAAATTAAATGTTTAGTGTGCAATACATATCTAATGTGTTGGTCAAAAACACATTGTAAAGAACACGTAAGCAGTTCGAAGCACAATAATAACAAAATTAATCGACAACAGTTTATACATGAACTATGTGTAACTATGATTGTGTGTACACTGCCGTTTACCTTGTTAAGTAATGATTCATTTATTTCATTTTGGCATAAATACGCTAATTAAACATTACCGAGTACGACAACGTTACGAAGGAATTTACCATCGGTGCGTAAACAGGTTGAAAATAAAATCAAAGCCGAACTGAAAAATAAAAAGCTGTGGTTATGTGTTGATGAAACAACTGACAGCAAAAAACAATCTGTAGTTAATGTTATGGCGCGTAATATGGAACCACATCAACCAACGTCTTCAATTTTATTAGCATCCAGATGACTAGAACAATGTAATGCCGAAAAAGTTTCAGAGGTGTTATTAGATACTTTAGAAAAATTTTAACTTTCGAAAGTCCAAGTATTAATGTTTATGACCGATGGTGCCGCGACCATATGTTCTGCAGGCCGCTCCCTTAGAAAATATTGTCCTAACTTGTTACATATTACTTGTAAACTCCATGCTCTACACCTTGTGGCAGAACAGGTTCGTAGATGTTGTCCAGAGGTAGATGCTTTATTATCGATTACAAAAGCGGTATACTACATAGCGTCCTAATATATCGACAGTTTCGCCAGCACTTATCCATAGGTACTGATTTGAAAGATAGCTTCTAATGTTTTACTGTTTTCGTGTAGTACTTAGGAACATAATATTTGCTTAAGGTGGATTCTTCAGGAACATTTCGACCAGTACATTTTTGGGGAAATACTTTGAAGGTTGAAGTTTAGTTAATGGAATATATATTTAATTCAACTCGTTATTGTTTCACGTTGCCATTCTCGACATAATTCCATATCATATCTTGAAAAGTTACTTAAGCAATGTTCTAGATCTAAATAAAGGAAAATTAAAAATGTATGCGTAAATTATTGAAATTTAATGAAATTCACTGCGACACTTACGTCAAAATAATTGGGAGAAGTAGATTCGATGAAACGATATTAAACCGGATCTATTACAAAAATTACGAAGTACCTATGTAATTAACAGTTAAAACAATGAAAAAAAAGAAACCAACTCACCGTACTTTATTTATCTTACAAAATATAATCTAATAAATAAAATAATTTTTAAAAACTCCTCACCCTATCTACACACATGAAGAAAGGAATTTAACTGTTATATGGAAGTAATTGCGTCATAATTTAACGACAAAAAACAGATGTGCGGTTAGCCGAACGAATAGTGCTATTTAATAACTGCGTGTTGTACTTAGCGATGTTATAGACTATTTATATGGTCCATCGTATTCCATCCATTTATTCTAATCCTTGTCTTTCTCGATACATACTGTGTTTTTATTAGTATCCTTAGAATTACATATTTCCGACTTCTTCTGCAATTCTGGTTCTCACTTCCAATTCTTCTTGCCATTTTCGTCGATCTTACTGAAAATAAAACATGATTTGATACAGATTCCCTCAACGTTCCTCAGTTCCCTCAAATCGCCTATTCAAAAAACACAAGCAGATATAAAACAAAAAATCTTCACCAATAAAGAGGGTTTCCACTTACAATGACGCCATTTAGCACATTTGCACACAAAGGGTGTAGACAGCTCTACGTAGTGGCGTTTGATTCTAACTGCGTCCGTCCGTTCACGAGGTATTAAAATTTATGCAAAGTTTGAATACTATCTCATGCATTAATTTAGGAAGCAAATACCGCTTATTCTGGCTATAAAAAATAATATTGTTTGTGAATAGAAATGTTGATATTCAAAGCTGTTATAGTTCATTCTTTAAGGATTACGTTATGATTCTCATGGCAGTAAACGTGATGCAAGAAACAAATAAAAAAATCCGAAGCTTTAAAAATGAAGACACGTTAGACAAAATATGTACATTTTTTTTTTAAATAACAATATTCTTTATTACTCAACAGGCTACAGTCTAATCATAGGGTAAATTATATTACCTTTATTACATTAGTATAAATTGTAGTAGCATTGATAGTAAAATAATAAAATAACTGCAATATGAAGAAGGTACACATTAGGCTGGGTCACATATGTATGGAGAAAATAAAATTTTAATTTTTTTTATGAGCACGGTGGCAAAAAGATGCCAAATTATAAGTGTTATTAGGTTACGAAGTTTGGTAGCAATCGGAGTTAATCTTCTGCCTCCGGTTTAATGTTGAATCTTTCAAAAATGTACTTAAAAAAAACTTAAAGCATGATATATAAAATTACTCTAATTAAGTTTATTTATTTGGAAAAGTTAGAAATCAATTGTAATTATATTTATTTAGAGAAAAAAAGCATGACAAATTTTTTTTTATAAAAGTGCAAGAAAGGATAATCATAAAAATAATGAATATAATGAGTTTATTTTGTGACAAAATCCTTTTTGCTATCGAATTTCGGCATTAATTTTCTTGATTCTATCTGCGTTTTGATGAAACCTTCTCTTGTTGTTTTGTTGCACAAAGTTGATGATGCTTCACTCACAGCTTTGACTGCTCTTTCTACCGCTTGGGTGTCACAGGGAAGGTCTAATAGCTCAATTCCTCCATTGTTTTCTTCTTCAATAAACAGTCGAAGATTTTCTTCATTTACAGATTTTAATATAGGTGGTTCAGTGATAGTATCTTTCCAATTCAAATGGTCAAAATATGATGATGCATTAAAGTTTATCGTTTGTATCTGAAAAAGCCGTAATTGCTTTGATTTTGCTGGTTTAATTTTTCAAAATTCGATGGACAGCTAATTCACGAATGTGTTGCTGGGGATCTGTCAACATTGCAAATAATAAGTTTTCAGGGTTTGCAAAATAACTGTTTCTTTGAATTACTGGGTCAACAACGGCTTGCAAAGTTGTTGGTAAATATCTGCTTAGTTTAATTAGTTTAAAAAGGTGTCGTGGTCGTGGTTAAAAAGGTCTTTACAGCTGGGGAGAGTTTTTATAGAAAACCACACTGGAGCGTAAACCTTGACAATATATATTGCAAGAACGGTAAGGTTTGCAGAATGGTTCTCATCTGAAATATATAGATGAAGAATTCTGTTAGCACGTGTTAGCCATCGAGCATGAGACATTTTGCCGGATGATTTATTTGCCAAATTGTTTGCAGCTATACCCGTTGAAACCATTTTGGTTTCCCTCTCATATTTTAAGCTATGACGGGTCCACTCGTTAAAATTTCATCACATCTTCATAAGTTGGTAATATATTATCTATCAAATCACATAAAACACCAAACAAAGGACACCTTCAACTATTTCTGGTACGCGCCATTTCTCAAATGATAAAATAAACAAATAAATGACAGCACTTAAGAACGCAACACTAATTATTTTAACGATCGCGGCACACTTGTCTCATCTAACTCCGTGTTGTAAGAAATAAAGATTGTACGGGGATTTGCCCATTTTGTTTTTGCCTTAAACCGTTTAGATAACATATACAAAAGCAGCACGTTTTCTAGTTTTTGTAATATATAAAAAAGCAGAATTTTATATTATTGTTCGTTTTAATGACTTATTTGTCCGTATTAAGGTTTAATTGGACGTGCCATAGCCGTAACCATAGCCGTAACCAAAATTCAATTAATATCTACGGTTACGGTTATGGCGTTACGGCATGTTACCAAAATCGAAAACATTGTAGCACATACGATTGGTTTTATATGGTTACGGCTGTTGCACGTCTAATTGAACCTTTAGACTGAATCAGTGCTGTATATCGCTACCTTAATATAGAAATGCCCTAACTCATTTTTTTAAATCGAGGTTTTTGCATGTTTCGATAGATGATCTTCTAATATATCGAAATATCAAAAAAAAAAAACTCGATTTGTAAAAAATTGAGTTAGGAACTTTCTATATTAAGGTTGCGATATGTAAATGCGTGTTCTGGGGAAATTTAACAGTGTGAATCCACATTGTAAAAGTACAGTTTTATATCGGGATTACCTCTATATACCGATACTTAGAATTATTTTGCATAAAACTTGTATAGATATGTAACTTAAAAAGTATTATTAAAGTGATGTCAAAAATCTACTTTTTCTGAAATTTCTATCGCTATCCGGAGGCTGTAAAACTTTAAATAATGCAATAAAATTTTACATGCAGATTTCCTATACTATTTAGCACCTTTTTATCACTGAGCCTCTCAAGAAATGAAGAAAAAAATTTTTTGACCCAGCCTAGTACACATATGCTTATTTTGAAATTATATTATTCTGTAAATAAATACATCAAGGGAGTGTGTGTTGGCTTCGTAGATAAGATGTATGTTTCGGTACGTTTGGCCTTGTAAATGGAATCATAAAGTAGAATTGTTCCTGAAGTTACTTCGGAGAAGACGAAAAGATATTCAACTAAGCAAGAACAGGCCCTCAATAATGCTTTTGGCAAGTTTATATAAGAACAAAGGGCATTTCTTTTAGTACTCAATGAGATCATGTGTTGTAACAGCAATTCATCCTGGGGATATATCTTTCTTCGGGTAAACTCAGTTAACTTTAAAGGAAAGGAATCTTAAAAACTTAGATTTCATACGTAAGCGCTGTATTCTGATCTTCTAAATCATTTTGATTTTACTGTTTATTTTTCAGCTTCTATTTAGAATATGTATTTAATTTTCTAACTTTAGTTTTTGTACTGTTTCTAGCGATTTGAATTCTTAATGTTTTAATATGATCAATACGATTTTCTGATTATTCTAAATAGATATGTGGCATTTTAAAAACGAATTTACAAACATAAATTAGAATAAAATATATCTCTTTGATAATATGGCACAACAGTCGAAACACATGTTAAATTTATGAAATTCCAATACAATTTGGGGTGCGTTTGAAATTTAAGTTCCGCATTCTTTATATAGACTTCATAAGACACATAATAACGACAGAATTCATCATAAAAGCAAACGCGCTTAGTACGGATCCACTTCCAATGATAAAACTCCTTAGTCTTCAAATCACGTTTCACTTGAGCAGTAAACCAAGGTGGAAAAGTTTCTTTGTTGTTGTTATGAAAACGCAATGACTTATTAAACATATTGTAGAGCTTAGTATAGAATACGTCGTCACACAAATCAACATCCTCGTAGCCACCCAACTCAATCCAATTTGCAGAATGGATGTCATTATAAAGTTTTATATAATCAGCTCCATGAAAATTGTAACGCTGGTTGCCCTTAGAAGGAAATGGTTTTTGCTTTATAATAGAAGGTAATGTTAAGGTTATAAATAGAGGAGGGTGATAACGTCTTCAGATACTAGTGGTATACAATATATACTATTGGATACAATCCCGTTGTACCGCAATGTTGAATTCAATATTGCTAAATACAAGATTCAACAATCTATTATTCTTATTCAAAACATTATTATATTGACGAAGATTTATTGCAGCACAGAAATTATTAATAATATTTGTTCTCAGACAATTGACATAATCTGGAAGATTGAAGTCACCATTTAATACAATTGGAAAGTCCAATAGCAGTTTTCCAGGTTCTCGAAAAATATACACAAATTATCACAATTAATGTTGGTAGGAATGTACGGTATGCGGCAAAATAAACAGTACTGAAATGCGCATGTAACAAATATGTATGTGTAATGCGCAGAAGCGTACCGAGTGGTTTCCGAACGTGGTTACAACGTATATGAATGTCTTTTTAATGTTAGTTGCTTCAGGATAGTTCTTACTGTTGCAGAAAAAGTTTTTATCGTGGAGCACTATTTTCGGTCATACGTAAAAGGGCGCGAAAACGGTCCAAGCTCAAAAGAAGTTGCCGACGCATTTAGGCCTAAGTTTATGAAACAGGCTCCGAGCAACGCCGTTATGTTAGCAGTTGTTGACAAGTTTCGTCGTATGGGAAGTGTGCTTTGTCAACGTAAAGGTCACATGGGTCGCCCAGTGACAGTCACAACCAATACGAATCAAGGGCGTATTTTAAATCAGGTGCTGCAATCGCCGAAATGAAGCCTCCGAAGATCATCTTTAAAATTGAATATCAGTGATCGATCACTCCGTCGAATGTTCAAGAATATTGGTGGGTTTGCATACAAAATACAAACCGGACAGCGTCTGACTGCAGCTGATAAGCGTGTAAGAGCCGAATACTGCGCATGTGTGTTGGTTACGGATTATGAGGACTCGTCGTTCTTGTCGAATGTTTGGTTTTCCGATGAAAGCCATATTCATATAAACGGATGCATTAACAAGCAGGCAACACGGTTTCTTGAATTCGAACACCCCGACATAATCGTCGAGCAACCCTTTCATAGTGACCGTGTTACCATCTGATGTGCTGTATCTGCACATGGCATATTGGGCCCGTACTTCATTGAAGCAGACGATGGAACGCCGTTAACTGTGAATCAGGAGCGCTACAGAGAACAGGTTATCACACCATTTCTGCATGATCTTCAGCGATTTTGTCGTTCCAAAAAAACCACATAATCAACAATGGTTTCAACAGGACAGGGCAACCTGTCACACGGCTAGGGAGTCTCTTCGAATGCGGCGCAATCATTTTGGGGATCACCTTATTTCGCATGGCACTGATTTCCCATACCCATCGCACTCACCAGACCTAACACCACCTGATGCGTACATGTAGGGAATACTGACGGAGGCTGTTTCCCATACCGATCCACCGTCTGACATTCCGGAATTGCGGATTAAAATTCAAGGTTTTTTTCGTGCCATGCAGCAACCTGTGTTCGTAGACATGTTTGTGAACCTTCACGGACGCTACGAATACTGCTTGAAACTGCGCGGAGGGCATCTTGAACGTCTGTTTTATCGGGAACGTCGTCGTGAATAATGTTTGCAACGCTATATAATGTTAAAGTATCGCTATATAATGTAAAATAAATACATAATTAATAATTAAAAAAAAGGTATATAAACACTTACCACAATTATTAATCGTATCCTAAATACGTATTTCGACAACTAAGTTGTCATCATCAGTAGGTAAAAACTACTAATTAAAAGTCGCACATGGGGCACAGTAAAGCAAGAGAAACGCTTACGCACAACTACTATACACCACGTCCCCGTATAGACTAAATTTAACATTCCAATCTAAACTACGAGGGAGGTCGAGTCAAACACTTACCTACTTAAGGAAAAAAGGTCTAAACATGTGTTTATTGTCGAACAAAGGAACGGCAGACATTCCTCTCTAAGGGGGACGGCACTAACTTCGATTTTATTGTCGAACAAAGGAACGGCAGACATTCCTCTCTAAGGGGGACGGCACTAACTTCGATTTTTAAAAACTACGATGACCCACTTATGGTAATAAAAATGAGAATAGACAGCTGAACGGTATCGGTGATTTATCGCTATTCAAGGAAATATGTTTATTTTTCGCGATAAATATACTTTCATAAGCATCAAGTTCGTGGGGTTTATTAATTCCTTTGATCAACTTCAAACCTGTAATCGATACATTGTGCAGTGTGCTCAAAGCGTGATTTGCGACATTCGATTTATCCGGTCTATTGTATTTGATATGTGATATGTGTTCTTTAAAACGGGTTATTATAGGTCGTTTAGTTTGGCCTATATATTTCAAATTACAATCCGCGCAACTAATTTCATATATACCTGATTTCGAATTGGAATTAATTCTATCTTTAGTATTCCCTAGCAGACTTTTGATGGTGTTTTCGGACCGAAAGGCTACCTGTAGACCTCTTTCTTTCACAACTTTATTAATGTTTTTCGTGACGGGGTGGTATGGTAGACATATGTACTTTTTCTCTTGGTTACTTTGGGATATCAAACTCGTGGATTCGCGGATTGTATTTTTTATTTTTGTTTTTCTAATTAATTTATTGATTATTTCTATGTCAAAGCCATTGTATGTCGCAATATTTTTAATGAAATCTAGTTCTATTTCATATCTCTCTTTTATTAACGGAAAATTTAGTAACCGATTGACTAAGAAGTTAAAGGAAGCTGTCTTATGTTGATAACTATGATTTGAATCCGCGGTGATGAATCTATTAACATTGATTTCTTTCCGGAAAATATCGATTTCTATTTTATGTTTATTTCTAATCAGTAAAGTATCTAAAAATGGTATCTTGCCATAGTGTTCCTTTTCCACTGTAAATTTAATAGTCGGAAATTTCAAATTTAATTGATTAACAAACATGTCTAATTCGCATTTCCGTGTGTCAAAAATCGCGAGAATGTCATCTACATACCTAATCCAGACTCTAGGGAAATATTTAGCGTTGTTTTTGAATTCTACTTCAAATTGACTCATGAATAAATTGGCTATGAAAGGAGATAGGCAGTTACCCATTGTTGTGCCTTGTTTCTGTTCATAAAATTTTTCTCCTACTTGGAAACAATTTTGCGCCATGCACAGAGTTGTCAATCTCATATATTCTTTTATTTTTGAAGGTTCAATGATATTCTTGTGAAGCAAGCTTTCTAAATATTTCATAGTCTCTGGAATAGGTACCGTGGGGAATAACGACGTCACGTCGAATGAAACTAAGATTTCCCCGGTTTCCAGTTCACAATCTTTAATTAATTTAACAAATTCTAAAGAATTACTGACTGACAAATTTTCTGGTTTAACGGGTAGATTTTTAAATTCATTCACTAACCATTTGGAAATCAAATAAGTCGGTGAGTTGATACCTGAAACTATAGGTCTCATCTAGTTACCTGGTTTATGTATCTTCGGTAAACAATACATTCTTGGTACTACAGGATTACTAACATTCAATTTATACTTTTGGGTAGAAGTTATTAAAATTGGACATTTCTTAATCGCGTCTTTTGTGTCACTAATCATTTTAGGGAACGGATTTCTCTTGATTTCTACATACGGACCTTCGGCAATTAAATTTTTGACTCTTTGAAAATAGTCGGTTTTGTCCATAATTACTAACTTGTTCCCTTTATCTGCTTTTAGGTAAAAGCAGTCCTTAGATCTAAGAGTTTTAATGATATTCCATTCTTTATTGACCGACTTCTGTTTGTGCTGCTGCAAATTCTTATCGATTTGGGTTTTACAAGCTTCTCGAGTAAAGTTTTTTGGCCCTTGTTCAAAATACTTAATCGAAGTTTCGATGCTTGCAATCACCTGTTCCATAGAAATCTGACGGCTTGGCAAACAGTATTTTAACCCTTTGTTTAACAAATCTATTTCTAAATCACTAAAATTCTCGGATGATTGATTGATCACTAGTGTTTCTTTTATAGGAATTCTATTAGTATCCTTTTTAGGTGGACATAACTTTCGAATTTCTTATTAAGTTTTAAACATTTCTTTTTCAATTTATGGTCTTTAATTTCCGTAATTTTCCTATAAAAGTTACACCAATCTTCGAATTCATTATTGTTCATGCTTTTAGTTAATTTTAAATGTAAATTTTGAGTTCTAATTCTAATTTACTACGTTTACTGTACAGATATTTCATTTCTAGGTTCAACCATTTCATTTTTGCATATGAAATGACCTTATCGTTATTTCTACAATTTGTCGTTACATTTACGTTCATGAATTTAGGAAAAACATTGTTAATTTTACACCGTTTCAGAAAATTGATATCTGTACTTATAAGTTTAATTTTAGTATATAACTTATGAAATCTATTGAACTCCTTTGACCGGGATAATAATTACATAATACATTACATAATTAATAAATAATAAACGTTTCATAATTTCAGTACTGTTTATTTTGCCGCATACTGTATGATCCAATAACATAAAACTGATACTCAGAAATAAAACATTTACACACCACACAGTCAATCACTGGAACGGATCGCAGAGGAGAAGTATCGACGTGCTCAAGCAGAATATTATCGCGAAAAGCGATTAATACGCCACCACCAATAGTCTTACTGACAAGTTTAAACTTTCTATCGCAGCGGGAGACAACAAAACTGCTAGTGAATAATTCATTATTTAAAAAAGAGTCGTTTAGCCATGTTTCATTCAACACAATGATGTCATAATCAGAAGTAGATACATTAGCGAGAAAGGAATGTGTCTTAGTACGAAGTCCTCATGTGTTTTGGTAGTACACACTTAATTGGCAGTTAGCATCACTATTGGGCGTGTTAAGTTTTTCATAATCGCCTGTACCATCGTTGCAGTACCTGACTTATACTTCAAACGAAGGTTTCTTTCGCCATTAGAACTACGTTGCTGTAACTCCGTTCTAGCAGCACGATAAATCTCGGACTGCATGGGGGTACGATCGCTACTAACATATATTTTGGACCAGGTAGTAGAATCTCTTAATTTACCACTTCGACGAAGAGCCATATCCTTACAGCTAAGAAGAAAAAGAAATGTGCCTGGAACGAGTGTTCTTGGGTAGTTAAAAATTTCTGGGGGAATATAAAGTCTGCCAACTGCTCTCCACACATCGAATACTCAGTAGAATTGTTCCTGTTTTTGGACAAACGGAGTGTGTAGAACGACAATAAGGTAGTGGGCAACAAAAAGTACGGACATAAGAAGTGATGAATAATGTTAGGACAAATAATGGTTGATGCTCCAAAGCAAAAGTTTTGGAGCATTAGTGAATCATTTGCGAAAGTTTTATTGAATGTTAATTTATTTGTATTTATGGTGCCCAATATATGTAAGCTATATGCAAGGAAGGGTTTTTATCTGCAATAGCGAAGGCCACACGATTGCGAACTCCAGATAAAGCTGAGCACCCTTCGATATAAATATCTCCATAGGGGAGGCATTAATTTTGTCAGGAACTGTATATTTATCAAATAACTACGTCGATTTCCAAGTTATTATAGTCTTACCAGAATATGTTTCAAAACAAATTTATATATTCTGCCGAGGTTTATACGTTATATTATACAGGCTTAGTTAAAAGTATGGAGACGGCGATTTATTGTCGTTAATATTCATTTTAGGGAATTATGTTCAATATAAAAGTTTGTTAAGATATTTTGATCTACATTTGAGAATACTTGAATTTTTTTTCTTCAATTGTTTTTTTAGATACGCTTGTCTGCGCATTTTTTTTTAAATGAGAACTGGTAAATTTTGCTCTACCATTCGATAGAGAATTTTTTTCTCTTTACAATAATATTTTTGTATTTGTAAAATTCATTTTAATAACTTTTTTACAAGAAAAATTAAACAAATTATTAACAAAGTAAATTAAAGTAAGTGTTCAAATTGTCGTCCATTAGTAATTTGACAATGACCCAATCGATTTACAAAACCCCGAACAGAGTTCTGTAAAAAATCTCGGGGAATTTCTTGTATCGTTCTGGTAATTCGGATTTGTAAATCTTCGACGTTATCGGGCTTATCTTTTTAAACTTTCTTTTTTACGTATCCCCAAAGAAAAAAATCTAAAGGACTTAAATCTGGCGAACGGGCTGGCCATTCAATGGTTCCTCGTCTTCCAATCCATCTGTGGGGAAAAACGTTGTCCAGATATAGACGAACATTTACACCATAATGTGGTGGGGCGCCATCTTGCTGGAACCAGATACTCATTGGGCAGGTGTTCATTGTTTTCATGAGGATAGAGCGTAGCACAAGTAGGTATTATTACATTTTGCAATAACTGCAAATACAGAGCCGAAGTTAAATTGCCATTGATGAAAAAGGGACCGATAATATGACCGCCTAGAATGCCAACCCAAACATTAACCTTTTGGGGGTACTGCGTATGGCGCTCCAAAAACCAAGAGGGATTTTCCGATGACCAGTGTCTGCAGTTATGTCTGTTTACTTCACCGATAAGGCAAAAAGTAGCTTCGTCAGAGAAAAGAATATTGTTCACAAAATTTTCATTATTATTGCAAATATTTAACATTTCTTCAGAAAATTGTAATCTCCTATCAAAATCATCTTCCGTTAACTCGTGTACAAGGTGTACCTTACAAGGTTTATTCTTTTCACTTTTTAAAAATGACACGATCGATGACTGTGAAATATTGAAATTGGCCGCTAATTGATTGGTTGATAAATGGGGATATTCAGATACAGCCAATAAAATATCCAGTTTGTTATCATCGCTTTTTGCTGTTCTAGGTCTACTACTCCTTGGCAAATCTTTAACGCTACCCGTTTGTTCAAAGCGTCTTAAAGTTTTACCAACAACGGATTTAGAAATTGGATTTGTATTTGGATGCGTATCATTAAATAAATTACAAACGTCTTGTAAACTTCTGCATCTATCTCCATAACCCAACATCATAAGTATTTCAATTCATTCATGTTCAATTAAACTCGCCATTGTTAATATTAACACCAACCAAATTGCACAAATAAATTATTTTTGTCAAAGATTTGACGTACACAATAACCACTGATAAAATTATGTCGCTCAAGTTTGTTTATCGCTACGCTTCTGTCTATCTGCGATATGCCGACCATCTGTTAAACACATGAACCGGCCTTTTCTTATAAAAAAGTTATTAAAATGAATTTTAAAAAAAACAAAAATATTATTGTAAAGAGAAAAAAATTCTCTATCGAACGGTAGAGTTAAATTTACTAGTTCCCATTTAAAAAAAACTCCGCGGACAGGCGTAACTAAAAAACAATTGAAAAAAAAAATTCAAATATACTCAAATGTAGATCAAAATATCCTAACAAACTTTAATATTGAACATAATTCCCTAAAATGAATATTAACGACAATAAATTGCCGTCTCCATACTTTTAACTAAGCCTGTATATAAGTCATTGTGAACTTGAATCGATCTTGAATTTTAGACGTTGAGTACCTACATGTATCCACGAATTTCGTAAACAAAGTCGCTGATGTTGAATTGGGAAGCTAACAAAGGAAGAACATATTTCTGAGTTCCAAGTTCCCAATTATTTCTCTTAGAATTTAATTTGTCAATAAGTTACGTAATATTTGAGCGTATAACAATAAATAAGTAAATAATATAATATGGATACCTTAATAAATAAAAGTTGAGTTAGAATGTTAATTATTAACAAGCAACGTGATTCTTATTGAATTCGGTAAATATACTTTCTTAATATTCGAATAATAATATGAAATATTGATTTATAAATACAATCGTGGCATCGCACGTGAATTTGCCTTAATAATTAAAGTAAGAAAAACAATTTAGAGGAAAATATGTTTCGGAAAATAATATGTGAGATTAATTGCAAAACGTTTGTAACAAAGTATAAAGTCGTATATGTTTTGCACATTGGTTTATTATATCGTGCGTTCAAAAAAAATTGCACCTATAGTCGATTCACTTTAACCCTAGGACCACCGAGCGGGTCCAATGGACTTGAAACGATTTCTAATCATTGTTTTATCGTACCTATGGTTGGGTTAATTTACTGGTATTGATACACTTTTTAGAAAGTTCAGAAAGTTATTTTAGAAAGAATGGTTTCGGCAGTATAAAAATACTTTTGCGATTTACCAACCGGGTCCGTTGGACCCATATGCCGTTTACTGTATAAATGTAGGTAACACAAGTGTGTTTTACAATGATAGTGGTTCGCTTATAAATTCCGGTCTTCCCCGCTGCTGATAAACCTTTCTTGGCATTTCTCGATGTATACAGAAAGGGGAAATCCCGTTATTATGCGGATTTTGGGGACTTTACGTTTCAGCATATTTATAGCCACACGTTGTGAACAATGCATTAGTGCTTGCCGAATCTGTGTAGTGTTACTTTGCTATTGTGAATAAGACAAAATTTATATTTTGTTGAGTTGTGATGTGCGATTTGATGTTTTAGCATCATTTTTTATCAATTGTCGCAGGTAGTTATTTCTGAATCTTTTGTTGCGGTTATTTTCTACTTTGCGTTTTACTCATTACGGAAAATGGATCGTAGAAATAAGGAATACGTTACACAACAACAGCTAGAGGCGATAGTAGCCGAAATGAGTGACGTTGAATACAATAGCGGATATGAAGCTTCAGACGACGATGGAGAGGTAGATGCAGTCGAAGGCCTCATCGATGGAGGCAGAAGAATGAGATAGCGAGGAATCTGCTGAGAGCAGTGATGATGACCACAACAGAAATCCGGCTGAAGCTAATTCTTTTATATCAAAGAACAAACAAGCGATCCTATTTTACCTCATCACGGAAAACAATTACGGCACAATATTTTACGAGAACGTTCAGGCCCAACGCGTTTTGGCAATCGCGAGACCGATATATTTGCTTCTTTTTTTTTTATTTATTTTCGTAAATCTCTTCTTGAAATTATCCTAAAGTGGACGAATGAAGAAGGAGAGATTGTTTTCAGCAAAAATTGGATAAAAATGGATGTCCAATAATTGAAGATATTTATTAGAGCTTCGATACTAATAGGTGTATATAAATCTTATAACGAGGACGTAACACAACTTTGGAGCAAAAACAATGGTCGAACAATCTTTGGTACTGTTATCGCTCGAAATAGATTTCAAAATATACTTCGTATACCTAGATTCGACGATGCAGCGATAAGACGAAGAAAAAGGAGTGACGACAAAATAGCACCAATACGGGAATGATTTGAGTTATGGAATACTTATTTGCGAGATGCGTATTTACCAAATTGGTGTATGACGGTTGATGAACAGTTTGTAACTTTCATAAGCAGATGTCCCTTTAGACAATATATTTCATCAAAACCTGGACGATATGGAATACAATTTTGGGCCATTTGTGATAGTATTAACACAACTGGAAATTTATTCTGGAACGCAGGGAGAGAAAAGAGACAAGAATCAATGCGAAAATGTTGTAAAACTTTTAGTAGAAGAAATTGAAAACTCTGTAAGGAATGTCACCTGCGACAATTTCTTTACTTCATGCAATCTTGCAAAGTATTTGTTATTAAAAAACCTAACATTAATTGGTACGATCCGTAAAAATAAGCCTGAATTGCCATCTTCAAGTGTTAATCCAAAAAATCGTCAAGTGTTTTCGACACAGTTTCGTTTTACAGACGATGCGATGATTATTTTATATTGCCCAAAGAAACGCAAGCTTGTAACGTTGCTGAGTACTCTGCACAGTGAGAAAAATGTTGATATGGCCAACAAAAAAACCTCAGATATCCTGGACAATAGGACAGAAGGTGGCGTGGACAACATGGACAAAGTGACGCGATCATACACCGTGAATAGGATGACGAAGCGATGGCCTCTAGTAGTTTTTTATAACATGATAGACATCAGCGCTTTGAACGTATACATACTTTGGAAGCTCTTTAAACCTAATTCAGCTTTTGATTTGAAAAAGGACCACGAAAAACCAGAAGCAGAAGAAAAAGCTGAAGCATCTACTAGTTCTGAGATTCCAAGAAAGAAGAAGAGATGTGATGCTTGTCCATCTTCAAAAGACAGAAGAACAAGAACTTGTGCGCGTTGTAAAACCAATGTACGCGGTGAACACTCAGTAGTTATATGTAAGAAATGTGTTTAACCCACTTTTACTTTTATGTAAGCCATTTATATATTTTATTTTACAATATTTATGTCTTATTATTATTACTGTATCGGTTTATTCTAATGGTCTAGGCCAGAGGCTCCCAAACTTTTTTTTCTCATAGACCACTTTGAAAGTTTTGCTGGTTCCGATGGACCCCCTGCAGCTACATTTCTACCGTATTCCCAAAACTCGACAAAAAATGTGAAGATTAGATCTATGAACTATGGAAATTTGGGTTGCGGCTGAGTTATTTGTTAATTAATTAATTGATTGTGCTGTGAGTGAATGTTAAAAAAGTAAAGTTAGCCAATCAAAAAATTGATTCCATCCAACTTTACTCCTTTGACATCTACTCACTGCACAAGAAACCAATCAATTCTCACATATTTTATTTAGAAAACTCCCCATTCGGAGTGGTAAAAATAAAAAGAAAAATAGTATATTTTCCTTGTGTTGTATTTATTCGAATATGTAATTATTACACTATTAATTATTATTGTTATCATATTACATTGTAATATGATAACAGTCGTAATGTAATTAAAATTAAATATTAATAACGTAACGTAACTTCTACAATGACAATCACAAAATACTCATAATTTTAGTGGGAGGTATGTACTTAATGGATTGACAGCAAATTATCAATATTTGGCTTCAGTCTTGTTAGGAATAACCGCAAATCTCCCCGTTCTGTGATATTCAATCTGCTCCTTTTTTTTGTTAAAAGGTTTGTAACGACACTAAAACTTTTCTCGACAAGATATGACGAGGGAAGCGCTATCAAAAGCTTTCTCGCAATTCCCCACAGTCCAGGATATTTTTCGGGCATTTCTGCCTGCAGCCAAAATGTTTGATACCCTCTTTTAAATTTCACCTTCAGTTCCTCATTATTGCTAAGCTCGAGTAGCTCCTCTTGTAATATCACATTCTCCACTTTCGTTTCATCAAATGGATTTATGATCCATGGTGGTATTTCCATCGTCAGAATATCTTCAAATGTGATTTTAAAGTCATCATGCGGGGCAATTAAATGTTGAACGTATGTGTGAATATCCTCATCAAGGCATTCTACCTGTGACAAGTTTGAAAACTGGGAAAATTCGCGCCGACTAATATTTTGCTTCATAAATTTCAATTTTCCAAGAAAAGCTAAAATTACACCCTTTGTTTTTATAAAATTGAGGCTGTCCCCTTGTAATTGTAAGTTAATGCCATTCAATTTTTTTAACAAATCTGTCAAATACGCGATGTCTGCTTTCAAATTGATCAGGTTTTCTTTTAAATCTGGACCTTTACTTACCAGAAACTCTAAAACTGATTCAAAAAGTGAGAAAAATCTTATTAAACATGCACCTTTCGACAACCAGCGTACTTCAGTATGTAAGAGCAATCGTTGGAAGTCTTCATCATTTTCATCGCACAATTGTGCAAATAAACGCGTATTCAATGCATTGCTTCTTATTTTATTATCTGCATTAATCACAAATTGAAGCGATTGGTGCAATTTAGCACTCAAATTTTTCGCTACTAGGTGATGTCGGTGGATGACACAGTGAATTGCAGTTACCTCTGGTATAATTCTTTTAAGATAGCTTATAAACCCACGTCATGGCCCGGCCATGGCAGGATCTGTTGCAACCGAAATAACGTTTGTGAATGGAATCGATTTTTCCTTAAAAAAATCACTCAGAACATCAAATATTGATTCACCTTTAGTGTCCGTCTCCAAAGTTTTCGCGAATAGTAGCTCATTATGAATTTCTTCGTCCATAACAAATCGAACATATGCCAATAATAATGCTTCATTACCAGGTAAAGTTGACTCGTCCAGTTGAATAGAGAAATGAGTTGTTTGCAGATAATTACACAAGAAACTTTCAATATCAGAGCTCATTTCGTCAATACGTCTTTGTTGTTACGTTGTTACGTTGTTGTTACGTACAGTGTTGTTACTCAAAGGAATTCTTTTGAGTATGTCAAATGGAGATTTGTGCAGAATAGTTTTTAAAACCTCTTCAACAGCGGGTAAAATTAACTGTTCTCCAATGGTGTGCGATTTTCCAGATTTCGCTATAGGTAATGAGATATTGTAAGATGCCCGCAAGCCATCATCGTTACTTTCCGACGTTGAAGCGAACATACTGTGCACGGTGGGTCTCTTTTCATATTTTTCCTTCAATGTTTGAAAATATTTAAAATTACTTAACAGGATATGGCTATTTTAACAGGATTAATTGATTATTGCAATGAAATAAACAAAGTACCGGCGACAAACTGATTTTAATAATTGAAAGCAATAAATCGCTGAGATCAATAATTGAGTTTTATGAAAACGGCTGAACCGATTTTAATGTAATGTAAAACATTTTTTCATTAATTATATTTTGATATATTTCTGTAAATTCGATAGAAAATACTTGTAAATAATATTTTGATATCAAAGCTTCGCGATTTTAATTATTTATTTATTACTTTGATGCACGTTACGAGTATGTAGTATATAAAGACACGTACAATTTATGAAAATATATTTAATTATTAGTGAACCACCACACAGTCGGGTAATAAAAAAATTACTAATAAGGTAGGGACAAGAAGTTCAACCTTGCTAGGCTTTCTGTTCTTTTATGGAAGTATCTAATAATTGCTCTGTTCAGTATTTAATTTTAAATATGTACCTACTACACGCAAACATTACAAATATACTTATTACAACATAAATATATCTCCTATCGTAGGTGGTTTGGAAGAGATTTCTTTTAGGAATAAGCCTCACCTTTTGTACCTACGTATTTTTTTGTAGTTTGTCCATTTTTTGTTTACTTGCGTGTACAATAAATTGTAAAATAAATAGATAAATAATAAATAAAATAAAAGTATGTATAACAAATAGACAGGTAAGTACTTACTTTTCCGACAGTGGCAAACACTAACATCGATTCACTTTACTTTACTTTTCTTTTCGAAATTCGGGAAACAAATGAGTAACGTTTATCCGTGGCATTCGTATTTATATTGGTGAAGAATCAAACAAGTTCATGCAAGATTGCAAGCACACACACCACAAGTCGTACTTCGTCCCTTTGCACGTCTGAACAAGCATTGCGGACGGCGGCAGCGGCAGCGCTTTGCAAGTCTCGACACGTTGTACTGAATATGGAATATGCAAGTTTTTACAAGTAACAGTCGCTGAGCTTCTTAAAATTTTATCTGCCTACATTGATAGGTGAACTCAAGCCAACATTTTAGTTCTTCACTATCGAAACCAGATAAATTTGCGTGGAACCCCGCTTACGAATTGTGAACCCCCATTTTTTTGTCTTGCCAACGTAGACTCCAGTCGAGTCTCCCGTGGACCCCTGGGGGTCCACCTGGACCACTTTGGGAATCAATGGTCTAGGCCCTGATTTCGCCACTTTTCTTTGGTAAATTTTCGAGGCACGTTTATTCTATTTAAAATTTTTCATATTTGACACAGCTGTCGTTACACTTCGTGTATATATAAGAATGTTTCTATTTAATTTCAAATTATATTTCTTCGCCAATATATCTCGAATTTAATTGATTAAAACTTAAACATTTTCTGTATATATTCGTATTCTTTCTAGAGAAAGCCTTTCTTTTGTTAACTGACCCTTCCAAGAAATCTACGTGCTTGAACCGTGAATTTATATTTAACGTTCTTTTCGAATTTATACATTTCATTTTAAAATTATGTTATTTAATTTAATAGTGTACGTCTTCGTTATTATTCGTATATTATTTTAAAACTTTTCTGTCAAGGAATATTTTAATGATATTTGTTTCGTCGATATCGCACTCTGTTACCTACGCGTGTTACAGGGTGCAGCGATTGCGACTGATAATGGTCCAAACCTAAACAATACCAGTAGTTGTATCGCACAATGTCTGGGAGCTTCTATTTATTGTGTATGCCCTTAGTTAGTGGAGATGGGTGTGGGTCACTAAAATAAAAGATAGAAGGTAGCCACTCAGTTTTGCTTACAGAAGCTTAGCCTAAAAATTGAGAAAAGGGATTACGCGATCTTAGGCGCATGCCCATACAAACTACAAAATAAACACTTAATACTTACGAAATGCTAAAATGCTGCACAGGATACCTGCAACCTGCAAAGAACTTTCCTAAGGGAAACCAAAAGCAAAGAGAAACAAAACAAAAGCTTGGAAACAATTATCCTGTATATTAACAAATATACAAATCAATACAACACAAAAATTCTGTTCGTTAGAATATTGAAAAAAAATATCACATACACGTATAAGTGCAAAATATATAAAATTCCTAAATGCAATACAATAATAAAATTTCATTAATTGATGTAGCAGACACTTCTTGGTGAAACATTTTGTAATTAACAAATTATTATAAAAACACACTTGGCTATTTCACAATTTTTTATTAGATCTATGTCTAACATATGTTTCGGCTGTTATGCCATTGTAAAGAGTATCTTAAAACTAACTTACAATACGTGTCCTTTTAACTTTTATACCTATATTTTATGCTAGGGTGCTGGTTGGGACATATTTACAATCACGTCTATTATGGGAGTGTTAACAAATTCTAACTGTGTATTCGTAATTATTCTATTTTGTTTTTGTGATTTTTTAATTTCTAGTATTTCTAATAAATCTAGTCTTCTACTTTTTATTACGTTATGTAATACGGTGGAGCTATTCATGTCGGGCAAATGGTTTTGTTCGATACAGTGTGTAATAAAAACACAGGTTTTTCGACACACTGTATCGAACAAAACCATTTGCCCGACATGAATAGCTCGACCGTATTACATAACGTAATAAAAAGTAGAAGACTAGATTTATTAGAAATACTAGAAATTACAAAATCAAAAAACCAAAATAGAATAATTACGAATACACAGTTAGAATTTGTTAACACTCCCATAATAGACGTGATTGTAAATATGTCCCAACCAGCACCCTAGCAATAAAATATAGGTATAAAAGTTAAAAGGACACGTATTGTAAGTTAGTTTTAAGATACTCTTTGACAATGGCATAACAGCCGAAACATATGTTAGCCATAGATCTAATAAAAAATTGTGAAATAGCCAAGTGTGTTTTTATAATAATTTGTTAATTACAATAATAAAAAAAAATATGGGTTATTAGTTTGAATGTAAAATTACTACAGTAAAAAAATAATATATACAGGGTGTCCGAGAAAATGTGGAAAATCTCTTGGATGCAGATAGAACATGAAAAAATAAGATGACAAGTTCCTATAATTTTTTTTCCTACAGGCCCTTCTAACGGGGATATGCGTTCCTGAAGAACGCCGCCGAAAATCGCTTTTCTTGAATTTTTTTTTAGAAGTAATTAATATAACTGAATAAAAATTTAATGAGATGGAACTGGTAAGGACCTCCTTGAAATATATTTAGCTTTTTTAGTTTACCAGGGGCTTTACAACTGAATGCCTAAATTTTTAACACTCTGTATTATAAAAACTTAAAAAAAATAAAACTGGATAGCTTGAACCTTAGATTAAAAAAGGTACTCTTATTTATTGTCGACAAAATCAACCGTTTACGAGAAAAAGTTCGACATACTCGTATGTTCGTAAAAAATGTGCAGAAAAAAAATTGTAGGAACTTGTCATCTTACTTTTTCATGTTTTATCTGCATCTGAGAGATTTCCCACATTTTCCTGGACAGCCTGTATATGCGTTCGAAATAAATATTCGATTTTGAAAATTATGAAAAAAACTAAATTTTATAATACTGTAAAAATAGACAAATTATTACATTGAATTTCAAAGTTTAAATTACTAAGTAATAAATTGCAATCAAATTGAATTGGGCATAACGTGATATTAAAATAAACTGTACAAGTAATATTTATATAAGTAATGAAGCTACAGTACTCTAATTTGAACAGAAAGGAAAATAATATGAATCTCAACAATCAGTAAATATATGAAGTAATATATGAATATGGATGACAAATCGGTAAATTATAAATAAGATATAGATACCATCAAATATAAGAACGTTGTCCGGAATGGGGTTGCAAGGCCTAAGGTTGTCGATGTGTTAGCGATGTCTCGCCGGTATGCGATTCGCGGAATTTAGTTACTCGGAGTCCCAACGACAATTCTGGAGGGTTGTTATACTTAGTACAGTGACGGTACAGAGTTACTAATTCAAAGATTAGGCATGGAGAAATTTTCTTATATCTTCTGCCGTAATTTTGCCATATAAGGAAACGGCATTTAGCAAACTCCTTATTAGGGACGCACTGCGTTTTAATCCGCCGTAGCCATATTTAACTAAATACGCAGACTGACACCACTTTAATTTAACCCCGCTAGGTGCAATAGAAAAATACCCTGTAACTCAACTAGTATCTTTTATCGTCTCGCAATGAATGAATCTCTAACGCGAAACCCCAAACGAAGTGATCGCGGAAAAGGATGGCGATACCGTGAGAAAAAAGGAACACACAGATGGTCAGCAACGAGCCGTGAGATATATGAAAGAAATATTAGAAGTAACTCGTGAAAATATAAGAATGATGACATTTAATGCAAAACGAGTATACCGGGCGATAATTATAAAGTAAATAAGGAAATTTTTAAAACGTAATAACTCTTAGCTCGCGCTTATGATTAGTTCTTAATTCAAGACATAGCAACTTCGCTTCCTCTCCATTCTAGGCCATAAAGCAAACCTAACCGCTTCCAAACCAGTCTTCTTTTCTACACAAATTCCTTCTTCTGTTTAAAACCTTCATAAGAAAAATATCTTATTCCACATGCTGTTCAGCATACAACACGCCGTCCGGCGTTTATTGTTACCGCGACATATCCGGCTGCGGCATGTTTTTAAGGTAAATCTGTACCTTTGTATCTCTCTGTAGAGATAATTTTATTTACTCTCGTTCACAATAATTTAATTAATTAACTTTCTTATTGTCGTTAATTTTTAGATACGCCAGCACAGTGGCTTCATTAGGTATTTACAGCTAAAGAGCATCAGTTTGTAACGTGTTTCTGAGCTGTAAGTACCTGATGAAGCCACTGTGTTGGTGAAACAATTGTCTTCGTGAAGATTTTAACCATTAGTTTTATTTCTATTTTAAATATTCTTAAATAAAACCGTTAAAAAATGTAAAAATATTGAAAATGGGGGTACTTTCAATACGGTTTTTTTTTGACAAGAAACTTGAGTCTTTTTGTCACTATGACAAAAATACCTATGAAACATTTTTTTTAGATAGCGGTATTTGATTTGTCTATACTTTCTTTTCTTCTTCTATTTAACTCGATACCAGGGAAACAATAGGTGGTTACTAATCCGTCTTCAGACAAAAAGATTCAATAAAAATAATTCAATTTACCAATGTTAACTGATTCGCCATTATATTTTTAAAATATGAGTTAAAACATGGAATTTTTTAGAACGCACAAAATATTGAAATTGCGTGGTCAAAATTAATATTGAGATTGATATGATTTATGATTCTGACAGAATGTTAAATTTATAGTCGTAACTTTTTGATGAAAATGTTAAATTATGTAGATATTTACGTAGAATATCATTTATTTCAAAATGAATTCAAAATAACAGAAGACAGGTTAGTTAAAATGTGTAATTGCAATTTCATTTTCTCTAATTAAAGCAAAATGAAATGAAACGACAATATTTTAAATCGGTCAAACTAAACATTATATTTTGCAGAGAAAACTACTATAAACGCGGTTTTCTACTGCATTAGTTTTTCTTTTCGAATTCTACATTCAATAGAAAACAATACAGTAACACTACGGCTTCGATATTCACATTGACTTTAGGCCGAAAAAATTAAATTTTGTGTCTTAGAGTATATAACGGCTGTTCCACCAAAACTTCCAAATGTTTTAACGTCTTTATTTATTATATGATTTTAATAATCTGTTCATCAAATTAAACGGTTTCGGAAAGACTACATACAGCAAAGCGAATTATCCTTTTGTCACATATTTTGCTAGAAACGTGAGTCAATCTTTTTTTCTTGATTTTTACAAAAGAAAATTTTCTACAAATTCCAGTAATGTAATAAAAACACATACTGGGATAAAGAAAAATGCAAGAAAAGTTTCTTGTAAATTTTTGTCACTCACAGTGAGCCTTGATGTAGGCAGTTGCATACCGACAACATCTAGCTATTAATCATTTACTGTCACTGTGAGTTTGCGTGACTATTAACGGTGATAATAAATAACTAATTGCGTAAGTTTTCTTTATTTTCCTTATTATTAATACCTATGAAATATGAATTTTAAATTTTAACGGACATGCTTCAAGTTTATTTTGAATGTGGAAAAAGACGGTGTCACGCTATTTGAATTTATCAGGAACGCTTTCCTGATAGGGTATCACCGTATCATACGAAATTTGCGCAATTTGAACCTAATTTGAGGATGTTTGGATCAGCGAACTGTTTGTGGCTTATTTTAGAAATTTTATATTTCATAGCTAGAATAAGATTAATGTTGTATCTCATAGGACAATGAGAGTTGTAGTTAAGTAATCGGTTTGTATTAGGATGGCTTACGACACCACTTGCTTGTTCAATTCTGGACCTTATTTCGATGTCATGGTCCAGTCTTGAGTCAATCCAGCAGCCCAGGTACTTAAAGCGATCAACCCTGGTCAATATTTCCCCGTCAACCCGTAGAGGTATGGGTACGTTTGAATTACGAGAAATTAACATTACTTTCGTTTTGCTGATGTTTATGGCCATATTAAAATCTTTGCATGTCATATTTAATCTGTTGATTATGTTCTGTAATCCTATATCGGTATCTGCAACCAACACAGTATCGTCTGCATAACGGATAGTCGATATATTGACACCGTTTATTTTTATTCCGTAGTTATAACCCCTAAGCGCCTTCGCAAACAGATACTCTGAGTATATATTAAATAGTGTGGGGGACAACACGCACCCCTGCCTCACTCCTCTACAAATGTCAATGTTTCTTGAAGACAAGTTAGTCTCGACTCTTATTCTTGCGGACTGGTGCCAATACAAGTTTCTGAGAAGTCTCAAATCCCCATCATCCAGCCCGATTTCCTCCAGGAACTCGAAAAGTTTATCATGGTTTACTCGGTCAAACGCTTTCTCAAAATCGACGAAACAAATATGTATGTCTCTTTGTTGGTCGTGGCGCTTCTGTGCAAGGACTTGTAGGCTGAATAAAGCTTCTCTCGTACCTAACCCATTTCGGAACCCGAATTGTTCCGAGCCGATGTTAGATTCGCATTTGTTATATATCCTCTTGTGTATAATTTTTAATAGGATTTTAAGAACATGACTCATCAGGCTTATGAGTCTGTAGCCTTATTTTTTTAGATAAGGCCACAAAAAGAAGTCCCAAGGTGTTAAATCGCATGAACGTGTAGGCCAGGCAATTTCAGTATTTCGACTAATTATACGCTCATCAAAAAATTCTCTTAAATAATCCAAAGATTCTGCAGTACAGTGACAAGGTGCTCCGTCTTGTTGGAAATATGCATTTTGTAGTTCATCATCATGCAACTGATTGACAAATGGTTGTAAAATTTCCGTACGGTACCTTTGAGCAGTTAACGTTCCCTGAAAAAATATTTGTCCAATGATTCGCCTTTGGCTTATCGCTGCCCAAACACCAATTTTCTCTGGATGTAGCGATTCTTCATTAATTACATGTGGATTTTCACTACTCCAAATTCTTGTATTTTGTGAATTTAGGTATCCCATTTTCTAAAACCATGCTTCATCAGTAAAGATGACTCTTTGCGAAAGTTCTCTATTATTGTTCATATTTACAAACCAATTACAAAACTGTAGTCTACGTGGGTAATGAATTTCTAACAATTCTTGTACTGCTGTGATAAAATTGCAATTCTTTTTTTAATAACTTGTGAGTTGTACCAACAGAAAGGTTTATTTGTTGACTCAAATGTCGAACAGATGTTTGTGGTTCATTTTCCATTATTTCTTCAACACGATTGACATCTTGAGGTGTACGTTTCTTAACTGCCCCGCTGCCTGATTTTCTTAAGAGACTACCAGTTTCAGAAAAAAGTTTTAAAGTTCTATCCAAAGTATTCTTAAATTGTATATAATCTATTACAAAATGTGTAAACTCAACTTGAAATTCTACCATGCAATCTTGAACTGAATAAACCCATAAAATAAGGCTTTGAAATAAACAAGGGACAACTGGCGTCTATTTTCGAAATTCACATCTTTAGCCTCAAAAATATATTTGTCCGTTTATAATTCATAAGAATTTAGTTTAAAACAATAATTTCGATATAATTACCGGTTAAAAAAGTGCATAAACCTTTAGATCATCTTTTAAACACATTTTGATCACTTTTATATTTTATATATTGAACATTTATTGGATTAAAGAAAACTCTACACATAGTTCTCTTTAATCCAATAAATGTTCAATATATAAAATATAAAAGTGGTGTCTTTTATTCATTATACCCAAGATAATAAAATCTAAATATTCTTTATTAATATCATGCTCTCCACGACATCTGTGTATAGCTGCGGATACTGCTACTAATCAGCTGATAAGACAAGAGATATTTTTACATTTAAAGGCGCCCAATTTATTTAGCATTATCAGCATTGACATTAATTATTCTCTTACATTTTATTCAGCCATAGTATCTTCTCAATATATATATATTTTATATATATATATATATATATTTTATATATATATATATATATATATATACATATTATGTGATTGTGAAGTAAGTGTGAATGTAAACATTGCTATCTACAAATTACAACGCAAATCAGACGAAATTTAATTGAAAAATTTTATCTACGTTGGGAACCCAAGTCAACGGTTTGCCGGACCGTCGCTTTCACCAATTAAGCCACGATAGACCTTGGTTTAAGCTATATATATAGCTTGAACCTAGGTATATATATATATATATATATATATATATATATATATATATAGTAAACCTAATCAGTAGGCGATTAAAGGTCTGTATATTACTTCAAAATATATGTATTTAAAAAACTCTACATGTTTCGGCTGTATACGCCTTTTTCAAGAGAATACAAAATATGAATGACAGGATATAAATGTCAAGTAATTAAGTTGCTATGGTTTAAATTATTCAAAGATACATTCTAGTAATAATAATAAATCATGCCTTAGTATTCCAAAAAATAGATAACAAGGTGTGAAAATATGTGTTGTTCGCTGCTAGCAATTTGTGTCTCCTTCTGGGTATGAACTTGTGTGTTGGTTGCTGCTGGCAGCTTGCGTCTCTCTATGGGTGTGTGGTTTTGTGTGAGAGCGTAAGTGTAGGGTTTTGTATGTCGGTGCGTTCGTGCGTGTGTTTAGTGATCGGTCGCATGAATTTAGAGAGGTCGGATAACCAGCCGTTGCGTAGGGCCGCCAACCCTTTCCCGACAACCTCTTTACAATTCCTCTCTAAATTCATGCGACCGATCACTAAACACACGCACGAACGCACCGACATACAAAACCCTACACTTACGCTCTCACACAAAACCACACACCCATAGAGAGACGCAAGCTGCCAGCAGCAACCAACACACAAGTTCATCCCCAGAAGGAGACACAAATTGCTAGCAGCGAACAACACATATTTTCACACCTTGTTATCTATTTTTTGGAATACTAAGGCATGATTTATTATTATTACTACAATGTATCTTTGAATAATTTAAACCATAGCAACTTAATTACTTGACATTTATATCCTGTCATTCATATTTTGTATTCTCTTGAAAAAGGCGTATACAGCCGAAACATGTAGAGTTTTTTAAATACATATATTTTGAAGTAATATACAGACCTTTAATCGCCTACTGATTAGGTTTACCATATCATACCAAGGTCACGAAGTTATTATATATATATATATATATATATATATATATATATATATAATATTTTCGTCACCTTGGTATGATATGGTAAATTCAATCAGTTGGCGATTAAAGGTCTGGCTTTACTTTAAAGTATATATATTTAAAACAACCCTACATGTTTCGGCAATGATGCCTTTATCAAAAAATATAAATGACAGTATATAAATCGTATACTGTCATTTATATTTTATATCCTTGATAAAGGCACCATTGCCGAAACATGTAGGGTTGTTTTAAATATATCTACTTTAAAGTAAAGCCAGACCTTTAATCGCCAATTGATTGAATTTACTATATATATATATATATATATATAATATTTTCGTGACCTTGGTATGATGTGGTAAACTCAATCAGTCGGCGATTAAAGGTCTGTCCTACTTCAAAGTATATACATTTAAAAAACCCTAAATATAAATGTCAAATAATTGAGTTGAACTCAATTATTTGACATTTATATTCTGTAATTTATATTTTATATCCTTGATCAGGTCATCATTTCCGAAACATGTAGGGTTTTTTAAATGTATATACTTTGAAGTAGGACAGACCTTTAATCGCCGACTGATTGAGTTTACTATATATATATATATATATATATATATATATGTCTTTGTTTCTCGTGTTCTTCTCCGCGTGTAAGATATGTCCTGAAAAGAACTGATTTACTCGACGTTTCAACGGGATCGTACTCGTTATTTTCTGGAGTTAGTCTTGCGCTGGTCGAAGTTGGCGGTCAAATGAAGTTGTTGTGAGCTGCCTCTGTCTATATACTGCTGCATCGGAGGGAGGTATGGCCTTGTCGTTGTTGCGCGCGAATGGCTTCGCGTGATTGGTCCGGATTTTAATGTGTTGTGTGGACGGTCCGGTTGACATAGCGGTGTGTCGTGTTTGCGTTCAGTGTTGAATTATAGGTGAGCTAGAAGGGGTTTCCATGTATGTGGCAGGCGCTGACCGTCGTCGCGTTTATTAAGACTGTTTGCCCTTTTTTTTATTTCTATCGCTTCTCTAATAATTCCTATGGATGAGTTTCCGCTCTTCGATAGAATCTTACTATTATCGAAGTCGATAGTATGACCTGATAGCAGCCGATGTTGTGCCAGGGATAATGTTACTTCTTTCTTGACGACTGCATTTTTGCGTTCTTCTCTCCTTACGTTAATAATCTGTTTGTCTGGCCCACATAGGATTGTTCATAGACCAAACATGGTATTGCATAGACGTCCTGATCTTCGAGTGTGATTCTATCTTTAGCGTTAACTATTATATTTGCTATTTTTCTATGTGTAGTAAAAACGGTATCGATGTTGTGTTTTCGTAATATTCGGCTGATTTTGTCTGTGTGCCTTTTATGTGCGGGAGAAAGGCTCTCGATGTATACTCTTCTTTTACTTTTTCTGTAGGTTTTGTTCTGTTGTGGCTGTTATTATTACATTATTAATAGTTGTTCTTTCCTCGTATTTGTGTTCTTCGTCTGCTAATCTTACGGATCTTAATACTAATGTTTTTGCTGCGGAGGTCAGTTGTACCGGATGCTGGTGTGGCTGGGCTTTCAGATATCTATCTGTGTGTGTAGGTTTCCGGCAAACGGTGTATCGTAGTGAGCCGGTTTTTTTTCATTATTACCAATACGTCTAGAAAAGGTAGTTTTCCTTGTTCTTCTATCTCCATTGTAAACTAAATCTTCGGATGTTCAGCGTTCAGGTGGTTTAAGAAGTCGCTTAGTTTTTCTTTACCATGTGGCCAGATTACCAACGTGTCGTCAACATAGCATAGCATAACATACTTTACATACGAGTATAACAACCAGAAATACAGACAAATAGAAAGCGCACTGATGGGATCACCCCTCTCATCGATAATTGCCAACATTTTTATGGAAAATTTTGAAATAAAGGCGCTAAACACCTACACGGCCAAACCGAAGATGTGGCTATTCTATGTTGACGACGACAATGTTGACAAATTTTGGAAGAGGAAAATCATTATAAAAACAGACGTACTTGAAATGACACACATTCAGAAAGAAAAAAAGCACGTTGAATTTTAAAACTGACACCAATAGTTTAAGTGTAATTTATTCAAATTTATTAAACAATATAATAAATAGTCTTTCCTTGGAGACTGTGGTTAAGTAAAAACTTAAAAAAGGTATATAACCCCTTACCACAATTATTAATCGTATCCTAAATACGTATTTCGACAACTAAGTTGTCATCATCAGTAGGTAAAACCAAGGTGTCGCACATGGGGCACAGTAAAGCTAGAACACCGCTTACGCATCAACTACTTTACATGGCGTCCACGTATAGACTACAGTCTATACGTGGACGCCGTATAAAGTAGTTGTTGCGTAAGCGGTGTTCTAGCTTTTGTGCCCCATGTGCGACACCTTGATTAGTATAGACTACAGTCTATACGTGGACGCCGTGTAAAGTAGTTATTGCGTAAGCGGTGTTCTAGCTTTTGTGCCCCATGTGCGACACCTTGATTAGTGGTTTTACCTACTGATGATGACAACTTAGTTGTCGAAATACGTATTTAGGATACGATTAATAATTGTGGTAAGGGTTTATATACCTTTTTAAATATAATAAATAGTCATTTTGAATATTTTTAATGTCGTGTGCAGAACACAGTAACCTGGGAATTTATTTTATTTACAATAACAATAGACTTTTTTCTTTTTACCACCCCATTTTTTATAACCGGGTAAGGACCCAACGTAAAAATTAAGAGAGATTTGTTTTTCCACTTAAAGTTATACTGACATGCGGGTGAAAAAGGTTAGTTTGAAATTTTATAGTTGTAGTTGTTTGTTTAAGAATGTAATGTTCATGTGTAATTGGTGAGTTGCTAGTGACAATTATGTGTAAAGTAATTAATAAGACCTGTGAACGCTTAACTCTAGCTGTAAGTTTTCTTTTTTGAATAGATTAGTATAAGAGTAATGTGTATATTGGAATTTTATAGCTACTCCTGATGAAGTCATAAATATATTGACGAAATATTGAGTAAGAATATTTGAGTTTTAATTAAAACAGCCCGATAACCCAAATAGTAGCGAATTTATATTAGTACGGTCAAGAAATTTTCTAGAATTATATATATATATATATATATATAGGATGGCATAGCATAGCACAGGCTATCATTGATTACTATTTTCAAGAAGAAGAAGACTAGCTGATTGCGTAAGAAACATATGAGGATGAACAGAGGAGGATCGCATCTTGCTGAAATTGTCATCGTTTGTTAGTACGAAAAAATAGATCTTTCCTAAAAGCCTCACTAAAATACATCCAGTTCATTTATGACTTATTTTCTAATTATTGTACAGTGATTTTTTACATTGCATGGGTTCTATTGAAAAAAAAAGTATTCTAATTATTAAATCATTCATTATCTGGCACATATCCTAAATTGTATTACAAATTAGGGGGCTTCTGGTGGTGGTCCTAATAATAAGGAAATTGTTTTATAATAAATATATTAGTGGTGTTGGTGAAGTTCCCTCAAAGGTCCAGGACATGATGATTGTGATGATGGTTAATTAAATTAAATACACAAAAACTTAATAAATAAAATAAAACACAGCCGCGTCCTTAAAGTTTGTATTTATATTTACATAACAAGAAATTGAAATTCGTATATTTAAAAGTAATTAAAACAAAAGTAATATGTACACGAGGAGCAGTAAATAATTAATTAAAAAATTAACGCACAAAAAATACTCTGAAAACGAACGTTAAATTGAGCAGTAAATTAAGGGTGAATTGAATACGATTAATATAAAAATAATCTCTGTATAGAACAATACAAAATTACCTTGAGTGGCGACCACGTGGTCTGAAGATATACTCGGACAAGTATATGTAGAGCGATGTTGGCTGGAGGAATAAGAAATTAATTAGTTTAATTAATATGAATTCGCTTAAAAGAATAATATATATTGAACAATATAAAATTACCTTTTAATTGCGGTGGGATGCAGGGGCACGTGGAATCATGGCTAGCCCTTGAACCGCGCGTAAGATTTGGATCTTACGATAGTTCTAACGAGAAGAAGGACTAATAGTTTTTGCGTCGATAGAAAAGGTCTAGAAAACGGTCTGTTTTATGATCCATCGAAGAGAGGGTCGATAACTTGAATAATAATTAATAAGAAGCGCGACCTGAAGGGTTGATCTGTCAATGGCATCAATATTATTAAAATAATGCTTGTGACATAAGCTTTCTAATAATATGAAACACCATATATGAAAGAAGATGTATAATTAAATTAGACAATATAAAATTGAAATGTAAAAATACAAGGAAATTCCACAGTAACGGTTATTTGATCAGGTAGAAGCTAAGGGTCTCGTCGGTCAAGAATATAACAAAGAAATACACTTTCTCTTTGGACACGAATATGTACAGTTGTACAAATGTAAAAATGTCTTAAGTTAAATATATTTTAAAATGAGGTATTCAAAGAAGAAGTAGGATTTAAAAATAGATTAAAAATTTACTGTATGCTAAGCGTAACAATTGGAAACGTATATTATTCGGTGTGTTGGGTAGCAACATCGCACTTAATTGAAGATCTTAACTCACTTATTTACGGTTACTTAAATAGAAATTTATCTCGAGACGAAGATGAAACTCCGCGAAACTTACAATATATATGATTAATTTCATAGTGGTATTGTCTACAAAGTACAATATAGCATAGTTTATAAGATGAATATCATCGGAAACAAACTTTTAATGAAATATGTTTATGGTAACTTCTAAGTTTTAGTTCGTGCCTTCAACTACCTTCAAGAACGGCTCAGATGCGGATTTAATCATGAAGTTTCGTTAGTGTACAAACTTTACATAATTCCCTCTGCTATTTTTCAAATAATTTATATACTCTGCAGAACATTTCTTATTACATTGCGGCTGTCGGGATTTTAAAGTGTACATCTTAACTAGATTAAGTAACACTTGTGTTCTAGAAATTTTTATCACATTCATAATTGATAAGAGGTCCTCAGTGTGCACTTAGGAAAGATATACGCGTACGTGTTTGCTTTTGAATATGGCTGGGCAATTCGTATGGCAACTAGTAGCGCATATGTTATATGTATACGAGGGAGGTCTTTTTAGTGATGCGTATAGCAATAAAATTAAACAGTGGATCGACTCAAAGTGCTATATTGCTTTTTAAAATATTTTCCACAAAAATTCATACAATTCTGCATTCGTGCAAACCAATTGTTAAAGCAGTTATGCCAGTCTTGAGCTGGGACAGTAAAAATTGCAGTTTTGAAGGCATATACTGCTTCTTCCGACGAGTGAAATTGTGGAACACACATTCTCTAAGAGGGATCTCTTAAGGCTGACCCAGGGAAGCTGTTACAATATATTCATGCGATACAGGGTACAACGCGTTTATCTAAAACGTTATTCTATGAGGCGACCTCTCACGACTCTCCTCAGAGTATAGTTGACGCTTTTGCCGATAAGTTCTCTTCCACAGACATTCCGAGCATGAATTTCTCTTTTCTTACGGAACATTCAAACCATATGCCTTTCACATTGCTTCCGGTTTCAGACGTGGAAGTAGTCAATATACTGTCTAAATTTCCTCAAAGGGAAACTGCGGGTGATTATTTAGTTCCTGGTTTTCTCGTGTATGATCTATAGATTTGCCTTGCCGAAACTGTTGACATTAATTATCAATATGGCAATTCAAACTTCTGCTTTTCCGACGATTTTGAAGCGCACTAGAATAAGTCCTGTTTTCAAACAAGTTGTTAATAATTATAGACCAATATCGATTCTATCAAATTTTTCGAAAAATTTTCGAAATCATTATTTTTCCTTGTCTACACCTAAATACCAAATCCTACATGCCAGCAAGGCTTTGTCTGTGGACGATCTACTGTAGCAAATCTTGTGACCGTATGTCAATTTATTAATGAACACCTTCATGCACATGGCCAAGTAGATATCGTTTATACTGATTTAGTAGTGAATTTCAGCATTTGGTATGAGTTCTTAATTTCGTCTGCTTCTGCTGTCATACTTAACTAACAGATCTAATTATGTTTATTACAATAGCTATAAATCCTTTGAATATTTTCCTTCATCGGGTGTCACACAAGAATCTCATCTGGGACCATTGTTGTTTGTTCTCTTCATCAATGACTTATTGACGTCTTTGTCGTGTCCCATACTCGCCTACGCGGATGACCTGAAAATCTATATCTCTATCAAGACATGGGATGATGTAATTCAATTACAATTTAATATTTATATAATTACTCAATGGTATTCTAAATACAAGTTGGGATTAAACAATAAGAAGTGCTGTTTTGTTTCTTATACGTAGAAGGGTCACCCTATTGGCGCAGTATATTACATTAATGATTACAATCTCGAGGGAGTTCAGAGTGTAAAGGATCTCGGAGTTTTATTTGATTCCAGCCAAGTTTTACTGCAGATATTAACAACACCTGTATAACTGCATCCAAAACTTTGGATTTTGTATTGCGAACCTGCAAATTCTTTCTAAACGTGTCTTTGCTAAAAACGTTATAATTTAGTTTTGTTGTCAGCAAACTGGAATATGCTTCACCCGTATATATTGACTTGCAATTGTTTGTTAAAAAAGTCACGTATTTTTTTGTGTTATAGTATTATAAAGTATTTGTGTTAGACAGTTGATCATGTCTATCTGGAACGTAACATCGACTATAATTCGCTGCTGAGAAGATATGATGTTCTGTTCCTTCAATATAGTCGTGAAATTCAGGAAGCAAGATTTCTGTTTCTTTCCTTTATTAATTTTTGGTTCCTCGATTACCCTCTCCGTCCTGTTCTACCGTTGTCTTACCATTTTCCAGATCCAATTTCCTGCTCCATTGTCGTCTTATAACAACAATGTTCCGCAATGATGATGCACTTTATAATGCCATTTTATAGTGACATTTTCTTTCACTATTTTTAGTAATATATTTATTATGTAGAAGTAATTTTGAAATTCTATAAAATGTGTTTTTTGAAAAAAATATTTAATATATAATATATATCTCAAAATTTTGACGTGCTGGAGCCATTTTTAAATCAGATTCAGAATCAGCAAGACAGAAGACATAAACTATACGTACAGCAGACCGATTTTCATGTAGCCGGTGGGAGAATTTGTACGTGCGTCAAGTAAGGGTCAGTGTTAGATAGAGACAGTATTCGGAAAAATGAAATGCAAACTCTTTGTGCGAGTCGTGCATTGGGACGTAGTAAGGGATAAATTCAGAAAATCACATTGTTGAACATGTTTATAATGGTTTGTATTTCACTAAATTAAGGCAAATAGAAGTAAAATAAAACGCATAGTTTCATGTAACATGTTTAATTAAAATGTCTTACCTTACCTACTAGCTAATAGCGTACTAACATCACATTAAGGGGATGACTGAATAAGATTGTTAGCTACACTTAACGGTAGAAAGGCTTAGAATTAAGTAAAACTAATTTGGATAATTAATGAATTATTGGCAAATAATGTTTATGCTACTCCTTCTCACTATAATCACATTGTAAACTTTCTATATGTACAAAAGAACAGTATATTCTTCAACGAGCGTAGGCGAGTGTTGTAATAATATTATTTAATAGTCGTGGAGAAAAGAATATTATTAATACTAATATTATTGGAAATAACAAGGAAAATAATAATTACAATAAGAAATAATACATAAATACTCAAAAATAATTATAGGAGAAAACAATAATGAACAATAACTAAGTTTCAAAAAAATTACGGTAAATTATACATATAATTATATAAAAAGCTATGCAGAATCACTATCACTGACTTCCTCTTCGCTCTCCGATTCAGAGTCTTCACCCAAATTAATAATGAACTGGTCTGTAACTTCGTCTATGAGAGGTTCCGCTTCCAAAAACTTTTGCTCCCACTTTATCGCGTGGTCACAACATTTATTCCATTCAGCAGCACTAAATTCATCAAAAAAGTTATCACATAACTGTTGAACATATCTAATAGTGAATGATACATTTTTTTGTGCCACATATTGTTTAAGAGATGCCCATACTAACTCAATCGGATTTAAATCTGGGTGGTATGGCGGTAATCGCAAAACACTATGGCCACGTTGTGTTAACATTTCATCTATCTCGAACGTTTTAAATGTTGGCTTATGTACTTTAATAATATTATATAAATCGGGCTTGAGCATGTTATTGTCGAAGTAAATATTTTTAGACCTTAACCAGTCTATCATAACTGATTTCCTGCTATTAGAATTCGGTGGTTTATCTTTTTGGACATTATGATAAGGAGCATTGTCAATTACTAGGACAGACTTTGGAGGCAGGTTTGGAATTAATTTTTCTAACAACCATTTTTTGTAATTTTCATAATTCATCTCGTGATGATAATCTCCCGTTGTGGTATTAGACTTAAAAATCAATTTAGCATTCGGAATGAATCCCGTCGCGCAGCCAGCATGTACAATAATAATTAGTCTTAGACATTTTGATATAGGCCTTGCTAATCCTTCATTGGAATTGTCACTCCAACAAGTAGCCACGGTATGAGAACTGTGGATGTAAGTTTCATCCATATATATACTCGGTCTTTTTTCATTTCTGTAGCTTTGAATGGTACGCAAATAAGACACTCTTAACTGACGAATGTCGTGCTTTTCCATTAACAACTTTCTGTTGGTTTTTGTTTTTCTCCAACGAAAACCCACATCTTTTACTACTTTCCGAAGAGAATCTATTCCTCCAGTGTATCCTGTTTCTTTAAATTTTCTTAGAATGTTTGGCAGTGTAGGCACAATTTTGTCAACAGTAAAGGTATTTAAAATTGTTCTACGCAGCAGACCTTCATCTGCATCGTCTAAGTCGGTTTTGGGCTTGGTTTTTTTTTTATTTTTCTTTGGCGATGTAAAAGATGAACCGGCACCTGCGTTTATTTCACTTTTTTCTTTAACAATCCTTCTAATACTTCTCTCAGAAACACCCGTTGCGGCAATAACGCGTTCATATAACTGATACAGTGGAATTTTGAGTACCCCTGAAGTTTTTTCTTCTTGCATATATTTAAATACATTTGAGATCACTTCACGAGTTTGACTGTGTAAAACACATTTATTTAATTTACTTTTAAACTCCATTACTCACCACCTTAATACGGCACTGCACTACTGTGTTTATCGCTTAAAACAATGTAAAACACTGAATGCCAGAAGTTCCCCTACCTATGAATTTCGTACCGCCCTCGAGCGGTACTTCTAACCGGTCACATGAAAATCGGTCTGCTGTATTGTGGTATAAGAAAACCCAATTGTGTTGATCAGTGTTATTAAATATCCACAGTTAATCGCATTAATGAACGAGATTGAATCTAATAAATGATGTTCCTTGTTCAAGCAGTACAAAATTTTCTTGAAATTCATAAGGCATAAGGCAATTAATTACACAGAATTAGTGGAAAATATGCTTTTCAACTGTAATGTTCTCGATTGTAATATGAACGTAAAAGTTCACTTCCTTCATACCAATTTAGATCGGTTTCCAGACATCCTGGATTATTTTAGCGATACCAGGGGAAAAAATCACGGAAGATGGAATAATCATATGAAGGCTAGTGCTGGAGTCTTCAGCGAGACTGTTTTGGTAAACTTCATGCTAGAATCATCAGAATCAATAGAAAAATTTTAAGTGATTAATCATTAAGGTATATTTATCTACTTTGTGAAATAAATAATTAACTGGCAGTTAGAGCAAATAGTAATAGTAATAAAATTAAATGCGCATGCGACGATTTTATTATAAAAAAGGCTAACATCTCAAATACTAGATCTGATATACTAGTTCTTACAATTATTCTGGATTCATCCAAAATTTACTTAGGAATAGTTAAGCCACTATAACGTTAGTTGGGCTGTGTAATTGATGTCAATAAATCAAATAAAACTAAAATTCTAGCTAACGGATCAGTAGAGCTTGGATCCACTACATCCAATTAAGTTAAGTATAAAAGTGTAGAACATATTTTAAAAAATTTAACCGATAAAATCAAGAATCTACTTTCAAAGGGTAGTATCATTGAGTTCTTGACCAAAATCCCATAAGATTTAACATCTTTTTTAAGCCAATTAACGTCATCATGTAAGGTAAAGTATGTGTGTGTTACGCTTACTTGAGAAGCAGATTGCTGTATTTCGCTACCCCGCTAACAGATAGAGTCGTTTTAATGTCATTCTTCTACTCAACGTATCACGACGTCCTCCAATCCTGGATAATTTCTGTGATGTGGCGATGTGGTTCTTTTTTGTGAATGTGTCTGGAAATATTCTTTCGCCAGCAGGGGCGCACCGATGAGCCTGTAGAAAGGCGAAATACGTATCTACGTCTCTGGGGAGAGATATGTTCGGACAAGTTCACAAAAATATTAATAGTGAACCTGTATTTGTGTTCTTCACACCAGATTTTTAATAATATTTTATATTATTAAAAATAACTTTGTATTAAAAAATTATAGGATAAATATACAATATAACAATATAAAACGGATTTTTTAAACAACTAAACGTTGTAACCAAATAACACTGAAAGAAACAATCCCTTGTAGAAGAGAATAGAAAATATACAGTATAACCCCCTTATAATGGACACTGACGGGGAATCCTAAAATGTCCAATATATGGAGGTGTCCAAAATGTGGAGGTGAAAAAAAAACGAAAAAAAATATTCATTCTCATATCAATTTAATCACACATAATAAGACGAAAGTCGAAAAAAATTTACAATACTTAATACATATACATACATACATATTTTATGCTAGATTTTACTTGAAATAATCATTAATTGTTGTTTGTCTTGCTTTTTTCATTTTATGTTTAAATATCTCAGATTCACATTCAAGAAGAGCTTGAGAAATATTGTTAGCAATGTTAAAACTGTTAGTGCTTAAGAAATAGTTCTCAAGATCTTTTAATTTTTGATGGGCTTCTGAAATATTTGATATACTAGTTACAAATTCCTCGTCAATCTCATTTTCCATTTCATCACTGATATCAGTAATTTCATCGATACAATCTATAATGGAAACATTAGGATTTTCAGTAAATAACTCATTATCAATTAATGCGTATGTGCTTAAATCTAAATTAGTGATGTTAAAATTGGGAAATAAAAATGCTAATGGTATATTATCTTCTATATCGCACTCTGCACTTAGATCACTGTCACTTTGATTGAATCCGCATTTTTGAAAACAGTTTCTTACGGTCACAGGCGAGAGTTTTTTCCAAGCAGCTGATATCCATATTAATGCAGTGACTACCGTAATGTTTTTTTCTACCATTTCTAGTGAATTTTCAGTATCCATTAACGCCAAAAGCCTTTTTACAAGCATGCTCCGGTAAATTACCTTAAAGTTTTGAATCACACCCTGGTCCATAGGTTGACAATGCGAGGTAGTATTTGGAGGCAGAAAAACCAATTTTACGTTTTCCAATGAAATCTTCGGATGAGAAGTGGCATTATCAAGAAACAAAATTACATGCCTTTTTTCTTTCTTCATCTTGTTATCAAAGTTCTTTAACCAAGCTGACATAATATCCAAAGTCATCCACACTTTTTTGTTAGATATCCATCCTATCGGCAACTTATCCACATGAGCTCCTTTAAAACATCTAGGTTTCTTACTTTTGCCGATGACTAACGGCCTTTCCTTATCACCCTCCATATTTGAACACAACAATATAGTTAGTCGTTCTTTTGCAGATTTTCCTCCGGCACATTTATCACTTCTTAACGCAAATGTTTTTGTCGGAAGGGTGCGGAAAAATAAACCGGTTTCATCAGCATTAAAAATATCTTTCGGAGAGTAATGTTTGCATATTGATTGCAACTTGACTTTCCAATCGTCTACATTTTGCATGTTTACATAGGCAGATTCACCACACACACTTTTAAATGATATTTTATGTCTTTGACAAAATTTCTCCAACCAACCATTAGACGCTTTGAATTCGGTGAGTTGTAAACTAAAAAAGAAAAGGCGCTACTTCCAGCGCCTTTTCTTTGAGTAGGGGTCCTGACATGGGGATATTTTTGTTTCACACCTTACAGAACCAGTTGAACACTGCTCCGTCGATTGCTAAACCACTAGTTTTTGGAAACTTCCTTTTTTGAGCTAGGTTTCCATTTTTCTCGAAAAGTTCTTTTATTTCACTTTTGTTTTTCACTATATCACTAATTTGCGACTTTCCGACACCAAAATTTTCCGCGAGCTTTCGGACACTTAAACTTTGCTGTTCCCTAACCGCAATAATATCAATTTTATCTTGGATTGTTAACCGCTTTCTTTTACTAGAATCCGTGTTGACACTATTAAAGGCTAGTTCAAACTGATTCAAAATACATATCACTCCACTTATCACCTGACGAGTAGGCCAGTGGTAAACCGTCGTTCCTTTGTATTATGGGAAAAACCCGAGTAGATATACTTCCACTGTGCAGCAATAAAAGTACATACATACATACATAATTGCAAAATTTTATTCGGCGCCGCCCGTCTTGTCTGTCCTTAATTAAGAGATATATTTACAGATGTTTTATTGCTTCGGTGAAATAAAGGGTGTCCGCGTCCGATTTATGGAGGGTCCAATATTAGGAGTGACTATTGTTAAGAAAACCCATTATAAAATTTCGTACCACAAAAAATGTCCATTTTTTAGAGGTGTCCGATTGTCGGAGGTGTCCATAATTAGAGGTTTTACTGTACTGTCTCAAGGACAATAAATACATATATGTATATGCATGTAACAGCATGTAAACACGAAAATACGCTTTGGAAATTAGCGAATATAATTTTTTAAACGATTATTTCAACGAAGTCTAAGGAAATAATATATAAATGTATATTCTTTCTTACACACTTAACGACGGAAATAAAAACATCTGCTCGAGGAATGCAATCGAGCAAGCATATAGTGGGGCTGTTATAACATGAACACAACACCTGACACCGCCACTACGTTTTATCGGCGCAATTGGCCATTCAATCGCTTCAATCCGCTCTCTGTTTATAACAATGATAATATAAAACAAGTACTTAAATAAATTGTCTTTCTCTTCTGTTAATTTCACGCGGTGATTATTCTTTAGCAAAATTTCTAATTCTTCATCTTCAGATTAATTAGAGAAACTGCAGCGTATTAAATTTCGAAGACAAATATCAGTTGCCTTAATTAAAGAACAAGTCGTCCGCCTGTGAATATAATGGCCTCCATCAACGAAATTTGACTCATAAAGTATTAAAACTTATCGATTTTAGCGCGACACGTACAAAACTTTCCGGCGCGAATAAAAGTCGAAAACGTAAAATATGCTCGAACGAGGTAGGCCCGGCTCAAATTAACGGATAGATGCGTAAGGGAGTTATAACTGGGGCGAATACCAACAGCTTGGAAAAATTGCCATAGATCTACAAATGATTATACAATTTGACAGGTATTATATAGGGGTGCGATGAGGTAAGAGATAAGTTACACATTTTAAAATCGGTGATTAACTTAAAAAATGTTGGAATAGGTCGATTGAGTCATTTTAATGATACTTTAATGATACGCTGTCGGGTATGATCGGATTATTCGGTTCACCATCTTTGGCAGAGTGCAGACTTCATTCTAAATTCAATGGAATTATATCAAATATTATTGAAGCAAGGTAATAAAGCTCGTTTATAATCAGTGATGCAAGTAGAAAAGTACCGTCGTTTGGGTATACAAGTGTCCCGTATCGTTATGTTCAAATTTTAGGAGTGTAAAGTAGACTTCAATTCAAGCAATAAAATCGCAAAACTTATATATCCATTTTTATTTCTTTCAATGTTACAGATCTATGAATGTGATTGCCAGATCATGAAAAAAAATATAATCCTAAAGTCAATAAAAACTGATTTTATTTAAAAAAGTTCAATTAATAATATTTTCGAAATGTCCACCTCCTTGTTGAATGCAGGCTTGTGCCCGTAAGCCAACAGAAGAAGTAGTTATCCAAATTGCATACTTGTTTTGTCGGATTTGCTCGGCAGACAGGTGAATACGATCCAACAATTCTTCTCTTGTGTTAGAAACTTGCGCGTAGACTAAATTTTTGTACCCCCATAAATAAAAGTCAAGGGGATTAAGATCGTGTGATCTGGGTGGCCATGCAATAGGACCACCTCGACCAATCGATCGTGGATAATTGACGTTAACCCAATATCGGACGGCAATTCCGAAATGTGGCGGTGCCCCCATCCATGTGAAACCACATGTCTCGTCGAACATTCAGTGGGACATCCTCTAAAAGACCTGGCAGTTCGTCAATATGAAATTGAAGGTAATTGTCCGCATTTAATCTCCCAGGAAAAACGACAGGATCAATCAACACGTCATCGATTAGGGCCGCTCAAACGTTAATAGAAAATTCATGTTGAAGTTTAGATAGGCGTATAGCTTTGGGATTTTCTGATGACCACCTGCGCAGGTTTCTCAGATTCGTAACACCACTTCTCGTGGACGTAGATTCACCTGTCCAGAGGACTCTTCTGCAGAAATTAAAATGAAGCCGTGGCTATCTTTATATCCAGGTAGAATAAACTAGACGAGCATAGTGGTCTGCCTCAAGCAAACCGTGTCCCCTGCGATAGTGATATGGATGTAAGCCGTCACGTTTTAAAATTCGCCAAACTGTCGTTCGTGGCACTCCTAGTTGTCTAGCAACTCGACGAACACTGAGAGTTGGATCCCTTGTAACAATAGCTACTGCTTCTTCCTCTAAGCCTGCTGGCAAATCTACTCCTCGGTCGAAACGATAATCACGCAGTCCGCATTCCCGAAATTGTCTGTGTACTTCCAGAAACGTTCTGTAATGAATAATGCCCCTATCGGGAAATCGATGTCGGTATTCAATAACTGCTTGACGTGCACTGCCGTTACAGTAGCCATACACAAAATGCACGTCCGCATACTCGTGAGGAGAAAATCGGTTAGGCATTTTGAATAAAGAGAACGTGTCCACTCACTAATAAGCTGTTGTATGACCTGAAACGTAATGTAAACCTTTATTAAAAAATGCAACGTTAACAGTCATCTGAACATTTGTTTATTACATGATATTCCTGGTTCAGCACTTACGAAATAAGTAAGAACCTTCTTTGTCATAAATGACTGCATGCACTACGACACATGTTTATTTAGTTTAGGATAACATTTTATTATGCAACGTTAATAACCACAGGCCTATTATTGAATCGTATAACTTTTTTTAAATAAAATCAGTTTGTATTGACTTTAGGATTACATTTTTTTTCATGATCTGACAATCACATTCATACATCTGTAACTTTGAAACAAATAAAAATGGGTGTACAAGTTTTGCGTTTTTATTACTTGAAATGAAGTCTACTTTACACTCCTAAAATTTGAACATAACGATACGGGACACTTGGTATAATTTTACCGAATAATTTCCTTAATATATTTCTCTTATATTTAAGCCAAAAGCATGCTTTTTAAATACAAACTTGAAATCAAATTTATAATTCCTAAATTTATATTATATAATATATTCACTGATTTTGCAAAATTTGATAAGATATATATATATATATATATATATATATATATATATATATATATATATATATATATATATATTCGAATAAAACATTCTTGTTTCTTCTTGTACCATGTACAAATTCCTTCAGTTTTATATTTATTTATTTATCGTTATATTCAAATATCCTTTTTTAGCATTCATAAAACACTTGGAAAGGTTGTGGTTATGTTGTGATTACATATAAATGTCAAACACGATGTAAAATAATAAACCGGAAGAAGAACTATACACATGTTGAGATGATTTGGCAAACATGGAATCGATTCCCATAAGACCTGTACTACATAATAAGGTTAAGACGGTCTATAGTAACATTTTTGGTCAAAGTTCAATATATTTCAAAAAAAAAAATCTGGACTAGTTTATTACAAAAGCGCCGAGGTGGTCATTTTAACACTTTCCAAAATTAATTTGTGTGAATCTTCTGATCTAAGGGCACTGTGGGGGTGGGTATTTTTGACTTTTATTTTTATATGTTATAAACATGTACAAGGCATCTAAGCGATCCTTGGCATACCATTCCTATTTTTTTATAGCTTCTGCCTATTAGTGCCGAGGGGGTCATTTTGACCTTATTTTATATAGGGAAAATCATAAAAAAATTGATTATTTATTTGTCTGAACTGACAGATAAATAAATCCGAATAAACTTCGAGAGATTTTCCGTAGTCGGAACTCAGTTCACTTCCGCCACGTAGCTGCAGATCGCGTGATTTGTCCAGCTAAAACGAGTAACTGCAGTCGAATTGCCTCGGCCGTATTATATATATATACAAATGTTCAAGAGAGACTGTACTTCGTTTTGTATTATATATACGGTACACCTCGGTAGTATTAATCAGTTGCTGAGTTTTTTACAATATACTTAACTTAGGTCTAATAAATGCTTAGATCTTATATAAAGAAAGTACAGGGGAAAAGATAAGCAGGCACCAACTTTTGAGGAAACTAACTGAAGAACTTCGAGCAGCGCATTGTAATAACCAGAGACCGGACACATCGGGTTGAAATGACGTCATCATTACGGCGGACGATGTAATAATAATAATAATAATATAATAATATTTATTGATGTATATATACATACATACGTCATATTCATATATTCAGTATAAAATATAAATGAGAAAAGTACAAAATAACAATAAAAGAAAAAACACATTAAAATTGATGATTGAAAAAATCACTTAACGAGTAAAAACAGTCCTTTAGTAGTATGTCTTTGGCTTTGATTTTAAATCGTCCACCGTCCAAGCCTTTCATTCCATTGGGAATTTTATTGTAAATTTTTAAGGCTAGGTAATTTGTACTCATTTGACATTTCTGTAACCGATGGTATGGTATCACTATGTTATTTCTATTCCTGGTGCCGTAATTGTGGAAATTACTATTTAAGTAGAACTTTTGGTGTGTATTGTGGACATACTCCAGACAGGCAAGTACATACAAGGATGGCAAGGTCAGTATTTTATATGTTTTAAACAGTTGCCTGCAGCTAGTTTTGATGGACACACTACTAAGAGCCCTAATGGCACTTTTTTACATTTTAAACACCGACTCAGCTGCACCTGACGCACACCACGCTAGGATGCCATATGTAGCTCTACTCTGAAAATTAGAAAAGTAGGCCGTTCGAGCTGCTTCGTATGTTGCTACCTGTTTTATCCTACGAATAGAATAAATGGCCGCAGCAAGGCGGCGACACTAATCTTCCACATGGCAATCCCAACTCATGTCGCTGGTGAGTTGTAGACCCAGAAATTTGATGCTCTCTTTGCTCTCATTAGAGATCCTTTTTGGTGTAAGTGCTAACTGCTGTGTTTTATCTTGATTTAGCTTCAGGAGGTTACTGCCAAACCATTCGCCTGCCTCCATTAGTGCATGCTCCAAATTTATACTTCCCTCTCCCATTTCCTGAGCCCGAACCAAAATTGATGTATCATCCGCAAACTGGGAAACTTTCCCTGCTGATATGTTATAAGATAGATCATTCACGTAAATTCGAAAGAGCAGAGGACTAATATAGACCCCTGTGGAACCCCTCGATTTATCGATAATGTATTCGAATATTTATTAGTCCAGTAAACTGCTTGCTTTCTGTTCGTTAAGTAACAGGAAATAAGTTCATTTGATCGTCCTCGCACGTCTTATTTGTGCAGTTTCTGTAAAAGTATTGGATGGTCCATGGAATCAAAGGCCTTGCTCACATCGGAACAACCAAGAATCACCACTTCCTTGCGATCAAAAGCATCTGCAATGTGGTTCAAAAGCTCAGAAATTGCTATGCTAGTAGATCTGCCTTTGAAATAGCCATGTTGAGTATCATTTAAGAGTTTGTATGTCTCAAAATAATTGAGTAATCTTTTCTTGCTGATGGTTTCTCAAATTTTTGACATGATTGGCAATATTGAGATTGGTCGGAAATTTGCTTTATCATCCGTGTCCCCCTTATGTATAGGAAGAACTTTGGCTACTTTCAATTGATCAGGGAATATGCCACTGCACAAACAACTATTGAAAATCTGCGTTATAGGATCCACTATATAATCTATACTCTTTTTTAATACAATGACATTTAACGTGTATATATCAGTGGTTTTCTGATTTCTAAGGTTATATACTATTTCTTTGATTTGTTCATTTGTTGTAGGGCGAAGAAGAAAGGTATTTGGTGAACTTTTAATATTTTTGGTAAGTAGGTCATCAGGAGCTAAATTTGGACCCCAAATTTCTTACAATTCTCATATATTGTAATAACTAAAGTAGGACACCCATTTTTACATATTCAATGTAATACTTATTTGACGAAACATGTCCTCATTAGTTGTTACATCGCATTTTTGCTCAATTGAATAACTAGGTTAATATATCATTAAGTAAGTAGGTTATGATATGATATATAAATCGAAGACAGAAGGGAACGAGTCTGGTATATTTATTCTAATCTTACATGTGAACAATCGTAATATGTAATGGTATTGTATTTATTAAATGTTGTTTTGTATTGTTTCCGAGTATATTATTTATTATACCAATAAAACCGGCCTCTAATGAGCCCGCCTCGGAGATGTAGCCGTAGCAAGGACCAGGGGACATCACGATATTAAAGATGACCGACTATAATTTGACTTCGTAATACCATTTTGATTCATACTATAATAATAAAATAAAGCGTCGGTAAATAATTGTGACTTTTACCATACCTGTTTCAGCGTTCTTGTGAAATACATGGATGGATTGATATATAATATCTCCAACTTTATAAAATAAGAACAAGAAAAGACAAGATAATGGAACCAGTCCCAAAATTAAATAAATTTATTGTAACGTGTTTTTTTAAGAATTTTTTTTTCAATAGGGAGAAACTCTGACATTATGACAGTTAATTTGACAACTTATGCCCCCATTTTATTCAGTATTGTATGAGATTTCATAATGCAAGGGCTTATACCCGAACGGCGTTGACAAATTGTGTAAAATTATTTCTAAAATTAGTGTTTAGTAAAAAATCTTCACAGAGCGCTTCGCTTAATTAACGGCATACATCATCGGCTAATTGAGATGACTATTCGCAACACAATTGAAAAATTTCGCACTCAATTTACACTTTCTGGCTTCCGTCCACTTGTGAGGTTGCGTAGAGTGCGCATTAAAGAAAATATCGTCACCATTGAGGCTAGTGTTGAGGATGATCCAAATTCATCGATTCGTCATCGGGCGCAAGAACCGTCCATGAAACGAATTCTTGTCTACTGTTGATCAAATTGCGAATACCCCCTTCAACATTGGGAGCAAAACGGAAATCCGCAGATGCCAAATCAGGACTGTACGAAGCAATCATGAATTTCAACCACGTCAGTCTTCATCTTTTCGTTGCTGCAATGCGGTCTGGCGTTGTTGTGGCGGAAGAAAGAATTTGTTCTCTCCGTAAAGTTTTGCAGTATCTTATTTAAATAATCGTTGATTTCTTTGGCAGATATTCGAATGACAGACTCTCTAAGTATTTTTGAAAATGGTGAGAATGACTTTCTGGGCTTATGGAGCTCGTTTGAATTTTCGTACTCGTGGAGAATCAGGACCGCGATATTCCAATGACTGTCACTTGTTTTCGGGGTCGTAATGGTTCATCATTACGTGTATATACGTAATAAAGTTGGAGATCTTAGATATTAATACGTCCATGTATTTCACAAGAACGAATATTTACCAATGCTTTATTTTATTATTGTAGTATGAATCAAAATTGTATTTTGAAATGAAATTATAGTCGGTCATCTCTAATATCGTGATGTCCTCTGGTCCTTGTTACGACTTCACCTCCGAGGCGGACCCATTAGAGGCCGGTTTTATTGGTATAATAAATAATATACTCGGAAACAAAACAAAACAACATTTAATAAATACTTAACAAGAACATTACATTATTACGATGTTCACATGTACAAGATTTATTAAATTAGAATAGATTTACCAGACTGAGTGCTCTTTTGTCCTTCTATTCTGTCTTCCGTTTGTATATCATGATTTGTCCCCAGAGGTGACTTTCATGAGAAAATGGTCTCCTTGACGTCTTCATTCGTCATAAATAACACTGTTACTCCATGGCGATACAGACGAAATTGAAACTTTGCATTATAAGACGAGATACTCGAAATGATCCTTTGTAGCTTACTGCTTATAAAATAGCGTTGTTCAATCAATCCACCTTCACATTCATAGTTTTGGAATTACTGAATCTATTCCAACAGAAATTTCCATACTGTACATTATACAAATACGAGGGATGACCGGTTTCCACAAGCACGTTTGCGCGGCACAGCGCCTACGTCGCTTCGATAAGGTTTAAACTTGCACATTTTAGATACACATTTATGGCTATTGTCATTGCCTTAAGTTCAGTACAACGTGTGCAGTGACAGACACACAATGTCTGTTCCGATCTAAACATACTCCAAGATTGAAGTGCGAGCGGTCATTCGTTTTCTACATGCAAATATTGAAACACCCACCGAAATTCATAAAAAAATATTGAAGACTTACGGAAAACGCGCTGCGAGTCGTAAATAAGTTAGTGTTTGCTGTAAACAGTTCAAAAGTGGACGCAGCGCTCTAAACGGTGATCCCAAAGGTGTGTGAAAAATCAACAACGAAAACGGATGAGAACGGAGAATCAATTAAAGGTCGATATGCTGATTCGAGAGGATCGTCGCATCGGTTGAAAATACGGGGAAATTACTCTACTGACCGGCATCCCTAAAAGCTATGTTCATGAAATCGTATTTGAATTACCCATCGAAAAGTGTCCGCGAGATGGGTACCAAAACTGCTGATCGACCAACACAAAATGCAACGAATTTTTAACGCGCTATAATCAGGAAAACAGATTTCTAGAGTCTATAGTTGCAGGAGACTAAACGTGGGTTTATCACCATACTACCGAATCGAAAAGAAACCCAATGACGTGGAAGCATCCGGGTTCACCAACATAGAAAAAATTCAGGAGTCTACAAAAAAGTAAATGGCAATTGTGTTCTGGGATAAGTAAGGCATTTTGCTCATAAAGTTTTTGCCACCGAAAACGACAATCAGCATTTATTAGCGATATTTATTGTCAAACTCTCGACAAACTACATCAAGCTATTCGACAGAAACGAAGAGGAAGGTTGACGAAAGGAATCAGGTTGTTGCATGAATGAAAGACCGCACACCTCAAATCAGACGAAAACCTGGCTTTAGAAACACAATTGGGAAGTTATTGTCCATTCGACCCATAGTCCAGACTTGACTCCTTCTGATTTTCATTTGTTTGGGCCGTTGAAGGTTCATCTGTCGGGTAAAAGGTTTGAAGACGACTACTAAATTCAAGATGAAGTACGGCAGTATTTTAGAAATTTGGATCGCACCTTTTACAAAGATGGTATACAGAAGCTTGTGTCTCGCTGGGATAAGTGCCTTATTAGCGGCGATTATGTTGAAAAGTAGCAAAGTAGTAACAGTTTACGCTTTTACTTAGTGTATATTTAATTTCTATAAATAGTCTGTATGTGTAAATGGGATTTAAGTAAAACACTTATACTAATTTCCAGTATATATTACACTTTATTATATGTATTAATAAATTGACGACATGTTTCGCTACGATGTAGCTTCCTCAGATCTTATATTACTACTAGTACTAGTAGTAATTCTTCAGATCTTATATTACTACTAGTACTAGTAACTAGTAGTAATATAAGATCTGAAGAAGCTACATCGTAGCGAAACATGTCGTCAATTTATTAATACATATAATAAAGTGTAATATATACTGGAAATTAGTATAAGTGTTTTACTTAAAACCCATTTACATATTATGGATTTCTAGCAAGTATCGGCCGATTCAATTAAATAGTCTGTATGTAATTCACAAATGTACCTTAGTAACCGGACATCCCTCGTAGAACATATTAGGAACTTCATAATCATTAAATGGAATTGGCGAAGGAATACAATTCAATTTTTCTAATTTGGGTTTTCATCCGACATTCTATTGTGATCAATAGATTTAATATATCAATCAAATCCGCTATTTGATTCAAGTGTTGTGCAAATTTCAATAAAATATTCATGAATTTGAGACGTCGTAATATAATGTTAAATTTCCCACTTCAATTGACGAGCAATATATTTACTTCAATTAAAAATGCCTGAGTTTGAGTTCCGTGTAATCAATTGATAAATTATAAAAACCAAACGCTACGTTGTAATTATTGGAAATTATTAATTACGCGAACACGAAGCCGATAATTGATTTATAACCACAAATCTCCACCAATTTTAAATTGCATAGTATCGATGTCATCTAATTCAAATATTTAGTGTTACGTTCTTACTTTGTTTATGAATTTTTTCAACGCTTCACGGCTATTACTTTGCTACTAGTAACCTAGACATGATCCATCTTCTTGGCCCAGTTTTCGTACACGTATACATACTTGATACGTAGCTATGCATTTTAATTTTAGAACGCTTTAAATACTTCGCACACGGTTAGTGACCTTAACTATTACAGAGTTACTATATATTAAATAATGTAAATAAATGCTCAGAAAACTATGCTAATTTAAAATATAATAAGACTTTTTTGCTGGTAACTAATTCTTTATATACAAGTGTCCCGTATCGTTATGTTCAAATTTTAGGAGTGTAAAGTAGACTTCATTTCAAGTAACAAAAATGCAAAACTTATATATCCATTTTTATTTGCTTCAAAGTTACAGACCTATGAATGTGATTGTCAGATCATGAAAAAAATGTAATCCCAAAGTCAATAAAAACTGATTTTATTTAAAAAAGTTATTTAACCCTTAAGTACTATCGTGTTTTCAGGTAACACAACTGCTATCGTGGGGTGTTTTGACACCCCACTCTTTAAAATTAATTATTTCGTTAATTATCTTTTTTTTCTACTTTTGAACTATCTGTGCAATAAACTAGTCTCTTATCTTGTGATTTGTTCAAGGAAAAACAAAACTTCATTCACAACAAAACAGAAAATTTACATTTATAAAAAAATCATGCCGTTTTTTCATGCACTCAGATTTATTCAAAATTCTTACAATTTACCTTTCTAAACATTCTCTGCATTCTATGAGTATCTCAGAATGGTCCTTGTAGACATGCTGACGACATTTATGACACGTGGTTTTTATTTTCTTGTCTCTGCTTCGTCCACAGATGTGACACCTTTTGTAGGTTCTTACAGGTCCTGCTTCTTGTGATTGTTGTGGTGTGTCTAAACCTAGTAAATTTTTGATGATTTCATATCTCCGTTTTACGTGATCATTGACGAGTTCTCTTCCTAAACGAATATAAAATTCTCTTCGTGTCATATTGACTGTACCGTCTGAAGTGGCTAAGAAAATTGTATAACTGTTGACATGTGAAATATCTAACATTGCTCCGAATATGGCCATTGACCATCGCCTGGTCCGCCTTTGGCAGGAGTACGTCAAACACTTCTGGTCCAAAGCATCCTCCTTTGGTACCATTGTAGAAATTTATAATTTCTGGTTTCTCATTTGCTTCAACATTTTCGTTGTGATGCATAGACGAAACCAACAGAACACAGTTGTTTTTTTTTTGGTACAAAGGAAACCAACGTATTATCGTGTGTAAATCCAAATTTACAGGAGTTTATTGGTATCTATTTAGTTTGTAAAAATGCAGTTGGAATTTCGCGCTTATTCTTGCGAAGTGTCCCGACACCAACCTTTTTCAAATCACTCAATAGTTCTATAGAAGAAAACCAATTATCTCCTGTAACATTTCGATTTGTGTTCATAATTGGAGAAACTAATTTCAGTACACTACGTGTTGGAACCGAAAGTTTGTTTGGATTGGGTTCGGTTGTCTTTCCGCTATAAACAAATGAATTTATCAGATAATGCGTTTGTGAATCACATAGGCACATAATCTTGATGCCATATTTTTTTGGTTTACTTTTGATATATTGGCGACCTCGAAATCCAACAAGCATTTCATCCACAACTGCATATTCGCTGCAACTGAAATTGTTCGTGCAGTTTGTATTGAAAATTTCATAAATTTTTGAAATTGCTGCAAGTTTATCACCATTGTCAATTCTGTTCCTCCTAGTTAGTTGATCGTCAAATCTCAGCGTTAACAAAAGAAACAAAAACCGTTGCTCAGACATAACACCTCCAAAAATATCACTTCCCATACCATCCGATGCAAAAGGACTTCTAGTGTCTTCGTGATTAGACTTGAACACTCCAGCCAGAATTAGAAGCCCCAGCAATGCTTTTAATTCAATCAGGTCTCTGTGTCCCACATAACTAGCCGTCGGTCCATAAGAAAAACTCGTTTCCGTAATTTTTGCATTTGCATGTTCTAATATTTCATTTAGAATTTCTTCCGTAATAAAAAGAGACCATGTTTCAGAAGGTGTTCTAGGAGGAGTATTTACTGCCGGACCCTTTGCTCCTGGTCGATGACTGACTATATTAGAGGACCTGATACGCGAAGCAGCAGGAGGATTTTTGGACCACTTATACCGACTTCGTCCGTAAAAATAACTTGCACTCGCACTTGCACTTGCACTGACATCATCCAAATCTTCAGTTTCGTCTTCAGATTCGACTTCAACCTCTGAAGATGTGTCGTGATCACTATGTTCGCTTGCTGCATCACTCAAATCATTATCATGTTCACCAGGGCATGCACTTTCACTGATATCATCGTAAAAGTTTGCAGCAAGATTTACTAACTGTTCGTTAGTCAGAAACTTTGTCATATTGTTGTTATTATTCAATATACGTTTTATGGAAGAGAAACAACGACCAATATTGACAAACACCATGGTTTTTTACGAACTGAATAAGAAATTTATTTGAGCCTTATGTATATTGTACACAAAAAGGGGAAATACAACTTTATTCAATGCTACATATAAAAAATCCCCCAGGTCGAATGTATATGGGTAAATCCCCAACACATGTACGACATTATAAAAAATTCCCGAAGCCGAATGTAAACGAGTGAATCCCCTACACATGCACTACAAGTCTTAAACAAAGAGCTGTGATTCGCCCAAAAGAGGAAATGGATATTATCACTATAAAATTCTAAACAATGGGTTAGAAAAAGTTGCGCTATTTTGAAAAAGTCGAACGTAACTGCTATCGTCGGGTGTTGAGACACCCCAAAGGCTATTTTTTGCTATAACTGTAAAACATTGTAAATAATAGATTATAGAATATTACACATCTCATTCGTATAGGAGAATACCTGAAACCCTAGAAAGGTAACAAAAATAGTTTCGAAGAAATTTTGAAAAAAGTTACTTCTGGGGTGCCGAAACACCCCACGATAGTACTTGAGGGTTAAAAATATTTTCGAAATGTCCACCTCCTTGTTGAATGTAGGAAGTACTTATCCGAATTTCATACTTGTTTTGTCGGATTTTCTCGGCAGCCAGGTGAATACCATCCAACAACTTTTCTCTTGTGTTCGAAACTTGCGCGTAGACTAAATTTTTGATATACCCCCTTAAATAAAAGGCAAGGGGATTAAGATCGAGTGATCTGGGTGGCCATGCAACAGGACCACCTCGACCAATCCATCTTAATAATTGACGCTAACCCAATTTCTGACAGCAATTCCGAAATGTGGTGGTGCCTCATCCATGTGAAAACACATGTCTCGTCGAACAGTCAGTGGGACATCCTCTAAAAGACCTGGCAGTTCGTCCATAAGAAATTGAAGGTAATTGTCCGCATTTAACCTCCCAGGAAGAACGACAGGACCAATTAGGGTTTCACCCGAAAATGCACCGGAATCAAAACAGCTGGAATTGATAGACATGCAAAATGATGATAATTTACGAAACCAGTTTAATGAATGTAATTTACTCAACTTTTACCGTTGCGTTGACAAAACCGCTTATAAAGAGGTGCGAATAAATGCATTGAAATGCGCAAGCTTATTTGGATTGACGTATATTTGTGAGCAAACGTTTTCAGTGATGAAACTTAACAAAACAAAAAATCGAAACCGTCTGACAAATGAAAATTTGGAAGCAATTTTACATGTGGCGACAGGTAATGTGGAGCCAAACATAAACAAAATTGTTAGGTCAATGCAATGTCATGCATCAAAATAATAAAACATGAAATATTACATTGTAATGATTAGATTACATTACGATTACATAATTACAACAAACATTTTTAAATGTTCTTTTATTTCTATCATTTGTAGTAATTCATACTATTTGAAAATAAAAATATTTGTGTCAATAAGTAATCTTTGTAGTGGCCCATCCTTGGCTTATAATTTTCCAGAGTGGCCCCTGTTCCCTATAAGTCTGTGCATCCCTGGCCCAAAGCAAGGCAAAATAACACCATAGAACCAATGTAACTAAATGTATAAGGTTGCCTCGTAACTCTCCACCCATGATGTTCTTACGCGGGAAATCGTCACTCAGCGTGCTCATTCAAATTAAAATGATTTTGACTTGAATTTTATCATGAGTTAAATAGATATAAATCGAGTAAAGTAAATCACTGTTTCCTATAAATAAAACGATTGCTTTATGTACGATCTAATCACATATCCATACACAAAGCATGTCGTTCTTTATTTCAAAATATTGTTTTAAATAATGGTTAATGACTGCTAGATATTGGTGTACTCATGGGTGTCAAAAGTATTTAATGTAAATATTTTTTCCAAAAAAATGCGCTTATAAATTATAAAGGAAATGAAGGTGGTTGATTCAGTGAAACACCGTCACATATTAATTAATTTAGTATTCTACTGTCACAAGCCAGTTCTTTAAATAAACTGTTATTACGAAGTTAATAAAAGGTTTTGCATATCTAAAAAAATAGGTTCACAAATGGTAATTCTAACTGGATAAAAAAATTAAGGTTATGCAATATAAGGTTATGCATCTGTCATTATTAAGTTAGTATGACGCAACAAAGTACTGTCACAATAGGTAAGAAAAGTGTCCCGTTTATTATGTCGCGAACCGTATTTGATGCAGTTTTCTTATAAATAACCAAAATAAAATTACAATCTTTATAAACAAAAAACTTTATTGAGTTAATTACATTACTAATAAATAAAACACACATAAGATGTTTTAGATTTACACTTTACTAATAAAATAATGACAGCTGTTTCGCTAACACAGTAGCTTCTTCAAATTCAATTTAAGACTAAAGATACATACAAGACACAGCGTTAATCAGGTGGTTGACCCAAGTTAAAATTCTAGGAACTATTACATTTATATTTTGCTTTTTGAAAACTATACCATGTCCTACTTGTGTGAGGTTTAAGTATAAAAATATAGTATAAGCAACTAAGAAACAATATTTCAATGGGTGAACAGATTTAACAGTGGGGATGAATTCAAGTCTAATTTATCGTTTAGTAACATTTCTGAGTTTTTAAGTTTATTAATTTCTAAAGATTCTAAACAATTTAGTTTTCTACCTTTATTTTCTACATGTATGGTGTCGAATTGTAAATTAAATTCGTGCTCATTCTCTATTAAATGATTAGAATAGGTTGAGTCAGTTTTCTTATTGATATAAGAATGATAGTGGTCTTGGATTCGTTTTTTAAACGTTCTACCTGTCTGTCCAATATATGTTTTGGTACATGATCCGCATGATAACTTATAGACTCCTGATTTATTGTCTTTGGTAGTTTTTTCTTTATTATCTTTAATATATTTGGCTAGATTATTGTTAGTTTTATAAGCAATATTAATGTATTCTTTTTTAAAGAATTTTGATAATTTAAGTTGCTGTTGACCTATGTAAGTAAATGATTTAAACTGCTTGTCTGGCTCCACTTTAATGATCGGGTACACCTCCCTTAATAATTTATCGACAGATTTTTTAACAATTAATTTATCTATTAGATTTGGGTCATATCCGTTGTTGTGAGCGATTTGTTATATAATATTAAGTTCTTTATTATAGTCTTCATTGGACATCGGGATGTTAATAAGTCTATGTGTCATGCTGTGAAAAGCCGCTACCTTGTGTTGGACCGGGTGGTTAAATTTATTATGTATCGTGGTATCTGTATGAGCCACTTTGTGGTAAATAGAAAAATGGACCCTATTGTTTACACGTTTTAAGTGAGATCCAGAAAGTTTATACTATTATTAAGCTCCTTTTCTATCGTAAACGTGATATTAGGATCAATGGAATTGATGAATTCATAAAGAGTGTTCAACTGCCTATCTGTTAATTACATTACTTTAATTAACATTTTTTTAAAATTTTTTCAGGGTTTTGCTCTCACTATTATGTAAAATACTTATAAATAGTCAAATAAAGTTTATATTTAAGCACATAAAACACTATGAAATTAGAAAACAAGGCTACGAACAGTACAAACATCAATCTAAACCGGTAATTTGACAACTAGTGAATGTGTCTGAAGATATCCTTTCTCCAGCAGGGGAGTACTAATGGATCTGTAGAAAGACGAAATACGTATCTGCGTCTCTGGGGATGGATATGTTTGGACACGTTCACAAAAAATATTAATATTGAACTTGTATTTGTGTTCTTCGCACCAGATTTCTAATAATATTTTATATTATTAAAAGTACTTTTATACAATATACATTCGTGTAAGTAAAAACAAAATAATCTTGACTTAGTTATTATAAAGCTTAGCGTAAACAATTCCTACTTGTTAAACTAACAATGGCAAAATTTTGTTTTGTGAAATTCTTCACGAGACAAATCCTAAAATGTTATGTAAGTGCAGAATTACCGCAAATCCAAGGCACTGACAGCCAGTCAGGCCCGAGAAGGAGACCTACACACAGCGTTAATTGAGATAATCTGTTTAACTATGTCTTATCCGAAACTTCATCGGAATTTCAAATAGAGTAACGACAAAGTACCTATCACATTGAGGCGACGGGATGGTTGTTGGTACACCCTACTTAGCACATCATGTATGCGCGGTGGCAAAGAGATAATTTACTTCAAAGGAATTTAATGTTATATTTTTATGTAGAGTAAATTTGTTATTTGAAATGCTATTTTCGGAAAATGATAAATTTTCAAGTATCCAAACATACTGAAACGTTATCTGGTAAAAGTAAATTTTAAATGTGAAATATAAAGTTAAGAAAAATGAATTCTTTAACAGTATTATACGTTGTAATTATAAATCTTAGCGTTTCTGTTTAAATTTCAATAATAAATAGAAATTCCATGAGACTACATGAGGCAGAAATGATGTATCAACGAAAGATGTTTGGGTTGAGAGGTACTGATAAGAAGAGAAGTGGCTGCATAAAGAAATAATTTAGAAGTGTTTAATGAAAAGGGGATACGCAGGTGGTTTGATCGTCTGGTAAAAATGACAGAAGCGAGGTCAAGAGAATATAGGGATTTAACGCTATAGGAAAAAGAGAAGAAGATGATCTAGAAAAATATGGAATAATTCTATAGAAACCATCCTAAGACAGGAAAAGATTGGAACTCAGCTAAAAGAATGACTATAGACGGAAAAGTGAGGAGTTAGTAGAAAATAAGAAGAGATAATCTCAACATCCTGACGGTCAAAGAGGATTGGCCTATCATAATTACGAAAAAAAAAATATGAAGATGTAAAATATTCATTAAAAAATGAGGAATGATGTTGTTGGGGCAACTGCACTGTTACGTGAACTTGATGGCCTCTACGTATTGTTTCACCGCGCACGGGTTGTAAGCCCGTATACCCAATAATTATTTACTCGTCTGTGACAGTTTTTAATGAAACGCCGCACTCCAATACAACACCTTTATTTACAAAATTTACACTATTTGATACATAAGAATTTGTTCATTTCATGAAAAGTTAGACTGTTGTCTTGTTGATAAAAATGAGCCTGATGTCTCTTAATGTTAAAAGTAGACTGCTGTTTTGAGCATTGTTCTTATTACTATTGTCAAGAACGCTGTTACATTGAGAGTCTTGTATTGAACACTGTTGTGCTGACACTCTTTTCTTGAACAATGTTGTGTTGACACTGGAAACTGTTGTCACGCACGTTGATCTGTTGAGACTGTTAAAAATTGTAAGAAAAATTTACACCTAACATCAGTAAAGTCTGAAACAATTAACAAAATAGACCGCATCAGAATGCGGCCAGATGACGAACAAAGGCCGGCAAAGTTCCCAAGAACCGCTTTGCTTGTAAACTGTGCCTACTAAAATAGCAAACATTGCAGATGGTTTTTAAGTCTATAGTAGGTATAGCTAAAATGCCCAGTTTATGATGCTTGCATTCTTCATACTGATATTTTATGCTACGAAATTTAGTGAACGTGCGTTTGATAAAGCATTTGAAAGTTCCAAACTGTGTACATGGGACGTTCACTCATAAAGCAAGGTAAATTGAAAAATGTCTAAAGAGATCAGCAATAAAATAAGTAAATTTGAACGATTATTAATTACAGAGCAGAAATCATAGATGTAAGGGTTAGAAGAGGTTATGAAATATTCAGTGATCACTACCTGGTGCTGGGAAAAATGAAAGTGAAAACAAGAACAGTTAAAAAGGGGATAACAAGAAAGAAAGAGACTATAAAATACTACAAGTTGGCAGAAAAAGAAATAGCAGAAAAATATAAGAAATATATAGAAACAAGAATCAATTTAGATGATATGGAGTGGAGGGTAATTAATATAGATGAAGAGTGGCAGAGATTCAGAAACTTGTTAATGAGCGCAGCCAGAAGTGTATGCGGAACAAATTTAGTCAACAGAAATAAAAGGCAAACGAAATGGTGGAGTGTTGAGATAAAAGAGCAAGTAAAAATAAAGAAGATTCAATAGCAGAAATATCTTAAGAATAAATCCGAAGAAAACTATGCAATATACAAAGAGCAAAGGACAAAAATAAAGGAAATGATAAAGCATGCAAAGCAGATAGCGTGGGAAAATTTTGGAAAGAAAATAGAGATGGATAGTAAAGGAAATCAAAAGCTATTTTATAAAGCAATAAAAAACTTAAGAACAGATAAAAAGTACAGAATGAAGCAACTAAGGACAAAAGTAATAAAATATTGACAGAAGAAGAAGATGTTATGAGGAGGTGACGAGAACACTTCCAGGAATTATTAAATCCAGGAAATGAGAGCAAAATATCAGAACTGGAACCTACAGAAGACGAAGAATGTAAAGAATACGAGGAGTCGGAAATAGGAAAGGAGAAAGTAGATGAAATGTTAAAGAAACTAAAAAGAGGAAAAGCAGCCGGATATGACCAAATCACGAATAAAATGGTTATAGGGCTTGAAGAAAAAGGGATAGAGATATTAACTAGAATAATTAATATGGCATGGAATACTGGGGAAGTACCGGAGGATTGGAAGGTGGGGGTTATTGTGCCAATATTTAAGAAAGGAGACTCTATGAATTGTGCCAATTATAGAGGTATAACTCTAGTCAGTGTCGTAGCAAAATTATATGAAAGAATTTTAGATGAAAAGTTAAGGGACAAAATCGAACAACAACTAGAAGAACCTCAGAGTGGATTTCGCAAAGGCAGAAGCACACAAGACCACATATTTGCGATTAAGCAATTAATGGAGAAGATCAACAGAAGGAGAGATGTTTGCTTGGCGTTGCTGGACTTGGATAAAGCATTTGATAGAATACCGAGAAAAATGGTATGGGAAAGTCTTAGGAAAAGAGGAGTGAGCAAAAAATTGCGAGTAGCAATTGAAAGCTTGTATGGAGGAAATAGAAATTATGTTAGAACAGATAATATGGAGTCAGAGGAATTCAGGGTAGAAGAAGGGTTAAAACAAGGAGGTGTCCTCAGTCCCACATTATTTATAGTAATAATGGATGACATACTAAAAGAAATAAGCACTAATACCAAGAAAGTGAATATTGGATATAGAAATCTAAGACCTGTAAAGCTGGGAGAATGCGCCTTTGCAGACGACATTATGATCTGTGCAGAAGGAGAAAAGCAGTTACAGGATAATTTGAAAATGTGGAAAGAATAATTAAATAAGAGAAAAATGAAAATTAACACACAAAAGTCCAAAATAATGAGCATAGGAAAGCAACAAAGAATAAATGTAAGGATAGGAACAAAGAAATTGGAACAAGTGGAACGTTACAAGTATTTAGGAATAATGATACAAAGTGATGGAAAAATGGATGAGGAAATAACAGAATGGATAAATAATACATCAAAAGTGTATCTCACCCTGAGTAAAACCTTCATAGGAAAGAAAGAAATTAGTCGGAAAACAAAAATTACAGTGTACCAAACTATATATAGACCAATACTCACCTATGGCAGCGAAAGTTGGGTCCTAAACAAAAGGATGACAAGCAGAGTCCAATCCATGGAAATGAAGTATCTAAGACGAATTAAGGGAGTAACAAGAAAGGATAAAATAAGAAATGAGTTAATACGACAGGAATTAAATGTAAAATCAATCATTGAAACAATTGAACAAAATCAACTGAGATGGTTCGGACACCTAGTAAGAATGAACGAGAAAAGACCAACAAAAAACATTTGGCAAGCTAGAACAAGCGGGAAGAGAGAAATACTGAAGGGGAGAAACAAAGAATTTGGAGAAGCTATGAAGGAAGCCAGGGACCGGGAAAAGTGGAAGAAATTCATATATTAGAGAAAGGAAACCTTTACACCATATGGTAGAAAAGGTCTTCATTATATATATATATATAAATTTGAACGATGCAGCATCTTAAATTCAGGGCAAACGTTTGCATTTTAATAGGATAATAAAATATAGTTCAAAGGTTTCAATTTTGTACCTGACCATTAGGTTCAAATACTATATTCTACCATTTCTTGTATTTAATATATACAAAATGAATAATACTTATATTTAATATATAATACAAATTAATTTCGTTTATAAGACGAAAATATATTCATTGAACATTTGACCGCTAAGTGGATGAAAAAACTTCCTCTTAATTCCGAACAAACTTATCTAAAAATAATAAAGTTTATTTTAAATTCCTCCCTAGAGAACCACACTGTATAATCAAATCTGATACACGATCAAAATCTACACATGCGCAAACTAACATGTACAAAAACAACCCTTTAATCCCGTCTAACAAACTTTTCAATTTATAATTATTACAAAGAAATGTTAATCATAATATTTATTATTTACCTCTAATAATTAAGACAATTTCCTACTTTTTCCAAAACAATAGAACTACAATTAATATAATCTGATTTTTAAATTTATGTCGACATAAAAAAATTATTCTACCTACAATTTGGAGACATACGAGAACAGTTGTTTAATCTTTTAAAATCATCAAATTACGAAAATAAAAATCTCTAAAATATATCGGGAATTGAAAATCAAAATACAAACAACTAATTAACACATTCAAATCAACCCGAACTAATTTATATATAATATATATATCTTTCAATAAACACAACTGTCTCATTTAATAGCAGATCTTTGTCTCCCCGAATTGGCCTCTCTACAATTTGCACAACCAATGCACGCCGGGAAAAACAGTTTTTTCCCCTTAAAATTTATAATGTTCAAAATTTATGTACATTTATTTTTAATTATTTAAATATTGTTTTAGAAAAAATCCATAGCAATATGTTTTCTCTACTTTTGTGGATACGAGGTTGAATGTTGAGTTGATTTTTAAGTATTCTTCCTCCATATTTATGTGACAAATACAATACTAGGTTAGACTAATTTGTCGCACTTTTTTCGTGCTTTTTATAGTTATAATTTTGAACTTAATCATCTTCTTTTCTTATTACTACAATGCAGTTTTTTTTTGTATTATTATTAATAAATAAAAATTATTCTTTAACTTCTCGATGATGAAGAAGAGCATTCACTGAAGGCTTCAGGTTTTGTACCAGCTTAATGGCAATTTTATTAGAGGATTGTAGTTTTATTGTTAAGTTAATAAAAAGCCTATAAAAATTCTAAACAAAGGCGATGCATATAATATTTGTTTGATATTAATTACTACACCATTTACTAAAACTTTTTTTTTGTTTCAGGTAAGTAATAGAAGAACAATGTTTCTTCCGGATAAGCAAAACTTGCTCCTGCTGTGGATATATTTAACTGCGAAGGTAAACAAGATTAAGTTGGGTTTATAACGCAGGACATAATATATCAGTAATTCTGTAGATAATGCATTAGTGTTATAATCGGTAATATCAGGTCTAATGATAATTATTATAGCATGCGTTTTATCAACGCGTGCATGCTATAAATTACTTGGTGCTTATAAACCATGCCTTAAAAATCTTTCCTGATTAGAGACGATCATGCTTTTTGTTAATGATTGGTAACAGTACAGGCACTTAAATTATCTTTTATTATTTTTAGGGTTGAAATTATTTTTATTTTCAATTTTAAAATCACTTTGACAGTTTGTATGTCACCAATATGTGTGCAAAAATTAAAAATTCAACTTTATTAGAAATTTTTATTATGTTAGTTAAATTTAAAAGATTATTTTTTAGACAGTCCTGTCAGCCAATCGTAATGAGAAAAGCATTCAGGTCGTTCAATAGCATCAAAATTACACTGACTATTTGCTAATAGTAAATAGTTAGTGTAATTTTGATGTATTGGTCGATGTGAATTTTTTTTCATTACGACTGGCTAATGAAGATACATACTTGTTTAACATTTTGCAACATGGTTTAAAAAATAATCACGTTGAATTACATTCCTGGTGATTTTTTTTAAAAATAATTTTAACAAGATTTATCTTTGTTGCTATAGGCAAGTGCTACTTCTTTTCATTGTAATTTAGCATTTAAATTTACCGCCAAAAATGCTGTCAAATATGTCTAATGTGATGCGGGTTGAGGCGGTTTGTCTCTCATATTAAAAAAGAATGTATAGTAAAGAAATGAATTATCTCAGAGGTATGTATTTAAAGTAACAAAATTATCATATTGTAGTATTTCATTAATTGATGTAGCAGACACTTCTTGGTGAAACATTTTGTAATTAACAAATTATTATAAAAACACACTTGGCTATTTCACAATTTTTTATTAGATCTATGTCTAACATATGTTTCGGCTGTTATGCCATTGTCAAAGAGTATCTTAAAACTAACTTACAATACGTGTCCTTTTAACTTTTATACCTATATTTTAGTGCTAGGGTGCTGGTTGGGACATATTTACAATCACGTCTATTATGGGAGTGTTAACAAATTCTAACTGTGTATTCGTAATTATTCTATTTTGTTTTTGTGATTTTTTAATTTCTAGTATTTCTAATAAATCTAGTCTTCTACTTTTTATTACGTTATGTAACACGGTGGAGCTATTCATATCGGGCAAATGGTTTTGTTCGATACAGTGTGTCGAAAAACCTGTGTTTTTATTACTATACTTTATATCTCTTACGTGTTCGGATATGCGTTTTTTAATGGATCTTCCACTTTGCCCTATATATATAGCTTCACAGTCATTACATTTTATTGTGTATACTCCTGATTTTTCTATATTTTCTATTTTATCTTTGTTATTATTTAACATTGTACCTAATTTTGTTTTATTGCTACATATGATGTGAATATCTAATTTTCTTAATATTTTGTTTACTTTGTCTGTGATTTGGGGGATATATGTAATTGCGTGCCAAATGGGTTTATTTTCTTTTATTTCCGGATATAAGAATTTTTTCTGAATATTCTTTTGTTCTTTTCTAACATATGTTAGACATAGATCTAATAAAAAATTGTGAAATAGCCAAGTGTGTTTTTATAATAATTTGTTAATATTGTAGTATGTTAAGAAAAAGTATAGTTTTTTTTTCAAGCGTATAATAATTTCGATATTATACTATTACCTTATATTGAAAGAGTTCATTTTATCCGGCGGCAGTTTTGTTGTTATTATTGTACGGCGGAGCTGAAAAATTATTTGACCACTCACCTTATAGTAAGCATACCATTAACAGAGATTAGCATTCATCTTTGTTGCTATAGGCCTTTCACGATACGTCAGGTATTGAAATTTCGGCATGACAGAAAATGTGTAATATTAGAATATAAATTTAACAATCTATTTAAAAAATACACGCATTCGTTAATAAATCTTTTATTGACTGATACATGTTTAATTATAAATAGTGCAGAAAAATAAATAAATTTATGAATAGTTATCAAGCCGAATTCCAAGAAATAATTAACTATTTATAATTAAGAAAACAGCTGAGAACAATAAAAAAGAAACTATACAAATATATACATACATGTTATACTAGATTCCATTAGTCGGCGATTTAAGGTCTGTTTTACTTTAATATGTATATATTTAAAATGATCTTACATGATTCGGCCTTTTGTCAAAGAAAAATTAATACTGTCATGTATATTTTAAATTATTTTGAAAAAGGCATTATGTGCCGAAACATGTAAGATCATTATAAATATATACATATTAAAGTAAAACAGACTTTAAATCACCGATTAATTGAATCTACAATATAACAAGTGTTCATTTGAAAAGTCAATCTAGTAGCATGTGATTTACTGAGAACATTTTGAAGTATGTCGTAAATTAAAATTTACTACTTAACCTACAAAGTCGTATATTTTGACAGTTTCATATATACAAATAAATAACAAATAATAGGTATTTATTGAAAACTATAATATATGTTGAAAATGTTGTCCTTCGAGATCAATGCACTTTAAACTCCTCCGTTCAAAATTTCTGATGATATTCTGCAACATTACTGGATTGTTATTAATTTCCATGCATTTCTGTTCGATTCTCTGTAGCATATCATTCAAATTCAATATAGGTGTTCGAAATATGTAATTTTTTAGATAAGGCCACAAAAAAAAGTCGCAAGGTGTTAAATCGCATGAACGTGCAGGCCAGGCAATTTCAGTATTTCGACTAATTATACGCTCATCAAAAAATTCTCTTAAATAATCCAAAGATTCTGCAGTATAGTGACAAGGTACTCCGCCTTGTTGGAAATATGCATTTTGTAGTTCATCATCATGCAACTGATTGACAAATGGTTGTAAAATTTCCGTACGGTACCTTTGAGCAGTTAACGTTCCCTGAAAAGATATTGGTCCAATGATTCACCTTTGGCTTATCGCTGTCCAAACACAAATTTTCTCTGAATGTAGCGATTCTTCATTAATTACATGTGGATTTTCACTATTCCAAATTCTTGTATTTTGTGAATTTAGGTATCCCGTTTTATAAAACCATGCTTCATCAGTAAAGATGACTCTTTGCGAAAGTACTCCATTATTGTTCATATTTACAAACCAATTACAAAACTGTAGTCTACGTGGGTAATCAATTTCTAACAATTCTTGTACTGCTGTGACACGGTATGGATAAAGTTGCATATCTTTTTTTAATAACTTGTGAGTTGTACCAACAGAAAGGTTTATTTGTTGACTCAAATGTCGAACAGATGTTTGTGATTCATTTTCCATTATTTCTACAACACGATTGACAACTTGAGGTGTACGTTTTTTAACTGCTCCGCTGCCTGATTTTCTTAAGAGACTACCAGTTTCAGAAAAAGTTTTAAAGTTCTATCCAAAGTATTCTTAAATAGTATATAATCTATTACAAAATGTGGAAACTCAACTTGAAATTCTACCATGCAATCCTGAACTGAATAAACCCATAAACCATCAATTCTATTACCACTTCGAAAATAAGCCTGGACTAAAAAAAATTTATGTTCTAAAGTTAAAGCCATTTTAAAACTGAGAAGCAATTGATTTAAACCAGAATCGACGCACGATTATTTTATGCACTAACTGATATATGTGATTGACATTATCAAATGTCATTTGGATTTACGTTTACGGAACAACTAACACATACTAATATATTTGCGTCTTATTCTATCAAAATTTCAAAGTAACCTAGATTGACTTTTCAAATGAACACACGTTATTCCCATTAAAATGAAAGTTCGTGATTTCTCTATTAAAACCAGTCCACCTCACTTTATGATTTTGGCAAAAGCTGAAATATTTCGTCAGCTATTGTTTATGATTAGAGGGTGTACATCAAGTCATCGAGAACATCGTATTATTTACATACAGATTTTACATATTAAAGCGCTTGGAGCTATAATTAATTTTTAGTCAGGACCTGGAACTATATCACTTTGAACTTTACTCTTGCCTCCGTCGCTTGAAGATTTATTATTCGAAATTTTGCGTTTATGTACACATAAAACTTAAAGTTAAATAAGATCGTTACAGATGAGGGGATTAAATACAGCTACCGTTAAAGAATTTTTACATAAATTACTTCGCAACTTCTTTAGATTTAATTAGTTATATGTTTAATCACAAGCAAAACTTCAAGATAAAGGACGCGGTGTAAATTTAGCGCTACGTTGGTAGTTGTACAGAATATTGTGTTGAATATAAATAACCGTCATTTAACGTTTTCACACAAAGTGTAATTTACTGTCGACTTTACTTGTGCCATGGCGACCGCGACTTACTACAGATGTTTGTTGACATTTTCCAAGTTCAGTATTTGACGTAAGGAATTGGAGAAACGTGGTGAATTCCTCCAACGCTCTCGTCTACGATTCGCTCATGGAAATGGAAGAAACAAGCACTCGCGAGGACTTCCGTCTTATCTTTTACGCGAAATTCGAATACCCTACCGAATGAATTTCTTCGTTGCCCTTCGAACAATGTGAAAATTTACGCTGGGGGAACTTAAATGGAAAATGCAAAATACAATGTAAATAAGGTTCATGATGTCTGCTTTATTATATGCTTGTATTTGAGGTTGTTTAATATGTATCTTAAAATACTAATAGGTAATGTTGCTGACGTCGGTGGTATTGATTTTTATGACAATACATTTCGTAAATGTCAGAACCCTTAAAGTTCAAATTACATAACATGCGTAAGTCAACTTTGGCAGATCATGTATGTATTATAACATTTTCGCTCAAGGCTGACTGGAGGTGGTTTCCCATTGTTTCTGTTGTTTTAAATACAAAATTCCCAACAACAGGGTCTTAAGGTATACGTAAACAAAAATCGGTAGGTAGCAAGATGGTAGAACCGAGACATCAGAGAAGACGTAAAAATAAAAACCTAGCTTGGAAAATTATAATATTAGGCTAGGGGCTTGACACGAGAGGCAGAAATTGCGAATAGTCTACAACATCGCTAAGTATAACACGCAGTTATTGAATAGCACTATTCATTAGATTAACCGCACATGTGTTTTTTTCGTCGTTGAAATGTCACGCAATTATTTCAATATTACAGTCAAATTCTTTTCTTCATGGGCGTAGATAGAAGTGGGAGGAGTTTTTATATTTTGTTTTATTTATTAGCTTATATTTCGTAAGACAAATAAAGTACGGTGAGTTACTTTCTTTTTTTTTCATTGTCTTAACTGTTAATTACATATTTCGTAATCTTGTTTAATATCGTTTCATTGAATCTACTTCTCCCAATTATTTCGACGTAAGTGTTCATTGAATTTCGTTCAGTTTCAATAACTTACGCATACATTTTTGGTTTACATTTATTTAGATCTAGAGCATTGTTTAAGTTACTTTTTCAGATATGATATGGAAGATCGTCGAGAACGGCATCGTAACACAATGGCTAGTTGGATTGACGGTCATACTGATTGTATGTCCATTGTCAGTGATTCCGAAATTTATTGCAAAATCTGTAAAATATCGTTAAAAAATTCCATGAAACCGCACGTACAACGTCACTTAGCATCGCAAACACATGCACAGAAATTGGAACCGTTGGAATCTGAAAATTTTAACGAAGAACTCTGTGAAACTTTTATGGCGGCTTATATTCTATTAAATAAACATAACAATCCCACTTTAACCCTGCAGGCGACGCGCCGGATTTTTTAACACCATTAGACGCATGGAGCACAATTGTAATCCATGAATGCTTTAATACTAAAATTGATATTACCACAAGTATATTGCACAAAATTTATTAAAACAGTAATTATCTATATAAAAAACAATATTTACATTAAAAACATGTTTGTGTTTATAATTAAACGACCTTTTAGTAATTGTCAAAACAAAATGATTATGCTGGACATTTAAACTAAACATTAAACAAGGAACAAAATCAATGAACTAAAATGACTAAAGCTTAGCTATGTTCTTCTAACAATCTTCATTTGACACAATGGAATGTTGTTCTTCATCTACGCAGTTCATGCAAATTAGTTTCAGATGTGCCGGGCAGGTCCACCGATTACAGTTACTGCAAGATTTTCTCGTGGTTTTGTTTCTCGCTCTTCCACACAAACAGCAACGTCCAGTGGTTGAGTTACGATTTTCTACGCCGAATTTCGCCGATTTCTACGAAATCAACGCCAAATTTTGTTCCATTATAATCAGTAATTAATTCCGGCTTCCGCTGCTCCAGTATTCTCATCAATAGCCATGTCGTGATGCATTGTTGATAAAGCCAGTACAACTTTATTCTTTTTTGGGCAATGCGAGACCAAAGTGCATTTTCCCTGGTAAAAACCAAATAAAGAACTATTTAATTCTCTGCTTTTTTCGACTACAAATTCTGGCGGCAGTTGGGTCTTATTTTTACGAATCGTCCCTATAATAGTCAGCTTTTTTTCTAGTAATTCGATGGCTAATGGAACGCTTGTAATATAATTGTCAGTTATAATATTTCTACCCGTGCCTTCAATATGTTTCACCATTCTTTTGACCACATGCGCACCAGTCCACTCAACTTTGTATTGTCCCTCGGGCTGCCTACCACAATATACTTCCATATTATGTGTGTAGGCATTCTTTGTGTCAACCAGTGCAAAAATATTTATCCCATACTTTACAGGTTTACTGGGTATGTATTGTCTAAAAGGGCATTTGCCCCTAAATGCAACTAGTTGCTCATCTACTGTCAAATACTGAGATGGTGTATAGTTTTTCCGAAAATTCTGGATAAACATTTCGAAAAGGTCTCTTATGGGAGCTAATTTGTCCAATTCTTTTCTTTGATTTATAGTTGTAATATTATCAAATCTAATACATTTCATTAGAAAACGAAAGCGAGATACAGACATTGTCAGATATATTGCTTCAACACCTGTGCCCTTACTGTTGTCCCACATCTGCAAAATATTTAGGCGTCCAGATTTTAAAACTCCTGCAAGATATAGAATACCTATTAGTGCTTTAACTTCCTCATTATCTGTTACTTTACAATCTCTAAGACGCGCGTATTTGATTCTAATATTATTGATATACACGTTGGTAGACTGTGTTATTGTATCTATTATTTTATCATCTAAAAACAGTTGTAGGCATTCAAATTCTCTTTTGGCATTTTTTGCTTCGTTTTTTGGTCCAGGTAATCGTAGGACAATATTAGCGGCCCGTGTTCTTGAGTTAAGAAGAGGACACACCGCTTTCCACTTGGTAATAGTATCCTTGCCTACGTAGTATGCAACTGGAGTCTCATTTTCCGCTACTTCGGAATTGTCGTCTGAATCTAGTTCTTGCTGTGAAGAAGAATCGTACTCTGAGCACAAGTCCTCAGCATCTGTAGCTTCGTCAGATGCTTCACTTTCCTCTGGCCATTCATCATCAGCATCTTCAACAGAAAGATCTTCCTGATCTTCAACTTCCTTCAGCCATTGTAGTGCAACCGACTCAAACTTTGGATCGTCAACTCTTATTCTTTTTCTTTCAGACATTATCAATCCTAATAAATACATGAAAATAACTCTACAGCCAGATTTCAATAAAATAAACTTGCCAAAACTATAACGTATTATCAAAAATAATAGTCAAGCTATTCGACGCGTGATGCACAATAGTGACAAAATCAACTTCAAGAACACAACTGTACACAGAGAGAAGCGGTAACGTGCTGAAATAAAAAAGTAGATGTTGCTAGGAAGGTACTGAAGCGTAGGCAACCCGACAATCACTATTGTAAAAGTAGTGGTAGAAATCGTTTTCGTGGAGCACATATGTGATCCGCGCGTCGACTGCAGGGTTAAAAATATTTCTCCAAAAATATACTTGTAGAAATGTTCTTGATGAATCCACCTTACGCAATTATTATGTTTCTAAGTGCTACACGAAAGCAAGAGAACGCATTAGAAGCCATCTTTCAAATCAGTACCTATGGATAAGTGCCGTCGAAACTGTCGATATATTAGGACGCTTTGTGGTAAATGTTGTAGTTGGTGTACTACATTCAACTATTCCATATAACGCATATGTAATAGCAACAAAAGTTATAAATACCGTTGATCCGGGAACAGTAGCTAAAATCATTTAGGAAAATACTTTTATTTGTCAGTGACAGTGCTTCATACATGTGCAAAACAGGCAGACTATTAAAGGAAACATATCCTAAAATACTGCATATTACTTGTGTCGCACATGCTTTCCACAGAATCTGTGAATGTATCAGAGACACCTTTCCGGTGGTTGATAGACTTGTATCCGCTTTTAAAAATGTTTCCAGAAAAGCACAATTGAGAGTAGCTCTTTACAGGAAAAGACTGCCATCTTTGTCACTACCTCCCTCTCCAGTAATAACTATGGGGGACATGGTCGGAAGCTACTAGCTTTTATGCAGAAAATTTCGATAGTTTACAAAATTTCGTTGGATGTTAAAATTACGATGCTCGAAGTATTTCTGAGTACAAGGAACTAACACAAATTCCATATTTAAAAAATCAGTGCTTTCTTCAGGAACACTTTGGAAATTTGCCAAAGCTAGTCACTTATTTTGAAAATCAAAATCTCAAAATAAATAATGGATTAACCACATTAGATGTGGGGCTATTAATAATTTGGTGACTTCGCATGTGGCCTTCGGCAAAAGTTAGACGCAGTTTTTAATATAAATCCAGAATTAATAACATTGCGGCAATTGTGTATGGGGACAATGACACAAAATCTAACTTCTAAATACGCTGAAATAAAAGAATATTTCCAGTATGCACCTCTAGCAAGCTACGATGTAGAAAGAACGTTCTCTGTGTACAAGAATGTATTTCATTCAAAGAGAATTTTACAGCAGAGAACCTTGAGAAAGTATTGCTAGTTAATATTAATACTCCTTTACTCAACTTAAACTACAAAATGTACAAATAAAAATGTACTTCGTATTTTATAGATCACCATCCGTTTGTTTTCCAATTATATAAATAAAATTAAAAACTTAAAAATACAAATTTTCGATAGTAGCCCCGTTCAATGCGCGGGTGCACACTTGCGCAGTTTCGATGGCGGAAATCATCCAATTAAAGTTCAAATTATTACAACTTCCTCCGTATTCGCCAGATTTGGCCCCCAGTGACTTTTCCTATTCCCAAACTTGAAGAAATGACTCTGCCGAAAACGATTAACGTTGAATGAGGCCATCGCCCAAACAAATACTTATTTTGAAGGCCTTCGGAAATCCTACCTTTTTGATGACTTAAAAAAGTTGAAGAAACGCTGGGGAAACTGTATATAGCTAAAAGCTTACAAACTTCCGTAACTGGAAAAAAACTTTTGGAATTATTAAAAGCCCTCAAAGTAACTAGTTTGCCTTATATATATAACATACTATTAGCCTTAAATAAATTAAATAATTAAACTAACCTCGAATTTTGTATATTTTCGATACATCGAAAACAAGAACTATTTCGGATAATCATGTCATTTACATGAGCTAATCCGAAATTTGTCGTATTTTGGATGTATTGAAAATATACAAAATTCAAGGTTAGTTTAATTTAATTTTTTGGCGGTTAAGAGTACGATTCCCTCTGTTAGTTTATAAGGCAAATTAGTTCCTTTGAGGTCCTAGAAAGATTCCAAAAGTTTTTTTCCAGATACAGGAGCTTGTAAGGATCTTATCATCAGTCAAAAATTTTCCAAAATAATTTGTTATTCTATATTTTTCTAAGGAATTATTGAACCATCCTCGTAGTATGATGTACGGAAATTAAATTTGCTATAAAAGTTATGGAAGCTATGGAACGTAATGGCTAGGACAACGAAATCCTTAGGTATTAACTGATATACGAGTTTTCTATTCAGTGCTTTATGAAATGAGATTTATTTTATCTGCAACTTCCACTCACATTCATTTGCGTTAGATTTGCGCTTACCGGCTTTCGAACCAAAATAATTGAAGTGCTTTATAAGATTTTATTAATGTGTGTTTGTATATATTTACAGTTACGGGGATTTCCAAATTCAAAATTTGGCTTTACAATTCCAGAAAGTTTCTCAATAGAACAATAGAAGTTGAGCAAATTGTATTAAAGTCTAAATTCGACAATTCTAAAAGATGAGAGATTATCGATATTTTCTACAGCGAAATTTTGACTTTAGACGCCGTGGATAAAATATAATGTACACAATTACAAAACGGTAGGGAAAGGTTATCTAAAATTTATCCAGTATTTCTGTCTCCTTTTATTATACGTTACGCGTAAATGGTATTAGTATCTCGCGTGGTGCGTCGGAAGAATTTACGAAATGGAGACTATGTTAAAATGGTTCCTTTCTAATATAACACTGCGCATATATTTAAGAATTTTTTATCATATTTTATTTCATCACAACGTTTTTTTATGCATAAATTACATAAGCTTTTTAAAGTTCTTAACTTAGTCCATGTTTGCGAAGTTACTTTTTTGAATTTAACATTAGGTTGTCACGAAATAAGATATATCTTTTGTAGCCTCACCTAACATGAAATACGCTTGTAAATTACGCGCCATCATGTAGTTCGTTTTTAAACTAGCCGTTATTGCGTCGCTCATAGTTCTACTGTCATCTGTCAAGCGACAGAATTTCAGTATTATATTCTCGGTAAACAACGTTGGGCAATATTGAAAACCTATTTTCAAAGGCATTTTACAGGCAACACAAGCTAGCTGCGGAGTAATAAGAACGGAAAATATACCCACAAAGAAAAGCAGATGGTGGACAACATATTCAGCAAAAAGTAAAGGACAAGAAAATAGAGTGGAAAGGGTACCTACAAACGAGATTAGAAGAGGATTATAATATACAAGCAGTTAAGGACGGAGGTAAATAAGATGGTTAAGCATGCGAAAAGGCGGTCTTGGGAAGAATTTGGTCACAAAATGAAGGAAAATTCCTCAGAAAATCAGAAACTGTTCTATAGCACTTTGAAGTAACTACAGGGTGCGGCAAAATAACCTCCCTATTTTCGATGCTCGGTAGTAAGTAACTGAAGACACTTAGAGTAGTGGGGATAGCAGCAGTCGACGCAGGAGAGGGGGAAGTTTACGTTGCATTCGGCACGTAGGCACCAGTCGCCGTCATGGCGTGGATGAACGAGCACAGAGCTTATGCGGTCGAAGCGTTCATTCGCAACAATGAGTCGGTTGTCACGGCACGGCGTGCTTTCGAACGCGATTTCAAATTCCTCCGCGTGAGTCGGTACCGGACAAAAAGTCTATTTTGTTGTGGGTAAAAAACTTTAGAGAGACTGGTTCTGTTGTTAAAAAACGGGGTGGAAGACCTTGTAGTGCCTGTACACCCGAAAACATCAATGCGGTTAGAAAATCAGTTTTGCAGTCTCCTAAAAGATCGGCTCGTAAACATGCAGCCGCCGTTCGCATGTCTGACCGTAGTGTTCGTCGAATCCTACACAAGGATCTTCATTTCCATCCTTACAAGATGGTTGTTGTGCAAGAACTGTCACAACGTGATTGCCAGAGTCGCACGGAAGCATGTCAACTCATCTTGGAAAGTCTTCCACCAGACAGCACTGTTTTTTTGTAGTGACGAGGCACATTTTTATTTGTCTGGCAATGTTAATAAGCAGAATTTTCGTTACTGGAGTGAAAACAATCCCCACGTCATTCACCAAAGACCTCTTCATAGTGAGCGTGTAACTATGTGGTGCGCCATCTCACGACTTGGAGTCATCGGTCCATATTTTTTTGAAGTTGATGGCGTTACGGTTACTGTGAACTCCAACAGGTATGCCGACATGATTCAGAATTATTTTCAACCAGCATTGCAAGAGAGGGCTTTCGGGCATGAATGGTTCCAGCAAGATGGTGCCACATCCCATACTGCTCGGGTGACAATGAATGTTTTGTGGGAAATGTTTCCAGGCAAATTGATTTCTCAGGGAGAGGACATTGCGTGGCCAGCACGATCCCCTGACCTAACGCCTTGTGACTTTTTTTTATGGGGTTACTTGAAGGCTGAGGTGTTCAAACATCGTCCCAGAAACCAGCTAGACCTGAAAGAAGCAATTCGCGAGGAAATTCATCGCATACCTCAAGCGATGCTTGAGAGAGTCCACGAGTGCTTCAATGTTCGCTTGCAGCAGTGTATCAACAGCCACGGCCACCATTTGTCAGATATTATTTTCAAAACCAAGCAAAAAAAATTCCCGTGTTAAAGAATAAGTTGGTAAAAATAAAATTGTTTTGAAAAATGCTTTTTTTATTTACGTCAAAAAATAGGGAGGTTATTTTGCCACACCCTGTATGACAAAAGAATCCAATAAAGCTGAAAAATATTAAGGACAACAATGAAAACATATTAAGAGAAGAAAAACTAATAATGAGAAGATGGAGGGAACACTTTAAAGAACTAACAGAAGTAAATAGCGAAGCACACTATAAAGAAGAAAACATACAAGTAGAATATAGTACAGAGAAAAATATTCAGCCAATAACAAAAGAAGAAGTAATAGAAGCCATCAATAAACTGAAATCGGGCATGATTATTTTATGCACTAACTGATATTTGTGATTGACATTATCAAATGTCATTTGGATTTACGTTTACGGAACAACAAACACATATTAATATATTTGCGTCTTATTCTATCAAAATTTCAAAGTAACCTAGATTGACTTTTCAAAGGAACACTTGTTATTAACAAAAAGGGCAATACCAAAAGACTGGAACATGGCAATAATACTACCACTTTATAAGAAAGGAGACTTGGCAGAATGCGCAAACTATCGAGGAAGTGCATTAACTAGTAAACCGGGAAAAGTACTAACAAGAATACTAGAAAAGAAACTAAGGGATAAAGTAGAACCAACACTAGAAGAACAACAGCATGAATTTAGGAGAGGTAGAAGTACGCAGGATCTAATATTCATAGTTAGACAATTAGGAGAGAAATTTCTGAAGAAAGAAAGAGAAATCATACGAAATTTTTTTAATTTAAAAGTATTGTCTACGTTGGGATTTATATATAGATAATATATATATATATATATATATATATATATATATATATATATATATGGTAAACCTAATCAGTAGGCGATTAAAGGTCTGTATATTACTTCAAAATATATGTATTTAAAAAACTCTACATGTTTCGGCTATATACGCCTTTTTCAAGAGAATACAAAATATGAATGACAGGATATAAATGTCAAGCCTACTGATTAGGTTTACCATATCATACCAAGGTCACGAAGTTATTATATATATATATATATATATATATATATATATATATATTATAATGAACCCCCTCGCGCCCAAGTAGTAGAAATAATTAATAATAAAAAAATAGTAATAGTATTAATGATTATCTAAATGGGATTTAGAAAAAATATACGAGAAGCATATATTGTACATGTAAGTTATATGCAAACCATTCTAACAATATAATTAGTTGATAAATTAAAACGTTTAATCGTTCGTGAAATACATCTAACTCAGGGTTCGTGTATCAACAAATATTATTTATTTTTGTGCTCCGGTCTAGCATGAGAGTACTCTATCTTCTACAGGGGGGGTTCTCGTATCTTATGTCACATACAGTATCTATTATATTCTTACTTGGTACTTACCGGTCTTTCTTACTTACGTCTCAGGTGTACGGAAAGGTATTTAATATGCTTAGCTATTGTCAAACAGAGTATGGTTCAGAGAGAAATCAAACACGAAGCTGTTAAATTAAATTATGATTTAATAAAAAAATTACCTATCAGAATTCACAACAACAACAATTAACTGCCCATACATAAAAATTAAACAGTAGAAATCACATCAAATAAGAAGCAAAATTATACTACAATATCTTTTAGATAAACGACGAGGAAATGCATGAACAAAAGAACAAGTAAGTTATGTCAACACGTCATATGTGTATCCGTTTTTATGGTTATACCAATATTGAATACGCAATCTTTGTTTACAATATAATAATTTAGTAATGATAACTTTATTATTTTCTGATGTATTTGGTGAATTAAAGGATATTCTATTTTGAAATTGTTTTCTACCTGCTTTAATAGCTGAGTTTAAAATTCAATGTGATATTTTCTTTTTTCTTTTAAATACCTTACAAAAATTCTGCAGTAATTGATTGGCGCTTTTTATTCTTTCATGCGACTCTATAAGTCTGCGAAGATAAGGAGAGAAACCAAAAGAAGAAAGTTTATTTAGAATTATTACATGATCGATAGTATCAAATGCATGGGAGTAGTCAAAATTAATGCGATTAACCTGACCCTGTACGCAGACGATGTGGTGCTGATCGCCAGAAACGAAAGAACACTAAATGAACACATACGAATAGTTAATAGCACTTTGGAAGCAAGAAATATGTGAAAATAAATGTTCAAAAGACAAGAACAATGGTTATAACCAGAAAAGAAAAGAAACATTGAATACAACTTGGAAGCACAATAGTAGAACAAGTTGGAAAGTTTAAATATTTGCGGACGAAAGTAACACAAGATGGTAAATTGGAAGGGGAAATCACTGAAAGAACAGGAGCAGTGGAAAGACTATTCAATTCAATCAAGAACTCGTTTCTAGATAAAATAGAAATACCCAAACAGATACAAACTGAAATATTTAAGAGAGTAGCCACCTCGATCTTGATATTTGGCTCTGAAACATGGACGTTGACAGAAAAACACCAAAATAAAATCCAAAGCACGGGAATGAGAAATTTATTCAAAAACAAGAATGGATGAAATAAAAAATACTGACATTAGAGATAATCTGAAAGCGAGACCAATACTAAACTTAATAGAAGATGGACAGCTGAGATGGTTGGGAGACATGTCTTGAGAATGGGGGAGATAAGTCGGTAAGAAGAGTCTTTGAAGCAAGAAGATACAAGCGAAGAACGAACGGAAGCCCAAGAAAAACGTGGAGTGATGTCTCTAGAAATGCTGCTAGGGAAAGGAGTGTTGAGTGGAATGAAGTGAAACATAGAAGGCAGAACAAAAAAAAATAGAAAGAGATATCTAAAAAGAAACTGAAGACCTGACTCATCTCCGTACAGCCTAACACCGGCAACGATATAAAGGCTTTAGAATTAAGTAAGTAACCTGACCCTGTCAATCAATGCTTTCATTAACATATTGTGTGAAGCTTGCCAGATTAGTTACAGTAGATCTTCCAGAGAAGAAGCCATGTTGGCGCCGGGAAATAAAATGTATATTAGAGAATATGTGATTATATAGATACTGTTCATATATTTGAGTAAAATTGGAAAGAATAGCAATAGGTTCGACGTATTGGTCTTGTCGACTTTTTTGGAAACGGGAACTATTCTAGCCCGCTTCCATAACCTAGGAAAGACAGATGATGAAATGGAGATATTAATAACCTTTTACAACGAAACAGTAAGAATATTTGGAGGATTCCTTACAAGAAACCTAGGTACTAAGTCGGTCGCCTGATGTGTATTCAATCGGAAAAGAGGACATAATTTCTTTCAGCTCAGAATTAGATATTGGAGGTATCCAAAAAGATGAGAGCTTCGTGATAACGAGAGAGTAAGAAATCAAAATCATGGCTGCAACAGATTAACTAGCGAAGCTCAGCTGTGAAATATACTTTTTTTGGCATCATTTATAAGATTTTTAAGGACTGTTTTTGGGGTTTGATATCCACAACCTTTATCAGTCTGACACCTTCTTGTCCACCAACCTTATTTGCTTAAAGACTCTAACACATGAAGTATATTTACGTTCTTTCTGTCCCCTTGGGGCATTTTGCAATAAACTAGTTTAAATTGTATATTATAGCTTAAGGTGCAAATTTTAGTTATAGATAATAAATTATTTAAACCAAAATGAAGAGAATACCGTAATACGTAGTTAACTTTACATTCATTGGGATCGAAATAGATATTTCGTGCGTGTATTTTTAGTATCAAACTCCGCAATTCAAATTGAATAGACTGCTCTTCACTAATCCAGAAAACACGCTCTCAAATGGTGGAGACACCTCAACGGGATTGGCGGCAACTGCTAATGATAGGAGTAATTTATTTAAGATTCATCGGACATGGTATCCGGTTTTACTAAATTACGCCTTGTCACGTTCACGTGATCTATTTTACACACTTTTCGGTGGCAATAACTTATCTTGATGGTCACGAGCTTTTAAAATACTGAAAATTTATTAATTTAAGTAATATCATTTATATATACGAGGCAATATCAGAAAATAACGAAACTAGTGCTGTAATACAAAAATGAAGCATTTATTTAGTGTCCGCTCCTTTGATGCTAAGAACTGTGGAGGTAATTAATTCACGTCTGAGTTAGTCCACGTCCGAGTAGGTCCTGGGCCAATTCAACGGAGGTAAACTAGTTGTCACCAGTGATATTACGATTGGTATTTCGATTGGTTTGGCTAGTCTAGTTACAGCTTGCGCAGGAATACTCAATTTTCTTTCTTCTTCAGATAAAGTAGCTCCATCACTTCCCTTTCCACAGTACAAATATGCGTTATAAAAATAATTATTTCGTACGTCGGTAAAAGACATGACTTTTAGCCCGTATTTATTTTGTTTATTAGGCATGTATGAAGCCTACAAACATCTTATCTACAGTAAACGAATTACCTACTGCATAGACGTTCTGACCCGAACGAATGTTCTAAATATAAAAGATATCGCAGTGCTAGGATCTTCAGGTAAACGTTCATGTTTGGTCCGGAAATGATCAGATCTAAGATAAGCTACTATAACATAAAAACACTTACCAGACACAGCGCAACGAAATATATCCCTTCCTGTACCATCTGCAGCAAATAAAGATTGAAATTTTGAGTATATATTTGAGTATATAAAAGTAAACCGAAAAATGCGCAGAATTCCTCTCGACCAACAAATTTCAGTTCAGGCTTATTAGGTTCTTTGAATTTGAGACGGTACTCTGTTATGTTTCAAATTTATTTGTATATTTACTTAACATTTTTTCATAATTTTCAGCTTCTCGAGTACGTTGTCGCCATCTGTGTAACTTTATTTCTATGGTATATTCACCCCTCTCGACCGCAGGCGATGTTTAGATGCAGGTAGAGAGATTCATTCGTTGACGTGCCGTAAGTGAGCACGGTGGGGAATAGGTGCTTTCGATTGCACTCTCGAGGGTAATAGAGTGTTAACAGTTTTGAATTGCCGAAAGCCGATTGCGAATAAATGGCGGAAAAAGGGAGAAAACCCTTTGTTGCCTGAGTTTCTATGATTGGCAATTCTGGGACGTATATACGCACCCTCCGGAAGTAGTAATCCGAGCCCCAGACACTTTCATCTCATCAACGAATCTGATACCGACGAATCACCTTTAATTACTGTCATCTACTGGCCTCTGCGATTCCGAAGGACAACGCGGACTGGTATATTGTCTAGATATCAATTTTGACTCCTAAATTACCGTTTTGAAGATTTGTAGATCATATATTTGTTTCAACTGTTTTATTTTCAACTGCTCTGCTGTGATTTTTACACCATAATGTCCTTTTTCATGCAATATTCATATTAAATCGTTCTGCATTACTTTCGATATTACTAAAAGTTCTCTGCCATCCATAAACTTGTATAATATGTCGTTCTTGATAGAATAATCTTCATAGTTTTGGTGTTTTAGCAATTCCTTTATAGTTGTTATGTCATCATCGTCTTGTTGATTCTTTTGGATTCTTGCTAGCAAACTATTCTCTGTAGACACCATCATGATAGGGTTGCGGCTTAACGTATCTACATGTCGCATTTTCGATCCGGCTCTCTGAGATATCTCATAATCAAATTCTTCTAACAGTAATGCCCATTTTGCGATTCTAGTTGATAGATCTTTTTGCACATGGTTTTATCAAAAGTTGAACATTCGGTCAATATTTTGAAGTGAGATCCTAAGATATCATCCTAAATTTCATCAACGCTTCTATTATAGCCAACACTTCAACTTCATAACTGGTATACTTTTTTCTGCTGAAGTGTTTTTTTTTACTTACGTAATATACAGGATATATTTTTTTATCTTCTGGAGACTTCTGTAATAATATAACGCCTTAACCAATTGCACTAGTGTTAGTCGGTATGTATTTCTGTCTCGTAACTTTGATTATATATTCTTGAAACAGGCTTATTCAAAAATAGTGTTTTTAGAGTTTGGAATGCTTGCATTTAATCTTGACCTCGTCGAAAGTTTCCTACATTAGGAAGCTATTTAAGAAGCTAGAAAGGTTGCCGCATGCGCCTAGTAGTAATAATCAAACACCTAAGCTCTGAAGTCTAGTAGATCTTGGCTCAACACTTGAGGGTTAAATCGTGCCTGCATAAACTTGCTTTTTACCATAAATTTTAATAAAACTCTTGAAGCTAAATACAGTTCTTTTTACATAAATTAAAAGGAATTCTTTTGAAATTTTTTCTTGTAACAAAAATAAATAAATTATGAAATTTTTAAACGAAACTCGAGAGAGAAATGTATCATTCTGGTAATTAAAAATATTAAGGCATTGTTTGAGAAATGTCGCGATAATTAATGAAAGACTATTAAAATAGTTAATAATTAACGAGTTAGGAAAGAGAAGCTGACAGAATAGAAGGAAGAAACTCCTAAACTGTTACAAAATATAAAGTTCAAAAGTACCATGAACGTATAATCTAAGAGTCGAGAAAAGGTAGTAATTTAAAATTTAAATGGTCATCATCTCGCTGCTCTTCCATCTTTCGATTTGTATTTATGTCGCGCTGAAAATAACTCCTGCGAGAAGAAGAGCAAATAATCCCGTCGTTGAAAACTTTATATTTGCCAGTCAGGCTGTTAAATTTAAAAACTCATAGTTGAAATAAAGTAAATTTCATATCTAACTTTGTCATTTCGAGAATCATAAAAGGGTTACATAAGAGATATGAGTAGCATAATTCTCTACGGTTTGCTAATGTTTTTATTAACGATAAGCGACGGTTATTTTTCATGTTCTGTTTTATTCTTTTACAACTATTAAAATGTTAGCTTAATGCTCAAAAGTCAACGTTTATTAAAGGAAAAATATGATGTGGATCTGCATTACATACATTTAATGTAACACGTTATTTTTAACCTCCAAAATAAGAAATTGTCGTCAGTAGCGTAACAAATAACGTGTTTTTAAATAAATTTAGTTTCCAAATTGTTCTTTAGATTAAAGTTGTGGCTCAAACACTGTGCCGAAGAATTTAAATAATAAATCAGCATTAAATAAAGAGAGTGATGTTTTTTAATGCTAAATCCTATTGCTAGTTAGGGAGAATCACTGCAGATCTTAACTTGCACTTTATTGGCTGATATAGAGAATACTGCGGTTTGTAACTCATTATGAATTTTATTTGGCTTCGTTATTATTTCTGTTGTATTATTTCGTATTTATATCCAGAAACAGTTTCCTTCTGATTGTTTTTAATATACTGCTAAACACAGTCCGTTTGTTTTAGAATTGGATTTACTTTCAAAGATTGTTTGCTTCTTATTTATATTATATATAACAACGTAATTTGAAACATACTTGAGTAGGTAAAACCTTACCAATTTTGTATAATACAAAAGTATTTTTAATAATATAAAAAATATTATTAAAAATGGGGTGTGAAGAACACAATACAAGTTCATATATGTATTTTTGAATGTATCTTCTCCAAAGACGTAGATACGTATCTACTGGTTATATCTGGTTTACTTCAAAGTATATATATTTAAAACAACCCTACATGTTTCGGCAATGATGCCTTTATCAAGGATATAAAATATAAATGACAGAATACAAATGTCAAATAATTGAGTTGCTATGGTTTAAATTATTCAAAGATACATTCCAATTGATAATAATAAATCATGCCTTAGTATTCCAAAAACAGATAGCAAGGTGTGAACATATGTGTTGTTCGCTGCTAGCAGCTTGTGTCTCTTTCTGGGTATGAACTTGTGTGTTGGTTGCTGCTGGCAGCTTGCGTCTCTCTGTAGGTGTGTGGTTTTGTGTTTGTGTGAGAGCGTAAGTGTAGGGTTTTGTATGTTGGCGCCCTCGTGCGTGTGTTTAGTGACATTTACGCAAATTAAAATTATTCAAAGATACATTCCAATTGAATAATAATAAATCATGCCTTAGTATTCCAAAATAGATAGACAACAAAAACTTAAACCTAAAATAGAAAAAAATCGAGAAACACATGTCATCTATAAAATACCATGTCGCGATTGCGATAGTTACTACATAGGCCAAACTAAACAATATTTATACAAAAGAATACAAGCCCACAAATCCTCTAAAACAGACAAAACATATTTATCTACACACAAACTACAATCACCTACTATCACCATTTCAATTTTGAAAACACACAGATAATTGATAAAGAACAACACACAATGAAAAGGGAAATTAAAGAATTAAAGAAGAACGGAAGTGATACAAAAAATTTAAGCAATATATATAACTTAATTATGTAACGATCTGCAATTTACCATCATAATATATGTTGCTATTATATAATTATATATCTTATGTTATTTAAATATCTATACATTTGATTGGCATGCTGGCAGTTCCGTGTTTTGATTCCTGTCTGGTTGTCCTATTGGGTTTTCGTGGTTTTCCTTCTCGTTTAAAGGTGAATGCCGACAGCTATGCATCTTAAGACGCTCCACGGGCGCACAAGTAATGATAACTCATGTCTTGTGTTTCCCTGTTTTTGTTGTCTATCTATTTTGGAATACTAAGGCATGATTTATTATTATTCAACTGGAATGTATGACATTAATATACTGTCATTTATATTTTATATTCCTTGAAAAAGGCATCATTTGCCGAAACATGTAGATCTGTTTTAAATATATATATTTTGAAGTAAAACCAGACCTTAAATCGCCAACAAATTGAATTTACCATAACATACAAAGGTCACGAAATAATTATCTATATATATATATATATATATATACACTACTGCAGACAGCAACTGTTATATAATTATGATAATTATTATCATATAAATGACTTGCTGTTGGATAATAAAGGTTATTATTGTTATTATTACTAGTGCGCACAAATGTAAAATGTGTCTAATCAGAAACTGTTGCTCACAAAGATAGACACGCTTTCTTGCAGTTAATGAATGATTCTTTTGGCAATGTGTATGTGTCACTCACAGACAATTTTTATAATTCACTTGCACTTGCGTAGAATATGATATCTATAAAACCTATATTTGTGGCACTCTGCGCAACAACAAAGAAAATTCAAAAGAGCTAATCGCAAAAGACTAAAAAAGGACAGCCCGCATGGCAGCTAAACAAATCTGTGGTTGTGTGTAAGTGGAAAATAATACGCGATATCCTTACAATATCGAAAATGCATATTAGCAATCAATTCAATTAGAAAAATAAACTGGCATCTTACCATAAAAATCCGAATAAATTAATAAATGAATTTCTAAGAATAAATGAAATCTTATCAATATAGTGTAAATAAATTAATTTTCGAAAATCGAAATGTGCTTCATATTTCAATATACTAAGCGAAAATTCTACAACTACACTCAAATTTCTTCAAAATAATGTATTAAATGTTTAAATCATAGTGTGCAACTATAGAATATAATACAAAAGTATTTTTAATAATATAAAAAATATTATTAAAAATGGGGTGTGAAGAACACAATACAAGTTCATATATGTATTTTTGAATGTATCTTCTACAAAGACGTAGATACATATCTACGTCTTTGGAGAAGATACATTCAAAAATACATACATGAACTTGTATTGTGTTCTTCACACCCCATTTTTAATAATATTTTTTATATTATTAAAAATGTATCTTCTCCAAAGACGTAGATACATATCTACGTCTTTGGAGAAGATACATTCAAAAATACATACATGAACTTGTATTGTGTTCTTCACACCCCATTTTTAATAATATTTTTTATATTATTAAAAATACTTTTGTATTATATTCTATAGTTGCACACTATGATTTAAACATTTAAATACATTATTTCGAAGAAATTTGAGTGTAGTTGTAGAATTTTCGCTTAGTATATTGAAATATGAAGCACATTTCGATTTTCGAAAATTAATTTATTTACACTATATTGATAAGATTTCATTTATTCTTAGAAATTCATTTATTAATTTATTCGGATTTTTATGGTAAGATGCCAGTTTATTTTTCTAATTGAATTGATTGCTAATATGCATTTTCGATATTGTAAGGATATCGCGTATTATTTTCCACTTACACACAACCACAGATTTGTTTAGCTGCCATGTGGGCTGTCCTTTTTTAGTCTTTTGCGATTAGCTCTTTTGAATTTTCTTTGTTGTTGCGCAGAGTGCCACAAATATAGGTTTTATAGATATCATATTCTACGCAAGTGCAAGTGAATTATAAAAATTGTTTGTGAGTGACACATACACAGTGCCAAAAGAATCATTCATTAACTGCAAGAAAGCGTGTCTATCTTTGTGAGCAACAGTTTCTGATTTGACACATTTTATATTTGTGCACACTAGTAATAATAACAATAGTAACCTTTATTATCCAACAGCAAGTCATCTACATGATAATAATTATCATAATTATATATATATAATATATATATATATATATATATATATATATATATATATATATATAATTATATATAATATATATAATTCTGTCGGTCGGTTTGCGTTCGGTTCGTGTTGGTGTGACTGGTCTGTAGTGAGTTATTTTTATTTCGTCGCTTATGTGTAATCTGTCTATTAGATAAGGTTGGTTTCCATGTGTCAGGCAAACCTTGTTCGTGGTCACTTTAATTCATACAATTTTGTCGGTTCTCTACTTATATAGCCTCTCTTATTATCCGGTACGTTGAATTTGTACAGCGGGCTATTGTCCTTGTACCGTCGGAGGCGATGGTGTATCCTGTATCTAGTAGATGTTTGGCTAGGGATGTTGTTTCATTTCTAGCTAGCGAATTTCTTTGCTCTTCCCTCCGTACACTGGCTTTTCGGTTTGTATGCTCAATGTATTCATAGCATGGGATTTCATAGCACGCTATTTCGTAGACACCTTGGTTTTCTAGTTCTATAATAGAACTCGAAAAAAATCATCCAAATGCGACAAAATATCCCGAAGAACAACGATTCATATATATATATATATATATATATATATATATATATATATATATATTTATAAAGTAGATTTAGATAGTCTGCAATTATTGCCTTTTTCAAAGAATTTTAAATTATAAATGAGAGTATATTAATGTCATATTTATATATGTGAAGTTGTTATGGATAAAAAATTACATTATTTAAAACTACATTCAAGTTTAATAATAATAATTCGTCGCTTAGCAGTCCCCCACAGCTTCAAGCCAATAACAGGGGGCATTGGTAAGCCATGAGATATTATTATGTCTGTGCCCATGGAGTGACTTAAGATGTTCAGCTGCCGGCATTCGAAGAAGGAAAACCACGAAAACCTACTCGGACAGCTTAGTTCCGGATCTAGGCTCGGGACTGCCAGCATGTAAAGCCAGTGTGCAGATATTTAAATAACATATGATAGATATTTATATAAGAATTGTATATAATATATTAGAATATATTCATGATGATAAATTGCAGGTCGTTACTTTATATTATTAAGTTATAGTATATACAGCTTAGATTTTTTATGTTACTTCTGTTGTTAATTGAATTTTTTTCTTGGTTAATATTAATCATTTCTTTAATTTCCTTTTTCATTGTGTGCTGTTCTTTATCGATTATCTGTGTGTTTCCAAAATCAAAATGGTGATCGCATTTCAGTTTGTGTGTAAGTAAAGCAGTTTTGTCTGTTTTGAAGTATTTTTGAGCTTGTATTCTTTTGTATAAATATTGTCTAGTTTGGCCTATATAGTAACTATCGGTATCGCGACATGGTATTTTATAAATGACATGTGTTTCTCGATTTTTTTTCTATTTCAGGTTTTAGTATTGAAAATAGATATTTATTAGTATTGCTAACTTTATGTGTTGTAGCTATATCATATTTTTTTTAAGTATATTTTATTTTTTCTGATAATTGTGGAACATATGGAATTGTGATATGTATTGTTTCACCTAAAATATTATTATATCTTCATTGGTTTCAATATCTGTCAATTTTAACTTATAAAGTTCTTCGCCTGGAATCCCTATTATAAGTACGACCTATAACGTTTTTTTGTACGTAGCTTTGTAAACAAGTAGCTTTGTAAACAAGTAAACATGATCAGGAGCTGCAATTATAAATTTGTCGTAAAGGTTTTAGAGTTTTTTGGATGATACCCATCTGATTATCGTTTTAAAAATGACCATAACTCTAATTACTAATTCTAATTGAAATAACTACGTCATTTTTGATCGAATCAGTAGTTCTAAGCATCAAGTACTGGGTCCAAAATATTGAGCGTTTCTTCTCTTCAGCTAATTCTGCAAAATAAGCACCATAGACTTCTTCAGAAAATTATTTATTTTGTTTTTAAGTTCTCCAATCCATTAACTTTCTATGAGTGAACTCGTAAATATGTTTCGACTTGGGGGAATTAGATTAGAAAATGCATTTTTAGCCGCTTTTATAATTTCTTAGGACTCTACATCACTATCATCACTCATTTTAAAAAATTAATGCACTTCAGAAAACAATTATGCATAAAGTGACATTTCTCTTGTCAACAATTTAATGTCAAACAATTTGGAATCCGAAATCCTGGTAGTCCGATAATTTCAAATAGTAGTGGTTGAAATGCGATTTCAACCATCGTAATCAATTTAAAAATGAGTGATTTCAAAGTCATGAGTTGAAAAATTCATTTATTACACGATATACAGCGCACAAGTCAATTCTCACAGCAATATATTCAATATAAGTTTATAGTACTTCTACAAAAAAGAACAACAGATGAATTAAAAAAACTAAAGAAAATGTTGTCTAATTCCATAAAGGTTAGATAGTTTTACTTTCTGATAGCAATTACTACAGCGTTTTATAAAAGTTCGTTTCCATTTATTAAAATTACTTCTGAAACTTTGCAAATTTAGTCTTATGGCTCTTATAAGTGCTAAGAAAAGAACAAATGAAAAATTAATTAAGTTAATTGCTGTTTTAAGTCTTGGGATGCTATTACTTTACTTACAGTAGGAGCCGAACTCATTAAAACTATAGTTAAGGGTCAGTTAATAAAGGCCAATTAACGCATTTTTCAAGTTTTAATGGCGGATTAGCTCTCTTTATGTTTACCTTGAACGAGAGTGTCTTGATGGGAGAGTGACTTTTTAATGAAATATTTGAGGGTTCAAAATATATTTTGTTTTTCAACATAGGTCACATTCAATTCTATACATTTAGCCCAGTTACTTTTCAACTTCTTTTAAGCAGTCTAAAAAGTAATCTTTTGGAATAGGCATTCATTGGGGTCCTTACCTTCTCATTTGCCCTGAATATTTTCCCACAAAATCGTTTCTCACAGCGTTGAAGTTTAGGAACAAGAAAATATTACAGGGTAATGTGGCTAATATCGTAACGGTTCCTTAATCGTATCGCCACTATTTCTGCAAAGAGTAATCTATTGTGTCGCAGTCGATTAACGTTTTAACCACACACATGTGATACAGAATACATGACCATGATTTGGTTTGTATCCAGTCTATCAATTCTTAAGCCCGTATCACATTATTACAATTTTAGTACTAAAATTAGATACGAAACTCATATGAAATCTTATGCAAAGTATTTATTAAAGTTTCTTATAGGAAATTTATTTATCGTTTTATACTATAAAACAGAAATAAGAAAAACACCCTAACCACAATATATATCAATAAATACTATATACGTATTTCGGCAACTAAGTTGCCATCTTCAGTAGAATAACCTTAAAAATTGAACAATGTTAAACGTAGCGTTTCTGGCTAAGGTAAACCTTAGAAGATATGCTCTTCACCAAATCGCCAGCAGGATAACACTAAATTCCTAACATCGAAATAAACACTTATATACTACTTAAACCTAGCGTGAAATTTAGGGAACCTTGAAGCGTGAATACATGAAGCGTAAAAAAATGCTATTGTCACAATAAGGCATACAAAGTGGACTGAGGGATTGGTTCATTGTCAGAATTCATTAATTTATTGTTATTTCTATATATATAAATACTTTCATAACTATCTAATTCTCTATAATTATTAACAGTTTTAATCAACCTAAGGTTATTTGCCGGCACAGAGTGACCTGTGTCCCAAATATGTCGGGCAACGCTAGATTTTTCGGGTCTGTTGAATCTAAATTGGGAAATATGTTCCTTGTAACGTGTTGAAATTGAACGTCTAGTTTGGCCGATATATTTTTGGCTGCAATCGTTACAATTTATTTCATATATACCAGATTTATGTTCTACCTCAATTTTGTCCTTGGTGTCACCTAAAAGTGATTTTAATGATACATGATTTAAACGCTATTCGAAGAGAATGGTTTTTGAAGAGAGCGTTCAGATTTCTAGAGGCTACATGGCATGGTAAACAAACAAATTTATCACGTAGGTCATTTTGAGGTAGTAAGCTCGTAGTATCATAAATAAGTTTCTTAAGCCTATGTTTCTTAATTAGGTTGGTTATTATTTTCGAATCGAAGCCATTGTATGCTGCGATGCTTCTGATTAATCCAAGTTCTTTTTCATATCTATCTTTTGTAAGCGGGAAACTTAACAACTGATGCATAAGAAAATTAAAGGAAGCCATCTTTTGTTGGAAAGTGTGATTTGAATCCGCGGTTATAAACTTGTTCACATTGGTGTCTTTTCGGTAAATATCTATTTCTAAGTTATTATTATTCTTAATTACCAAAACATCTAAAAATGGTATTTGTTCGTTGTTTTCTTTTTCTATAGTGAATTTAATTGTAGGGAATTTGGAATATAATTCTATTAAGAAATCGTTCAAATTACACAACTTGGTATTAAAAACCGCGAAAATATCATCGACATATCTATCCCATACTTAGGGAAATGATGATCTCTTAAATTCTATCACAAAATGACTCATAAACAAGTTCGCCATAAATGGAGACAAGCAGTTGCCCATTGCTGTGCCATGCCGCTGTTCATAGAAGTTTTCTTCAATTTGAAAGCAGTTCTGAGACATGCATAAAGTTGTCAACCTCAAGTATTCATTTATTTTCTCGCGTTCAATATTGTTTTTAAGCCATAAACTGTCTAAATATTTCAGTGTTTCAGGAATAGGTACGTAAGGGGACAATGAACTGACATCAAATGATACTAAAATTTCACCCTTTTTCAGCTTATAATCTTTGATTTTTTGAATAAATTCCAACGAATTTTGAATTGAAAAACTTTCTGGTTTCTCGGGTAAATTTTTAAACTCGTTTACCAACCATTTTGAAATCAAGTACGTCGGTGAGTTAATACCCTATACAATAGGTCTCATCGAATTACCTGGTTTGTGAATTTTTGGTAAACAATACATTCTAGGTACAAAAGGGTTGCTTACGTTTAGTTTAAATTTGAGGGGAGCAGTTATTAATTGTTGACAGTCTTTTAACGCGCTTTTAGTCTCTCTAAGCATCTTAGGGAGGGGATTTTTGTTTAATTTGACCTAAGGTCCATCCAATATTAAGTGATTAACTCGATTAAAATAGTCGGTTTTTTCCATAATTACCAATTTATTCCCCTTATCTGCTTTTAAGTAAAAGCAGTCTTTGTTTCTGAGATTTGTAATGATATTCCATTCATTGTTGACCGCGATATGTTTGTGCTGCTGAACGTTCTCACGGATGCGACTCGTGCAGGCCTCTCTAACGAAAGATTTTGCAGAATCTCCAAAATTTTTGATAGAGGTCTGAATGCCCGCAACTATCTCATCCATGGGAACCCCACGGCTTGGCAAACAATATTTTAAACCTTTGTCTAATAGCTTTAATTCTTCACTATTAAAATTCTCAGATGACTGATTGATGACTAGTGTCTCTTTCATGGAACTATTGGTGGTTTTATACTATGCTGAGAGTTTTGGCGTTGAAACATGCGCACTCTCTGCGTAGATGTATTTGCACCAATTCACTCAACCTACTTTTAATCCTGTCACCTCTGCTCGTTTCGCAGTACAATCAAGCATTTATCTATAGTTCAAAATAGGTGATCAATATGTATCCCAAATATGCGAAGCGTATATTTCGCATATTATATGCATTTTTTTAAAATATTTGCATAAATCCTTAATTTTGAATGATGCAGATCTTTGGCAGGCGTTTCAAGAGTTCAAGATAAAAAAATGTATAAATCTTCCATTATGAAGTAATTTATTTTATTAGGTTCGCAGTTCTCAAGAAAAAAAAATTATGAGTTACAAAAGTATGGGTATTCCCAGTCTTAAATTCCGAGAATTCAAAATAGGTAGTTTTAAACGGACGGATGTAATCTCACCACTAAATGACCAGTCTACTTTAATCCTATAGGTAAATTCCCCACCGTCCGTAAGGATTCACGTTAATACCATAGGTATTCTCACCACTAGTATTAATACGTAATTTTTCATTAAATTTTCTAATGAAGGAAGAATGAATTTATTTCTGAGTGCCTTTTCAGAATCTATTATAAAAGTTTAACAAATTATAATTTTGCAAACATTCAATACTAATAAATGAAATTTGAGATTTTATTGAGGATAATAATAAAAAGAAGTAGTGATAGTAATATATATATATATTTTGGCTAAAAATACAAAAATAAAGAAAAACATCATATGGAATTCAAAACACAAAAATAAAAAGTAACACGTTACATAGCATGCACCACAGTAAACAGTAAACATTTATATACATATAAAAATAAATCACTAAAAAGTTATAGAAACTATTAGGTATATACATATTATATATAAAAAAAGCAAAATTAATTGGGTAAAGAAGAATGACAAACACATTTTATGAACTCTAGCCTAGACAAATGACCTGATTTTAATCGATTTATACAATTTTCCAAATATTTTAATTTGTTTTTCACTTGCCTATCCTTTATTTTATTAGGAATATGTAAACTTTGTATTTTGATGTCAGTGTCAACTTGGAATTCTTTCAATTTTTCGATAAACACATATATAGACGGATGCGTACTATAAAAAGATGCATTAAATCTGGAATGGAACGACTCGCACGCATTTGTAGTGCGAGTATTAGAGGCAACTTCTTCCGCCCATATATTCGTAGGAAATGTAGCATTTTCCTCTATATATGTTTCTAACAAATAATCGGCGTATTTATCTAACAGGCTATTGTCTGGTTTATAATCCCCATCAAATCGAAAACAAAGCAGTCCCCAACATGTTCTGGTTGTAGATAAGTCATACCAAAGGTATGTTTCAGCCAATTTCCTATTTCTGAATTATTTTTATAATGTTCACTTAATCCAAGGAACTGAATTTTTCTGTACCATGCTTGGTGTAGGTGAAATCTACAGCCACTGATTTTTACATTGGGCCAAACCTGAATTATTGCGGTATGTGTTGCTTTTTCAAAATCAATATAGATCTCGCTAGGTTCGAAAAATGAATTAAATGATTCAAAAATGTTAGATTTCAACAACAAAAAAAGTGTTTTATATGTGGTCCAACTTTTGTTTGGCAACAAGCAATACAGTAGTGGGACATAGTGTCCATTCTGAAGTCCATGGATGGTAAAAAATTGTAGAAAGTATTTCGTACAATATGAGAATGTGCCGTCCATATACAAAGTATTCATTTTAGACATGGCATGAATATTGGCTTCACGTGTAAATACGATAATGTTATGTTCTGCACTATTTATAAACAAAATGTTTTCACCTTTCGCGGTTTTAATTTTAGGAGAATATAGATTTACAACTTCATGCACTTCGCTTATATTTTCAGGTAGGCAACTAGGAAATATTTTCCGGCGGCAGTTATACATATTTCTTCGTACGTAATTGACATCATTGGTTGTAATAGACTCTGGCATATTGGCACTAAGGACTCTTCGAATAATCTTTGAAGGTTTTTCCAATAAATCTTCTTCTGCTTTTCGCTTGCACAAATTTGTAAGCACTTTCCTGTTTGTTTTTTGCTCATCTACTTCATGGTTATGAACTATATCACTCCTCGATATTGTAAGCTCAGGACCAACAGTAAATACTTTAGCATTACACTTTCTTCTTTGGACACATCTCCAGAAAACTTCTCCGCTTTTCAATCTTTTTTTTTAAAATACGTTAAGTTCTCAAAGAGAAGTAAATCTTTACCCCGTATACTTTTTACTAACGTAGCTGACATCTTATAAATCGAATACTTATATTAAATTATTATCACAATAAACAACACCAATTGTAAGCAAAAGAAACTAACTTGTGAAACCGTAATAACTTTGCAAGAAAGTCAACATTAAATAGACATTAGTTAATATTAGTACTGGAAATTCCCAAATTACGGTATATATTGCTTTTATTACCTGAACTCTGTTAGTGGTGAAAATACCTGCCGGAATATGAGATTATTCTATCGATGCAGGTAGAGGGTAACATTTGGTGGTGAGAGTACCTCCGCCGTTTTAAACCGTTAACAGAAGTTTGATTGTACCTGTATTTACATAAGTATAGCAAACGCCAATTAAGTTGGCGCGAGGAAGGGTAAGGTCGCGCATGATTAAAAATAGTGGGGAGATTTGTATTTGGTTTTACATCAAATGTCAGATAATTCTAACCTCTGAGCGTGTATCACTTTTTGGTGCCCTAGCAAAGACATTATGTTCCGTCAAACGTCAATGACAAATGTATTCTGACTATTACTTGAGTAGTGGGGGTGGACGTTTGTAAAAACGGCTTCTGCGTACCCCCTCCTCGCGCGAACGTAATTGGCGCCTGCTATAGGTAAATAATAAATCGATTTCTGAATTTTATTTCTGATTGTGCTTTTGAAGAGATAACATTGATTTTTGTTTTGTAGTGTTGTGGTATTTTATTTATTTTTATTAGTAAAATGTATTACGCCCGGTTTCATAACCAACTTTAAAAATACTTTAAATATTAAAATGTATTTTAAGCATAAAATGCGTTTCATAACTCATATTTATAACTTTAGCGCAACTTCTGTTCTGCTGTTGTTGAAGGTGTCACTTTAGCATTTAAAGAAATTTTAAAACGTATTGACATGAACATATCATGATTCACACATAATCTCTAGTTTTGTTATATTACGAATTACCTATAACAAATACCATGTCCTCGAGACATTTTTTACTTGATCCATCATCCAGCACTAGTGTAGTTATACGTTATACGTATTAGTTATACGTCGAGCGAAAGTATGTATATAAGCCTCGAACTACTTTTAATAGTTAAAGTGATGGAGAATTTTATGTTAGATTTCGTTTAAGCAAAGCGGTTGCTTTTCAATTATTAGATTATCTGAGAGATAGGATTAGTAGTCGAACAAACAAGTAAGCATTCATTAAAATATTGATTAAAAATGTATTTATGATGATAATTATATACATATACAAAAATTTTAGTGGCGGTGCTATAAAGCCAAAGACAAAACTTTTAATTATTTTGCGGTTTTATGCAATAGTGTTGGTGCTTTGCACTAATACCTTACTTTTTGATGATAAGAACAAGCATTTGTGTTCTTGCACTCTTTTTATTTTATTGTGCAATATTTAGATATTAAATTCAGCAAAGCCAGCTCTTCTTCTTTTGTGAAATTCGTGCCTCAGTTTCGTTGATCTGTTTTCACTTATATTGCTTTCTTATCCATTATTGGCATTGTTAGTTTAGAATTAATTTATGAAACAATAAGACCATACTAATGTGATCTAACGAGACGTTAATCAATAACTGCCTATATAAATTATTACAAATAGGGGGTTGGGCGAGGTATAATAATAAAATTATTCTAAGATAAATAATAAAATAATATTTTAGTTATTTTGTAATACAATAATTTGTGGTGCTGGTGAAGTGTCATCAAAGGTCCAGGACGTGCGTGGTATTGGTTAATTAAAATAAATATACAACAACTTAATACATAAAATAAAACACAGCCGCGTCCTTAAAATTTGTATTTATATTTACATAATAAGAAATTGAAACTCGTATATTTAAAAGGAATTAAAACAAAGTAATATGTACACGAGGAGCGGCAATTAAGTAACTAAAATTAACACATAAAAATACTCTGAAAGGAACGTTAAATGGAGTAGTAAATTAAGGGTTAATTAATTACGATGAATATAAAATAATCTCTGTATAGAACAATACAGTTACCTTGAGTTGGCAGCCACGTGGTCTGAAGATATACTCGGACAAGTATATGTAGAGCGGTGTTGGCCGGTGGGATAAGAAATTAATTTGTTTAAATTAATTTGGATTCACTTAAAAGAATAATGTATAGAACAATACAGTTTACCTTAGAAGCGGAAGAGCCTGGGCGGCGTGGTGAGGTCCATTGTGTACTGGAACAGCACGAGGAGTTGTTTTCTCACGAAAGGTTCGCAAGAGAAGAAGGAACTGATAGTTTGTATCGAAAAGGAAAGGGTCGGTTTATGATCTATCGAAGAGGGGGATCGATAACTTGAATAATATTAATTAAAAGCGCGACATGAAGACGTGGTCTGTCGATGTCATAATTATTATTAGAGTAACCCTTGTGACATAAGCTTCCTAACGATATCAAACACGACATATAATAGAAGATGTATGTAATATTAATTAAAAGAATTTAAAAATTGGAATGTTCTAGAAGAAATTCGACCGTTACGGTTATCGGTTGACGGTCCAGGTAGATGACGAAGGGTCTCGGTCAAGGAGATGACAAAAGAAATACTTTCTCTTTAGACACGAATATGTACAGTTTGTTCAAATGAAAAAAATGTCTAAATTAAATATATTTAGAATGAGATATTTAAAAACGAATATGTATTTAAATAAGTGAATTAAACTTCTATACGCTAAGCGTAACAAAATAAAATGTCAAAATGTTTTGAAATTTACTATTTGTACTTTTTAAATGCAACTATGTTCACTATGAGATTTTGTGTTGTCAACTTTCTTTTAAAACGAATAAACTGCACTTTTGTTAAAGTTGCTCAAATACAACATTATGAAACGCAATGACTTTAAATTATTTTAAAAAATATAAAGTTACTTTAGTTAAAGGAATTGTTAAGCCAGTATTATGAAACCAGGTAAAAGTAATTTTTTGAGAATGCCAGATGTTTTCGATGAATTACTATAAAAAATATAAAATTTATCAAGTAGTAATTGTAGATACCAAGTGCTGTAGCAGACTGGATTAACACGAACTGAAGGTTCCTATTACTATAACTATAAAGGCCACCATAGCATTGTTTTACTGGCTGCTTCTAATGTTGATTATAAGTAGAGCAGACTAATTTCCGTGCGCGCCATGAGCGCCGGTATGGGAGTATAATTCGTAATATATTAGAATATGCGATCGAATGGGGACGCAACATGAGCTTGTTACCGATATAAGTATAGAAGTAGAGACATTTATTCTATAGAAATAATTAAATATCCATTTGGTTTTCTGCTTTTAAAGTAATATGCATAAACACACGAAAAATAAGAATAGTACTTATTATAGCAGCGTTGTATGTACCTATAAATAAAATGGAAAATGTATGAAATCAGTGATTGTGTGCACGACAGAGGATTTAAAAAAACACTTACCGTTTTAAGCGTCTTCCAAGGATTGACAAACTGGAGAAACTCGATTGTATATTTTCAACATCAGGTGCGTTTCTAAGATTATTTCTGAAAAACATGTCCGCCACGAGGAAAAAATAAGTTTATATTCGGAAAATGAGCGTTCTAAATCTAGTGATGTTATATTCGCATAATCAAAATACTTTTTTAAGCAACTTAACGCATCTGTGGACGTGCCCTCACAAATACGTGTTAAGGTGTCAAAATCCGCATTTCTGTCTAAAACACTTTCAAATTTAATTAGAACACTTTCACTTTTTGCGTCTTCTACAGCACACAGTTGTGCGTGAACATCTTTAACGATTTGCAGTGATTCCTCTAACGACAGCGACGAATTTTCTAATTTTGTTATTGCTTCTTCTAGTCCCAAGTAATTCTCACGAATACTTTGTAAATCCATTTTAATCTGGGCATTTTGAAATTTTTTCTGACTTGTATTGATAGCTGCATTTTCTTTCGGATCGAATTATAAAACCACGTCCTTAATTTTTTCAAAACGTTCATGATAGTAAAACCCCGCCCGTAACTATGTACCCCAACGTCTCAGAATCGGCTGTGGTGGCTCAGGGGTATGGGGACACAATTCATGAAATTTCCGAATACATTTTGGAGATTTCAGGAATACTGCCTTTGTACTCGATATTAAAGCATCTACCTCTGGATAACATCTACGAACCTGTTCTGCCACAAGGTGTAGAGCATGGAGTTTACAATTAATATGTAACAAGTTAGGACAATATTTTCTAAGAGACCGGCCTACAGAACACATGGTTGCGGCACCATCGGTCGTAAACATTAATACTCGGTCTTTCGGAAGTTTAAATTATTCCAAAGTATCTAATAGCACCTCTGAAATTTTTTCGGCATTACATTGTTCTAGTCGTCTGGATGCTAATAAAATTGAAGACGTTGGTTGATGTGGTTTCATATTACGCGTCATCACATTAACTACAGATTGTTTTTTGCTGTCAGTTGTTTCGTCCACACATAACCACGGTTTTTTATTTTTAAGTTCGGCTTTGATTTTATTTTCAACCTGTTTACGCACCGATGGTAAATTCCTTCCTAACGTTGTCGTGCTCGGTAATGTTTGATTCGCGTATTTATTCCAAAATGAAATAAATGAATCATTACTTAACAAGGTAAACGGCAGTGTATACACAATCGTAGTTACACATAGTTCATGTATAAACTGTTGTCGATTAATTTTGTTATTATTGTGCTTCGAACTGCTTGCGCGTTCTTTGCAATTTGTTTTTGACCAATACATTAGATATGTATTGCACACAAAACATTTAATTTTTGAGCCATCGTATATTAAGTCCGGGAAATCCATCATAAACTTATTCACTTCGTCTGACAACGGTCGTTTTCTCGATTTATGTGTCGACGACATTTTATTACGTATGCTTACACTTACTTGCAGTCTAAGCAAGTACCAAACACATACTGAATGCTTTTTATTAGTTCTGATGCAATACAATCATCCTCACATCGGCGCACATGGCGCGCATGGAAATTGGTCTGCTCTAATTATAAGTTTACCTATATTTATATAGGAGCGAATGGCAGAGGAAGTGACGGTGGCATTTTTCGCAACTCAAAACTAAGAGAATTAATTGTTAATGATAAAATGCAGTTACCTTCTCATAAAATGTTGCCTGGACAATCACGACTTCTGCCGTATCTTTTGTAGCAGACGATGCATTCCCTCTAACTAACAGGATAATGAAACCATATTCAAGTCGGGAATTACATAGGGCAAGAACAATTTTTAATTTTCGCCTTGCTAGAGTAAGGAAAACTATAGAAAATGCTTTCTTTTGGTATTCTGTCCAATCGCTTTAGGATTTTATTGACAGCAATCAACGTATCTTCAGACAAAGTCTAGATAATAACATTAGATAGTTACGCACAGCATAATTTCTTATTAATAAAGCTGGGAATTATATCTACACGGAAACTTTATTACATGCACATATATGTTTCTAAAATCCGATGAAAATATGCCGAACTTTTATTAAAATATGCAAAAGTACGTAAAGTTTAAGTGATAGTTACACAACTAAATTATTGCCAAAATATTAAATGTCATAAGTAAAAACACAAGAGCTTTTTTTTATCGGATAAATTTCTCTTTGTAACGAAATTATTTTGCCAATCAGTAATTTGACGAGAAAACTTACATGAAAAAATCGCGAGACCGAAAGGTCGAGCGATTTTTTCTAATGTAAGTTTTTCGAGCGAAATTACTGATTGGAAAAATATTGAGTTAAAAAGAAATTTATCCGATTGAAAGAAAAGCTCGAGTGTTTTTTGGCAAGATAAATTAACGACATGAATCAAACTTTTTAAATTGTCTCCATATTGACGATTTTGTATTTCTTGTGTATTGCGGTATTGATCTTTTGATATTTGTTGAAATTTCCCCAACCGACTCGTACATTTTACGTTCAACGATACTTAATAGTTATTACCTGTCAACTGCCAAAATAAATTAAGTGATGCAGGGCTACTAGATATGTAACAGGAAAAAGCATTTTTATCGGAGGAAGAAGCATTTTTATCGGTGATAAAAAGCTATGTAGGTTTTTATCGCTGTCAAAATGACAAAAATGTCACCCGCAAATGGACATTTTTATATAGGAGTTAATTTATCGGTATAAATTTAGAGATACAAATATATACTATATCAATATTTTATTCCAAACTTTACGAAATACATGTATAATATTAATAACAATAAGTAAGTTAAACAATGTAACTCTTTGTATTTATATTTGCCTTTGTATAGTATTGTAAACATTTACAATTAAATGCTTTTCTAAATTCTCACCTGAAAATGATCTTCTGTGATCCGTCAATAATAGCTTGTATATTGAAAAGCTTTGCTCAACGTCAACTGATGTAATTGGCACATACTTATATTTGCAGATAACTGATAGACTCATCTCAATAGTTTGGTCGCAGCTTCCTTATAATAAACTGGATATTCTAGTAAGTTGATTAAAGCCCATGTTTTTCTCTAGAACTTGAGTTAATTTAATTTTGAACCACTGTCCTATGGTACCTCCCACATTATAAATTTTATTCTTGTAACTTTGAATAAATTCTATCGATTCACCACCTCGGTTGTGTTCATTGCTACCGTTTCATTTCCTTTGAAGCATTTCCTTTGTCCGCTGGTAGTATAATAATGTCTTCGTTGTTCCTTAATTGTTTAAGTGCCAGTAATTCTTCGTGCGATAAGTTCTTCGTTGGTGGTTTGGCTATCCGTAGTATTTGCGATACACCTTGGCGGATTGCTTCGGCCGTATTCTTGTCAATCCCAGATATAGTTGCCTCTACCCCACAAATGGTAATGAACACAACCGACTACGACACCAAGATAATAGCTCTCTTAGAAGATCCGGCATACCAACCAATCACTACGGATCCAACAACATACCTGGAGAAAACAACTAAAACTAAAATCAAGGATCATCGACAAGGGAATCCAAACACAACCCATTCCAAGGGAGAAGTCATCGAGATGTCCCAAATTCTACGGCTTACGAATAGTCCACAAGGAAGGTACACCATTAAGACCCATAGTCAGCTCCATTGGATCACCTCTTCAACAGTTGGCAAGATACCTAGCCCAACAACTACAACCACATGCCGAAGAAGCCGAGTCTTACGTCAAGAACGCAAGTCACTTCATCGAAATATTGAAGAAAGAGAAAGTTGAAGCAGATTGGCTATTGGTAAGCTTCGACGTAGTGTCACTGTTTACCAATATACCAGTATCCGAAGGTCTAGGGACCATCGAAAGAAAATACCAACCTCCACCATACATAATGAACCTGGTAAAACACTGCCTCGCAAACACCTACTTTATCTACGGCGATGAACGGTACAAACAAATAGAAGGCGCACCGATGGGCTCTCCACTGTCACCAGTAATAGCGAACCTCTTCATGGAAGACTTAGAGAAAACAGCATTAAGGACGGCCACCCATAAACACAAACTTTGGCTACGATATGTTGACGACACGTTCGTGATTTGGGCACTTGGAGAAGATCACCTCAAGAGCTTCCTGGAACATCTGAATAGTATCCATCCAAAAATAAAATTCACAATGGAAGTAGAATCAAACAATCAACTACCATTCCTCGACGTTTTGGTTAAGAAGAAAGAAAATGGAGAATTAAGCCATAAACGAGCCACACCACAAGAGGAAAAAGAGGAATCAATAGCCAAAACCTACTTACCCTATGTCAAAGGTACCACCGACAGAATATCCAGAGTCCTACGTAGACACAATATTGAAACCACATTCAAGGTAGACAGAAAAATAAGCACATTCCTCGGAATCCAAAAACAAGAATACCTTTAGAAAACCAGATATTTTATGAAATTCTATGCCTTAATTGTGAGAAGACGTACATCGGCCAAACAAATAGAAGGGTAAACGTACGAAGAGATGAACACCAAATCGAAATTGAGAAACGTCCGGACAATTTGAATTCGCGAGATGATACCCAGAGGCTACCAACAGCATGGAAACCAGTATTAAGCAAAGAAGTTGTCAACAACAAACAAACAAAAACACCTACACCTCAACCCAACAAGTACACACCAGCTACAGGCCCAACGAAACGGAGCCGCGCACACACTCAACCAAGTGTAACCAACCAGAACGCTAATTGGGTATATAACCACCATCCTAAACTCGACTACGTCAGTTACGAGTAACCAGAAGCAGAAGCAGACAGTTATCGCAGACCTGAAGATGGCGAATGTGATTTTGCCGAAACGTCGTCCAGAAATCAGCACCGGTCTTTACGAAGACCAAACAGAGGAAACGCGGAAGAAAACCCGGAATCCAGTTAAAACACATACTACTACCCGCAGAAACCTAAAAGAAAACATATATATATATATATATATATATATAGTATAGTGTATGGTATCAATTTCAAAGCTTATATGAATGCGGTAAACCTTTCATTGATAAAATGAACAATACAGAATTTATTAAATAAATGGCAGTAATTAGTAAGTTTATTATACATTTTAGCCCAAAGAAACCACAAAACGTATTTCAGCACCTCAAATAGTTTGTTAGTTCGGTGAGGAACTCTCTATGTTTGTTGCGGAATACGCAGTCGCCACTTGCGAAATATGCACTCTATAGTTCACATATTAAATTCCCTGGATTGTGTCTATGTGTAGGAATAATTTCACGTACTCCGTGGCATTATCTTTTCAACATTATACTATTATATATCAAATTAACAACCTAACTACATATATTTCCGCGTGTTTGTTCGTAAAATCGAGTGGTTGCGATTGTTTTAAATTCTGTCGATGTATACGCTTCTTCGACAAACAATATACTAATTAGAGTACTTCTTTCGAGTGGGAAAATAAATTACACGCATTGTTGCTTCGTAATTTACTGTTTCGTGTTTTCGGTGAAATCGGATGAGGTCAAAGAAGTTAGCGTCGAAAGTCGAAATCTCTGATTTATGGGATGAAATCGAATTATAGGAAAAAAGAACGAAAATTTATGACAGACACGTTTTGTGTAAGCTTTTGGAAACTCGTATCTGTGCCCCGAATAGGATAAAAGTATACTTGATTACTTCTTGAAATGTATAGGCATAGATCATCACTAGGCGTGATAGTTTTTAATAATAATATTTTTTCCTAGACTGAATTCTCTATATTAATACTAATCTAGATATGCAGTAGGAATAGTAAACAATATTACATATCAATTAACAAAATTTTGGGTAAATATTCTTGAAATTTATGATACTGGTACACAGAGTTTGGTTTTCTTATACACTAATACATGTAGTTTACGTCTTTTGTTATTCTGATTTAAAATTTGCTCCATCACATCAGGATTTTGAGATATTTTCTTAAATAGTTTTCTAAAAAAAATGCAAAATTTCAAAGTTACTTTTATATAAGAAAGGTATTACTAAAAATATTGTTCTGTCGAACGTTGAGTCGACATACCCGAATATATCCTTCCATGTTTCCTACGTCTGAGTACTTATACCACGCCTGTTTTTGCTCTAGAACCAATCACATAAAGGATTGATAGTTATTTGGCTATGTGGGTATATGCGAAGGTAAGGCAAAAATTCTCAGCCTGACACAAAGGTGGCGTTCCAATCAGCGAAAATTTATGGTTCCTGCCTGGGTGCACCTGTCATTAATTCGTATGACATGTTTCAACTTGTTCTGTCAAGTAGTTTGTTTACACGAATTTTCGCAGTAGACGTCTTGCGTGTTCTTCGTTAAAATTGATAAACTTGAATATCGTGCGGTCATAAAATTCTTCGTTTTGGATGGATTAACCCCTAAGGAAATTCATCCGAAGTTGACAAATGTTTACGGGGACTCTGCTCCTTCAATGTCAACCGTTAAAAAGTAGGTAGCTGGTTTTAAACGTGGTCGCATGTCCCTCGAAGATGACCCACGTGAAGGACGGCCAAAAATAGCAACCACACCGGAACCATCGAAAAGGTGCACGATATCGTGTTGGACGATAGGCGTGTGAGATGAGTGAGATAGCTGAGGCAGTGGGGATATCGGAAGAAAGAGTGCGAAACATCTTTCACGAAAAACTAGGGATT